>JALIZF010001500.1:22500-356917 GCA_029948255.1 Telmatactis stephensoni | reverse complement strand
ACCACGCTCACTCAAGTTTCTTACAAGCACACGGTCACCTTGGTGAACAACGGCATGCTTGACTTTCTTATCATATTGTCTCTTCCTGGACTCCGCGCTTTTTCCTGCGTTGGCTGTTGCTACCTTATATGCTTCAGACATTGCCGCTCTCCATTTTTTTACATACTCTGGATAAGTGGAGTAGCCTTTAGATGGTTTCAATCCAAACATCAAGTCTATTGGAAGTCTAGGATTCCTTCCAAATAAAAGGTAAAATGGTGAAAAACCTGTGGAATCATTACGAGTACAGTTATATGCGTGTACCATTTTATTTAAATGATCTCTCCAGCGTGACTTCTGAGACTCTTGGAGTGTCCTAAGCATTGAGAGAAGTGTCCGATTAAAACGCTCCACCTGTCCGTTACCCTCGGGATGATATGGCGTAGTTCTCGAGTGACGGATCCCGCACAGCTTCTCTAGGTTATAGAACAGTTGATTTTCAAATTCTGCACCCTGGTCGTGGTGAATAGTCTCTGGAAATCCAAATCTGAGAATAAAATCGTTGAACAGTTTATCTGCCGCCGTTTTACCAGACTTATCACGAGTAGCATATGCTTGTGCAAATCTTGTGTAGTGGTCCATTATTACTAGAATGTACTGGTACCCACCACTGGATTGGTCAAGGTGTAGATAGTCCATAGACACTAACTGGAAAGGTGCTGTTGTACTTATTGGCTGTAGTGGTGCTCTTGTGTTTTGTGCTGGCTTCCTCTGCTTAAGGCAACTGCATACCCGAGTGACATAATGGGTGATGTCTGCTCTCATGAAAGGCCAATAAAATCTTTCTCGAGCCAGTTCTATAACTCTATCAGGTCCTAAGTGTCCCATGTTCTCGTGCAATTCAACATAAACTGTGTGTCTCAGCTTCTTAGGTAATACTAGTTGTTGGTTCGTCCCAGCTCTACGGTATAGCAATCCGTCCTCTGCAATACACAGTCTGTCCCATTCATGTAACAGCTGCCGTACACTTGCTGACTCTTTCTGCTTCTCCTCGCTACTTGGTTTCTGACCATCGTTCTTGAACTGGATAACACGACCTATACAAGAATCTTGTTGCTGAGCAGTCACGAGTTCTTCCACAGTCATAGTAGTTGACACTTCAGGTTTTTCTTCCAAGTGAACTGCCATTGACGCTGATGACAGCCATGCTGTTTGGTGTTGGCTTCCTTCTTGTACAGCTGAAATTACAGAATTTAACACTTTCTGGTCAATGCACTGGCTACAGTCCTGAATCAGCTTGTTGATATTCTCTGGTGTTCTCGAGAGAGCATCGGCATCTACGTTTGACTTGCCTGGTCTGTACTTTATTTCAAAATTGAAGTCAGCTAACTCTCCTATCCATCGAAGACTGGTCGCATTTAGTCTTGCAGATGTTAATACATACGTAAGCGGATTATTATCCGTATACACCGTGAACTTGGGAGAATAATACAAATAATCTCTAAATTGATCTGTAATAGCCCACTTGAGGGCCAGGAACTCTAGTTTTCCTGCGTGGTACTTCTTTTCTGCGGCGGACAGTGCTCGCGATGCGTAAGCTATGACTCTTAGCGTTCCTCCTTGTTTCTGATATAAGACGGCACCCAATCCTTCGGTACTCGCATCTGTGTGGACAACGTAGGGCTGTGAGTGATCAGGAAAGGCCATTACTGGTGGATTTGTTATATATGCAATTAGTGTTTCAAGTGCCTTCTGACTGTGGTCCCCCCAACTCACAGGAGTTTTTGATGGAAGTTGTCCCTTTTTCTTTAACGCATCAGTCGGTACTGTTGTTATAAGATCATAGATGGGTTTCGCTATCTTGGCAAAATTTGGGATGTATCTTCTGTAGTAGCTTAACAATCCTGCGAGTTGTCTTACTTCTCCAACTGTTTCTGGTCTCGATTCCTTGAGCGCGATTACTGCCTTGACACCTTTTGGGTCCATCCGATAAGCGTCCTTTGAGATGATCCTCCCCAGAAAAGACACTTCTGGTTTGAACAGATTGCATTTGCGAGGCTTTAACTTCACTCCATGCTCACGCAGTCTCCTTAATACTGTTCTCAAATATTCAACATGTTCTTCAAATGTTGCGCTGAATACTATTACGTCATCTAGATATGGGATGGCAATGTTGTCTCTAAGATCTCCCAAACAATTTTCCATAAATCTCTGGAATGCACTTGGGGCTGTTTGCAGGCCAAATGGTATACGTACCCACTCATAAAGTCCCCAAGGGGTGATAAATGCAGTGAGTGGCCTACTAGCTTCAGATACGAACCCCTGGTGATACGCTTTCCCCTGGTCTAATACACTAAACCATTCACACCCACCCAAGTTATCTAAGGTCTCTTGAACTATTGGGATTGGGTGGCGATCAGCCACAGTTTTTTTGTTCAACTCTCTATAGTCTACACATAATCGCAATGTCCCATCTTTTTCCTTACGCACACTACAGGGGACGAGTACGGTGACTTTGATTTTGCAATGAATTTCTGGTTCAACATATCTTCTGTGTACTGTTTAACTTCAGCATACAGAAACTTTGGGATAGACACATACCTCTTTTGAACTGATTGATTATCATTAAGTATAATGTCAAGTTCAAGTTCAGGGATACAACCAATGTCCTCCTCATTGCGAGCAAATGATTCACACTCCTCTTTCAACATCTCTTGGGCTAACTGTCTCTGTTCTGGTTTAAGATTACTGAGGTCTACCTCTGGGCAATATTTATCTTCATCAGACGGTTCCGGAACAGACACAGTTGGCTCACTTTCTTTGGGCTCTGTTGGGAGGGGGTTATGAGTCCCCTCTACACCTATGTCGCTCTGTTTCACTCCAACAGCGGTAACAGACTTAACTGCTTGTAGACAGCCTAAAGTTGTACGACTGCCAAGGGATATATCATGTTTTGAATGGTTGTGTACAGTCACTTTAACTTGGGAACTGTTACCTTGTGTTACGCGACACTTTTCTGAACATTTATACATTTTCAGTGATTTTGTAGTTTACTAGATATTTGACAAGGGACGTTCGTGACGTAGATTTTTAATAACCGTTTGTTATGGCTAGTTGTTGACCTAGCATGGGCAGATCCAATTGCACCATATATTCTGTCTTAGTCTTAGATTTGTAGAGTCACGAATGATCTCAAGTTTTTTTGTAGAATCGATATAGTTGAATATCAATTAGATTGACGTTAGCTGGTGGAGCTCATAAGTCAAACTGGACTCGAAGACAGGAGTTGTACTGTGGATTCTGTTTATCAGTTCGGGTGATCTTCCCACGGTAGTTGAAGTGTTGCCACAGATTTATCGCAAGTAGATCATAAAGTGATCTCAGGCACAAGAGTCCTGTTTGGGTTATGGCTCTAACCGTGCTGCTAGAAATACTTGTAAAATAAGTTTTGTAGTTTAGTTGTTGTCGTCAGTCGCTGTTGCAAGAGTGAGCTAAAATTATAATACTATATATCAAAAGAAACAAAGAGAAACAAAGACTTAAATTCCTAACTCAAAAGGTATGGTTTGATGTTGTTGTCAAAGTGATCCCGGACTAGTTCCCTAACAAATTGGTGGAGATACCCGACTTTGATCCAACATTTACGATTGCTGTAGAGATTTGTGATTTGCTGGGGAGATTCACCTCCATGTTGGCCCTCCTTGGTTTCCCTGTTGCCCAATTCACTTTAGTTCTTTGTGAACTGTTCATTGTTGTTAACTATGTTATTTAATCTATACTATATTAATGTTGCTTAATTGTTGTCTTGTGTTAATCATTTTGCTTAATTCAATACATTAATTTTTCAATTTAACTTAAGTGTAATCTGATCCTTTTCTATTGCGTAGTAACTTTCAATTTCGACTGAAAATTTAGAAAACGTAAGCTTTTTTAGTTTCGGTTTCTGTGGTTTTTCTTTAAGTTCGTTCGGTGTTTTTCAGTTTTCTGTTAAGCACGTTAACTTTTTCAAACTGTGGACTAGAAGTAAGGCTCGTGTGGCTAAGGCCGTAGAAACAGAAGAGTACTGCGAATGTAGCGAATCGTCTCGTACGAATAGTCGAAGTCCAGTGCCTAGTTTTATTCGTAATCTTTTTGGTGGTAAAACGAAAACCAGTACTCCTCTAACACCACCTGTTTCTGTAGGATTACTAAGCCATATTCCTGAGAGTGACGAAGAAAGTGATACGCTAGATCAGTTACCAGATAGTACTTTGATAACAAGAGATAGTAGTCCTTTAGTTGTACATCATGATCACCAACTGCAGACCGATCAGCCACGTAGCACTTCTACGGAAAGTTTAAGAATTAGAATTGCTGAACTACCACACCCTCCTTCGGATTTGTTAGAGTCGTCAGACAGTGAAGTGGAATGCGAGAGTGAACACGAGAGTGAATCCCCAGAACTCAGAGTTGAAAATCATTTGTACGATCCTGTTTTTGTACCGCATCGTCAGTTTGTTAACGATCAGTTAGAGGAAGGAGAGAGAGCGACGCGAACGTCGGAAACATTAGAATATCCTGCGCCTAGCCCTCCAACTAGCCCCAACTCAGTTCTCGAGATGGAACAGTCTTTGGAGCGACAGCTAGAGAATCTGAGAGTTGAACGACAGGAGCATGAAAATAGGATGTCCGCATTGCATCAAGCATGCCAGGAGTCAATAAGTTTGAAAGGAATGTTCAATTTTCCAATTTTTAAAGGTGATGATAACGAAGATGTGCGCGATTTTATTAGCAGTTATACTCGAGCAGCAGACATCTGTGGTTGGAGTAGAGAGAAGAGTTGTAAAGCTTTGCCATTGTACCTTAGAGGATCTGCTAGCGCGTGGTTTAACTCTTTGCCTGACCGAGATACTCTGAATTTTAATCGGCTTACTGAAGCCTTAGAAAAACAATATGCCTCAGGTGCTTCTAAGTGGCAGTTGACTCAGATTTTGGATGAGCGAAAGCAAAGAGAGGGAGAGACACTCAATGCCTATATCACAGACATAAGAAAGCAGTGTAACAGGCTTAACCTGCCGCCCGCTGAGTGTTTAAAACATTTTGTCAGAGGTTTGAAGGAAGAGATACGAAGTTACGTTGTATTGCAACAGCCGGAAACAGTTGAACAAGCAGAAAATTTTGCTAGGCTTAAAGAAGTTACTTTGAAATCTGAAAGTAAGCCTAAGGCCATGGATTCTAAGGAAATGACAGTTGAAGTTTTGAAATATCTCAAAGATTTAGGAGTTTTTCCTGTGCAACCAGCGAAAGTGCCATCCCGTAGTGAAAATGTCAGTGCCATTGGGACACAACCTAGCAATTTAGGTTTTCCATCCCCTGTTGCAAGTGTATACGACCCCTCATTGAATACAACACCTTATCCTAGTTTACCAGTGGCTAGTTTTCAACAGTTTTCAGTACCGTCGCCTAATGCCCAATACTATTCAGAACAAACTAGTTTTCAACAACCTCCATTAGCCTCAAGCACACAACAACAACCGCATTCAATGCCCTCATTGCCGTACAATGACTTTGACTTTAAACAAGCAGTACAAGAGGAAGTAAAAGAGCAACTTAAAGAACGTGATAGGGGCGCGCCGTTTAGGCCAGGCGATTTTAGAAATAGAAGGAGTGTACGTGGAGTGATTAATTGTGGTTTTTGTGGAAAGAGAGGTCACGCAATGTTCAACTGTAGATCTTTGCACAATGCCCAGAATGGTGGTCAGAATCAGTACCAGTTTCAAAACCGTGGTGGTCAAAACCAATTTCAAAACCGTAATCGCAACTATAACCCAAATCCACGTAACCAGAATAGAGAAAATGCTGTTCGTGCCAGTAGGCCCCCTCAGGAAAACTAGGAGGGGCCCCTGTCAGTAAAGAAACTTGTAGTAATGGTAAGATGGGGGCCCATGACACTTCTAAACCAAATTCAAAACCAAATTTAAAGTCGCCAGTTACTCAGCGTAAGAGTAAAGAAGTCAAAAAAGCCAAAGAGAAAAACGATAAAGTAATCGACCTTGCTAAAAATGTCAAGACAAAAAACGAAAACACAGGCAGTACAGCTTCAATTCGAGAGAAATTGTACTTAGAGTCTTTAGAAGTTGAGAACGTGGTACAAGATCCATGTTTGCAAGAAAATTTAGAAAGCAAGTCCAATATCTCCAGTGAACAAGATTCTGAAAAGTCGACTAATCAGTCTCAAGTTCAAGGCGATTTTCAGACATTGCTAAACAAAATTCCGGAAAAACAAAATTCCGAAGCCAAAGCAAAAGAGGATAAAATTGAAACCTCAGATAGGGTCAATCAGATTGGCGTAATAGAGCTGACAGGAAACCCAAACAATTCGACATTACAAGGAAAAATTGGCGAAGTAGACGTGACATTACTTTTAGACACTGGCGCTACCTTGACCTGTTTAAATTATTCTGTTTGGAAGAAATTAAACAGCTGTGATTTGAAACAAAACAACACTATAGCTTTAGAAGGAGTCAATGGACAACCATTAGAAATTATAGGAGAGACTACTATTACTTTACGTATACAAGACAGTATTTTTCGTATTCCTGCAATTGTTGTTAAAGATTTGTCCTATGAATTGATTCTTGGTAGAGATTTTCTTAGTCAATTTTATTGTTGCATGGACCTCAAGAAAGGAAATTTCGTGATAGTACCCAGAGAGACAGACCCAGCTAACCCATTGATGTCACTTTTTGGTCCATCTAATTGTAACACCTTAACAGTACATGACCCCACTTCAGAAGACGATGGAAGTAATGAAACCGTAACAGACGACGCACTTGATGACGATGATTTTCCTTTTTCAAATGTAGGCGATGTACAATCCGTAATGAATAATACTGAGAATGAAGAGAGACAGTATCCAGTACATGCATCTTTTTCATTTGTGTTGCCACCAGAGTCTGAAACAATTGTATAAGTGAAACTTGACCATGACTTACATCCCGACACTAATGGAATAGTGACAACTAGGCCAGATTTGTCAGAAAGATATTCAATAGTAGGTGCTGCAGAACTTGTGAAAGTATCAAAGGACAGTACAGTTCCAATAAGGTTAATGAATCCTACAGCTAAACCAGTTAAGATATACCGTAGAACCAAATTGGCTCAGCTTAGTGTTGTTGATCCTGATATTGAGACATTTGAACTTGACAAAAGCGTTGACCAGTCTACTGATTGTGAGAAATGCGAGAATACAAAAGATTATTCTTCCTTGCCAGACATTTCTAAATGTGCATTTAGTGAGAAAGACAAGAGCAAGCTAAGAGATTTGTTGTATGACTTTAGACACATTTTTGCAACTAAGTTAGAGGACCTAGGCCAAACCAACTTAGTCCAACATTACATAGATACTGGGGACCACCCTCCTATCAAGCAACGCCCTTACAGAACTTAACCAGAGAATAGAAAAGAGATTGATAGACAAGTACAAGGGATGTGTGAACAAGGTATTGCTCAACCCTCAGTGAGTAGTTGGTCGAGCCCAGTTGTGTTAGTCAAAAAGAAAGATGGCAAGTGGAGATTCTGTGTGGACTACAGAAAGTTGAATGCAGTCACTAGACAAGACAGCTTTCCTTTACCGCTGATAACTCACGTTTTAGACAGTTTGAATAATACTAATTACTTTACTAGTTTAGACATGAAAAGTGGTTATTGGCAGCTCAATTTAGATCCAGCAACAAAGGATAAGTCAGCATTTGTAACTCACAATGGCTTGTATGAATTTAATGTTTTACCTTTTGGATTGACAAACAGTCCTGCATCTTTCCAAAGGCTTGTGGGCCATATTTTGAGAGGTTTAGAATATAAATTTGCACTAATTTATATTGATGACATTATCATATTTTCAAGATCAGCTCAAGAACATCTAACACATTTAAGAGAAGTCTTTTCCAGACTGGAAAAAGCAAATTTGAAGTTAAATCCTGCAAAATGTGAGTTTGCAAAACAGCAGTTAGAGTACTTGGGCCATGTCGTGACACCAGAAGGTATTAAACCATGTCCAAACAAGATAAAAGCTGTTGAAGAATTTCCAAAACCAAAAAATTTAAAGCAACTAAGAAGTTTTCTTGGATTAGCTAACTATTATCGACGTTTTATCAAAGATTTTGCAAAAATTGCCAGCCCTTTGAATAACCTAACTAAGAAGTCCGTAAAGTTTGAATGGGACGAAAATTGTCAAAAAGCCTTTGATCAGCTAAAAACAACATTAACAACAGCCCCGATTTTAGTGTATCCAGATTTCGAAAGAGAATTCCATCTTTTTGTTGATGCTAGTTCTACTGGAATAGGAATGGCTTTATCACAAATGGACGATAATGGTCGTGACCGAGTAATTGCATATAATGGTAGGAATTTTAATAATGCAGAGCTAAATTATTCAATTACCCATAGAGAAGGCCTAGCCTTAGTAGAAGCTATTAAGAAGTTCCAACCATACCTGCATGGTAGAAAGTTTACAGTGCATACCGATCATAGTGCCTTACAATGGTTGATGACTGGAAAACATCCTTTGGTTGGTAAGTTAGCTCGGTGGGCCTTGTTGCTACAACAGTTTAATTTTGACATTGTGTATCGGAGTGGAAAGACAAATGGTAATGCAGATGGTTTAAGTAGGAGAACGTATGAGAAGTGTGAGTTGTATACCATAAGAGGAAAGATTAGGAATGAGGATGAAGACAAAGTGTATGTATGCCAGAGGCGTGATCGTGAATTGTCAAGTTTAATCCACTATTTAGAAACAAGTGAATTGCCAGAGAGTGACAAACTAGCCAGACAATTTCTGCTGAAGGAAGACCAGTTTTATATTGGTGATGATGGATTGCTGTACCACCTTGAGCATAATTTCAAAAGAAATGCTTTTGAGCCAATATCACAGTTAGTTATACCTAGCAGTATGAGATTTGAATTATTGAGTAGTGCTCATGATCACGTGACTGGTGGACATCTAGGAACTAACAAGACCTACCAGAAGTTAAGAGCAAGATACTGGTGGAGAGGTATGTTTAAAGACACAGAACATTGGTGTAAGTCCTGCATAGATTGTTCCATGCGCAAAACGCCTAGGACTAATTTGAAAGCACCATTGCTACCAATACCAGTAGGTGGTGCCTTTGAGCGCGTAGCTGTTGATCTTATAGGACCCCTTACCAAGACTACTAGAGGAAACAGAGACATCTTATTCACACTGTAAACGGAAAAGTAGTTCATCTCTTCAAAATTACAGACATTATGAACACTAAACTCAATGGATTGATTTCGGCAGTCAAAGGAATTGATAAGGTTTATATGGAATGGGAAAAAGAACTCAATCGAATGGCTAACAAAGCTCAATGCAATGACTACTTGAACCTCGCCTTCTTATCAAAATTCGCTACTGAAATTAACCGTGCTTTTTCTGTTGTCATGAGATTCTTCGAAGTCCAAGATGTTATGAATCAGTTAGCTCAGCTTAATAAGAAAAAATTATTCGGTGCAGCGGACTTGCCACAATTTATGTTTTCTGAGTTTCTTTCGAGATTGGAAAACTATCGCGAGCTTGGTATTACGGTTAATGCTTTAAGAAATAATTTGCCTGTTCTGGCTGATCCTCTTGTTGATGTTGTACATAACAAAAATAACGTTACTGTAAGCGTCTTAGCTATAGTACCGGAAATTCGCGAACGCGAATCTTTGTGTACTATAGAACACTTAACCCCTCTTAAATTTAATGTTTCTAACGTGTGCTATGAAGGTCCTGTTCGTAAATCTGATCTCGCACTAATCACTTGCCCTCTTACTAAGCATATAATATCAATGTCTGTTCTTGATAAGTGTTTTGTAAATAATGATGCGTTGCTTTGCCCTACTAACATTCTTCAAGAGCTGAGTGATATTGGGTGGCTTGGGTTTCCATGGGGCCCCCGCGTGAAGGTGGCATTTCCACGCTACCACGTCTCGTCAAAGTCCTGCCAAGACCTCCATCCACTAATCAACATTGGTGGTCGATTTTACCTATCAACGACATCTGGGACACTGGTCCACAAGTCATGGAACTTTAACGGTTTCACCGTTAACCATCTACAACTTTCCGTGTAACACAACATTCAGTGGCATGAAGTCTAGATTGTCAACATGTCCAGAGACTTTGGAGGTAACGCTACCAATATTTAAGGAGAAGACGATTAACTATATTCCATGGAATGAGAAGGACAGCTTTGATTTAAAGTTACATTATGATTCACTAAAGATACCAAAGGCAACAAAGATTGATCATAACATCACAGACCAGCTCAACAACCTATATGACTTTTACGATCACAAATTAAGCAACGATATTAACACTGCCAATAGTGAAATTGACAAGATCAAAGAAGATAATTTCACAACCAGAGACAGAATTATTATGTACACAATTGGTGGATTTACCACGTTTTGTACTCTATGGATTGTCACTCAAATTATTATTTGGTGTTGTCGTCCAAAGGATAATCACCACTGTGATCACTGTAAAAGACCAAAGCGAGAACGTTGAACTTGTCGTTTCATTGCAAGCGTTAACGTTGACTATTGGAATCACCATGTGTATGAACTGATGAGTTTGACCTCAGAGACTTCAATAACAAAACTTCCAGAAATACGGAAGAATCAACATGAGTTCAAGTTTGATTGTTACAGAGAAACTTCACCACTTATGGACATGAAACTATTGAATAGAATCCTGATGATTGTATTTGAAGTAATCAACCTAAATCAATTCAAGGACTCAATTAGGATGATGCCACTTCAGACTGTAAGTCATTGATTTTTACTTGATCAACACGAATGAAGATTGAGAACTGCACATTATATTTGAAACAAAGAACTACAGTCCATATATCAACATTTTGAATGTCAAGAAAAAAAAAACGAAAAAAAAAGTTATATTGTAGAATAGTTACCACATTTATAGCATCTTTATATATCTTCAAAGTTTGTAGTTTTATAGGAAACAAAATTTTAGATTGACTTTAATATGCCTTACGCCTTAAGCCTCTTAACTACTCCTCGACAATGTGTACCAGGAGGTACATCAAACTAAGGAGAGGAGTATGTTACGCGACACTTTTCTGAACATTTATACATTTTCAGTGATTTTGTAGTTTACTAGATATTTTGACAAGGGACGTTCGTGACGTAGATTTTTAATAACCGTTTGTTATGGCTAGTTGTTGGACCTAGCATGGGCAGATCCAATTGCACCATATATTCTGTCTTAGTCTTAGATTTGTAGAGTCACGAATGATCTCAAGTTTTTTTGTAGAATCGATATAGTTGAATATCAATTAGATTGACGTTAGCTGGTGGAGCTCATAAGTCAAACTGGACTCGAAGACAGGAGTTGTACTGTGGATTCTGTTTATCAGTTCGGGTGATCTTCCCACGGTAGTTGAAGTGTTGCCACAGATTTATCGCAAGTAGATCATAAAGTGATCTCAGGCACAAGAGTCCTGTTTGGGTTATGGCTCTAACCGTGCTGCTAGAAATACTTGTAAAATAAGTTTTGTAGTTTAGTTGTTGTCGTCAGTTGCTGTTGCAAGAGTGAGCTAAAATTATAATACTATATATCAAAAGAAACAAAGAGAAACAAAGACTTAAATTCCTAACTCAAAAGGTATGGTTTGATGTTGTTGTCAAAGTGATCCCGGACTAGTTTCCTAACACTTGTTTGACATACACCAACCCTTCACTTACTTCTAAACCATCTGGCCACTGTCCTAACACATCCGGTTCAAAAAGTACAGGAGTACGCTCATTGATTGGTCCCGTATTTGCACGACATGACACTTTGATTGTATGTCCCGCTGGTATAACAAGGTTCCTTTTAGGGGTTCTAATTACACAGAGTTCATCAGATGTGTCTGAAGTTTGTATCAGGTTTACCAATGCACTAACACTTTCAACTTTTGTCTCAACAAATGTTCCCTTCATAACATCAAGTATTGGGCTTCCTGTGTCCTCAGGGGTTGTTTCACTACCAGATTCTTTCACAATGGACTCAATAACATTATAACCAATAATTGGACATTCAACTCCCTCTCGAGCAACAAGAAATGGAACTTCAATTTGTTGAGTTGAACATTGAGCTGTGCCTAACTTGAATTCAATTGGAACCCAACCCTCATAAGGAATAGATGTACCATTAGCAGCAGTAAGGTTCAGTTCGACATGTGTACCTAACAGTTCCTCAATGTCCCGTACACTGACACTTGGACAATCCTTCTTCAGCCAACCCCTGGGTAGAATAGATACTTGTGAACCAGTGTCCCACAGGGCGTCAGTCTCCACCCCATTAATAACACAGTGTATTTTGCATTTCTCCCCAACCAATTTGGCAACAACATCATACTGCTTGGGTGTAAGGTGTGACACAAAGATGTTTGAGTTTGTACTGTCATCCAACTGCATTCTTTCCTTTGTTTCCAGTGACTGAATGGCATCACAAACTGTCTTATGTCCAGGCCAGTGAGCCCGTTGACACTTTTTACTACAATAATTCACACTTTTACACCCGGAACATTGCATTAGTGGTTCCCCACTAGATGGTGATACTTTACATATAACACAAATAAGGGACTTGCCTGTTAATGTGGCTTCTTGTGATGAGGTTACTCCTTGTCCCGCAGTTGTAACCTCGAACGGTTTCCCGAAGCTTGAATCCTTCCACTTTCCCTGTTGCGACAACCTTTAGACCAGTGCTCAGAACTACCACAATGAAAACAGTGATCACAACTGTCGACAGTATCCTCATCTGTGCATTTCTTGCATGCTCTCTTGGGTCTTTTACTTCCACTACCACTAGGCGTATTGCTACTTATTGACTGCCTTTCAACTTTCTCTCTCAAGGTGGCCACTTCGGATCTAACTGCTTGCAATGTAGCCATAATTTTATCTTCTCTTGCCTTTTCTGCTCCTGAATGATGTTATTGTTTTGCAGTAGAGATAGGTGTTGATACCACTGCTGTAGTTGCTGTTTTGGTTTTGCTGGTCTTCAATTTCTTTAGCCTTTCATTCTCTGCTGACACTGCCTTGTTTAGCTGTTGAATTAGCAATTCATCTTCCACCTCAGGATCTTCCAAAAAGGGACGAATCTTGGTTCTGATACTCTCATCTTGCAATCCCGTTTCTACTGATCTTAAAAACAAACTCTGGACATGTTGTGTATCATATTTCAAAGTGCTGTTATCTCCTCCTTCGTAGCAAGCAAATAATATTTGTTGTCTTAGGTCTAAAGCTCTCATTAAAAAGGCTTGTGGAGTTTCTTTTGCATCTTGTGAGACTGAGGCAAGACTCTGATACAGTTCGGTCGTATTCTTAACACCGTAGTGACTTTTTAGTACTTTCTTGAGACGATCAAGTGACAAATCTTTGTATGTTTCCAGGTATCGGCGAAGAACCATTCCTGGTGTTATGGCGCGAATTATTCCATCGACAATTTCATTCTCTTTATAACCCTGCGACAGTCCTGCTTGAATTTGTCTCACTAGAGAAGTAAAACTGAGTTTATCTTTCTGTTCAGGTTCACCTATCTGTCCATTAATCTTGAACTGTCGTCTAAAAGCACTCGTTGTCAACAATTTATCGACTGGACTCTCGCTTGAGACTGACTTCGTTTCGGTATTTGATGGCTTTAACACTTTTCCGCTTTTATCGTCGCTTTTGATCTTTAACTTTATTTCTTGGAGGTAAGGGATGACTTCTGCTTCCTCGAGCTGACTTAATCTGGTCTGTAAACTCTCACAAACATTCCGAGCGATCGCCATTTTCCCTTTGTCTTCGTGCTCCACTTTGAAGTGTTCTGCGATGATTTTCAACTCTTCGGCGTTCGAACCATAAATTATTGACTGAATTTCCATTTGGAGGTCTTCTGCCGCCATCGTCCTGGCGTGGTCGCCAATTTTGTAAGTCTAATCACGATGAATTTCGGGTTGACTCTTTTTATTTTTTACAGAACTTTTCAACAACTCATCCTCGTGTCTCAACTAGGGTCCAGGCCCCCTCACACCAGTAATAACCACCTTAGAACATGTAGGGCTGTAATGGACTACTTTATTCGTCTGACTATAGCTTCTTACACGTACTACTTGCGCTTACATGCACCTTCATGCGGTAAAAGCTACAGAATAAATATTCACAATTCTCTAAGCTTCTAAACGTTAAAGGCTTACAACTAGTAATTTAGATAAATGTAAATGAACACTTACGTCCGATCTTGACACCTAGCTATTCCTGGGTTAAGAAACTTACTCCTTGACTGAATGACCCTGTTAACTGCTCCTTTTGAAATTGTACTACTTCTTCAGTTAAATGCTAAGACTCTCTCCGCTTAATGATGAAAATGTTCGAAATTATATATTACAATGTTGAAAATGACAAAATAGGTAAACCACAACTTTCTATAAAACAAAACAGTCTTTGTAGTCACATCTGGACTAACTAGCTCTTTGTTAAATGACTGATTAAAATTCGAGAATATTGGTCTTTTAACTAATACTACAATGTCCTCACAAGATTTGTATGACTGAATATACAATGTATAATAATTTTACATTTAAGCTAATTTACAATGCAAACTTGACAATTGCCTTTGGCCATCTGCTTCATCAGGAGTTTTTTAAATTTTTGATCTTCTTGCCGTTCTCTTTCCATCATTTCCATCATTGATGTCATCATATTTAGAAATGACCTCAAAGCTTGATTCATCATTTGTGCATTCTCTTTTCTGAGATCTTTCATACTGAAATAAGATTGACAAGTATAATTTAACGAAACATTACAAAAGACGTAAAAATTAATTATATGGAGACAGAATATATTACATAAAAAAACAATTGAAGTAATACAATTGTAATCGGAATACTGATGAATAGATGCATTTGGAGGACATGATTCAATTTATCCACTGAAGGGTTTAGTCATATACTTGAGATAAGTTTCGAAAATATTTTAGAGAAGAGTGTTTCATGCAAAAAAATGGTTGTCGCGTGACCAGGGCTTTCGACCCCCTCTGATGAAAACTAGGTTTGGGGCTAGTTGAAACCTAGGGTTAGTACCACGCTTCTAGGGTTACAAATATTTTTATGCCTCAAGCAAAGGATATGGTTAGGCCAACTTTAGAGCCAACAGGCTCACGTGACAAACAGATTTTAAACTTGAAAACCTCATAGATGAACTTAGTTCCATCTGCCAACTACGTTATGCTGTCTTACGACCACTCAAGTCAATCAATTTTGAAAATCACCACCCCATCAAGTTGGCCAAGATGGTTACTATCACCATTGCCTAAAATATTAAGCACCAACCAGGACCCTAGCCTCCCTGGATAGAATGCTTAGTACGAAAAAAAAACCTCAAATGATATGTTGGTAGTCTTAAGTGTTTTTAGTCAGAGGGGTTTTTGAAAAAAAAGTCTAGTATTATTAGGGGAAAATAGCTTTTTCATTACAGTTATATATACCACGAACACACGTACAGTTGAAACAAGTATGTTATATACCATTGCCTTTTCATTGGTTGATGTCCATTCTCTTCTCTTTCCCCATCTTCTTCTCTCTCAACTTTCCTCTTCTTCTCATCTTTGTCTTTCTTGTCAGCTTTCCTTACAGCCTCTACAATAGATGTAGGGCTACAGCTAGAAAATGCGGATGTTGTTGGATAAAGATAGCAAGTATCCTGATTTTTGATTTCTTTGACTACCCTTTCTGTCATTATCTTTGGGACTGGAGCAGTTGGTACCCATTCATCCTCTATGGTTTTCCTGTAAAAATATTTACAGCGGAAATGAGCACTTGTAGTTTGCATTTGTGGAATATATCGGATAACTTTAACTTTTTAGGCTGTGCTTGAATATTTACACACGCACTCTCCTTTTCTCTCTCTCCACGTGTCCTTCCAAGATCACGTGACAGTTCCACTACACTTCCCCCCTCCGAGATCTAATGGTCCGTCCCTAAACAGTGCTACTAAGTGTTTTACAACAGCACCAACAACAAATAGAAACTACAGCAATAACACGTCCGTAACAACAAATTAAACTACTGTAGTACTTAAATATATATTTTAGTGAATACATTCAATTTTACCTAGAATCAAGCAGCAGCTTCATCCGTTTATATATTCGGCCTCTTTTCTGCTCGAAACTGCTCGGCTTGTACTACCCTTGTGTACATATCGGAAACTGATACATTTGTTGTTCAATGTGTTGAATTATTCCAAAATAATCGTTTCGGCCGTATACATTCCCTGCTTCTAACATTAGGTTATCTTCCTCCACTGACGCTTTGACATACTGTTTGCTGCTAGCGGTGTCACCATTGTCGACGACCTACAAGCAGCCGGATTCTGTCATTTATATTATCAATATATTAGCATGGTAATGCTCAAAGAAGAAAACTATACGTGTGAGTAGTAATACTGGAAGCTACGGCAATCCATGGCCATTAGTCGCAGACCATTCTCTCACTCCAAATTTCTGCCACGACTTTTTGGCAGAAAGCATATCAAAGAATTGACAATAGAAATGTGTCGTTCGTTTCTCATTCCATATTTGGGCATCTTACCTTATATGGAAGTCCGTGTAAATGTTTTTTGCCTCTTAAGTGTCATTGTCAGAACATCCCGGGCAGATCCAAAAGATCGGGGTCGTCCGATTTACTCTGTTCTTTGACCACTAGTAGACTATCCGATAGGGTGAAGAACCGTGCCATTAAAAGTTTCTTAGGCCTTTTATCTTCCGAGATTGACCACCCCCCTCTGTTTTGGACTCCTGAAGGACTTTGAGACCACTAAATTTTACGGTCACATTGGGGACCTCAGCAACGAATAATGCCTTGTCATGAGCAACTTTCACATTTTGTGAGGGAAATTTAGTCTGTAAATGAGCTATTCTGAGGAGATGAGTCAATTTTGAAAAGTTGCAAAAATTTGAGCGGCTTTGGAAATTTGCATACGAAACTTATCTACCTGCAGATCGTAAAATTTGTCATTTTTAAAGACCATTTTCTCAAAAGTGCGGCAGTTATTTTCCAAATAAATGACAGATTATTAAAGCAGTATACTTGATTATAACGAAACCGTAGAGTTAAAATTGGGATCTATAATACTTCGGGCGTGATTTCCTTCCAAATTTGACAAACATCACTGTTGCGAAGGCGTTGTCGCGTCTAATATTCACTTCCGGTCAACCCATAAATTCTTCTTTCCGCAGCACTAAATGCCGTCAATTCTCCCACAATACTTTTTGAAACCTGAATTAAGTTCAAACTTAATTGTTTGAAACAATAAAATATTTATTTGACTTAATATTTATTCCATCACACAAAATATACCTTCGGATTTATGCTCTGAAAAATAGTTCATCCCGGCGTTGTGGATTTCCACACAATTAATAATAGTATGTAAATCGTCACGTTTACCTTGAATAGCAGAGAAAGACACAAGTAGAAAGAGATTAAAAGCTATTAAATTTGTGATATAATGCTTCAGTGAAATATTCGATCTTCAAGTGTATTTTCTACTTTTGTCGAAACTAATTTGCATAAGAAACTGTCACGCAACGAGGTCAACTAATTCGAATCCCGCAAGCGCATTTTTTAGTTGAATTATTACTTTGCAAACTAAAATTAAATTTTTTCATACAATAAACTAAACCAGAAGCCCGGGATTGCGAGGAATAAACATCGAATGCAAAGGAAAAATAAGTATTCATTAATGTTCCTTTCATCAGTTTCATCCCACTGACATTTCATGCATTTTTGGTTTTTCGTTTTTTTGTTTTGTTTTGTTTTGTTTTGCTTTGTTTTTTTTTTCCGCATGGTTCGAGAAAAAATAGAATACAATTTATATCAATTTCGATACAGAAAAGGCTAGACAAATAGGGAACTCACACAGGTTCCGGTTTACAGATAAGAAAGTAGTTACAGTTTATTTGAATTTATATTGAGATTGACCTTTTTAAATCTTGTCCAAACACTAGTCTTGAATGCTCGGCAGTTTTTCAAGTACGTAACGAAGGTCGAGCTTGATCATGAAGTCAAATCCCTTTTAATTTGCATCTGATGTCCCTTAGACAATTTCCGCTTACATACAGGGACAACCTTGTATATATTCTTCAATTGGTTCAATGTAAGTTTTTTTTCTCTTTTCACTTCCTGCTTCAATTTCAATGGTCAGACTTTCACAAATACTTCTAAGGTCTGCAATTCGAAGGTTGTTCAGTTTTCCATCTTTCAATAGCTGGCAAATATTCCTTTCTCCAACTAAAACTGGATGATCAGGGCCCTCCATGTCTTGAACAACAACGTCGCGAAGAGCGTAAAAGGATTCCTCGGCTTGCACTGCCTCGATGTCTTCCTCTGTTAGTTCTTCTTCAGTCGCACATTCATCTGACTCCACTTGTTGTTTCCGTTGCTTCGCCGATAAACGCGAGAAGAAACTTTTAATTTGATCGGCAGTTCTCCACTCTTCTGGCTTAAACATTGCCTTCCCATGTTCATCTTTCGCTCTTTTCATTTCTCTTGATAACTGGGCAGGATCTGCCTTTTGCCCAGTCACAGCACCAACGTCAAATTGTTCCACAAGAAATTTTCTGGCCTTTTCTCCCATTCTGGTCCACGTTCTGCTTGTCTTTAACGCCCATCCGATCTTTGGTTCATTATCAGAGGGTGTCGTATCTGAATGTTGTTCTTCTAAATTGGACTCTTCGACGACGTTTGGGGTTGTGGTGGTATATTTAACACCAGTAACTTTCTCGGCCCATGTTTTCCTTATTGAATCATACATGGATTCTCTCTCAGTTTTGCGCACATGTTTATCGGTATCCATATGAGCCTCTGCCTCAGCCTTTGTCTTGAAAGTGAGGACGCACTCAGTCTCGCTACAAGAGTAGATGTCGTGCTTTGACGTTTGGTCTTGGGCTTTACCTGAAATAACACCAAGATCTTGCTTTCGGGGACCAAAGTCCTGTATTAACTCCAAGCCTGTTTCCTGTTGTGGTTCGATCTGAAGTTCCGTATACTTAATAAGGCGTCCGGGTCCGATTTGAAAGCTTCGCCATGCTCTGATACCATCTTCTTCAAAGGAAAAGTTATTTAAGAGGCTAATGCCTGGTATTTTGTTGTCTTTTCCATTATCTCTCAAGGGATTTACTTTGGCGACGGCAGTCCGACATCCTTTAGTACCACCATGGGATTCAAGGGCTTCTTTCATATCTTCTGCTGTCTTGATGTCGTGCTTTTCGTTGACATATCTTCTCATGTGACCTTTCATTGGAGCTATTTTTCGATCGCAAATATCTTTTCCGGCTTGGGGGTCAGAAAAGTCATATCTCAGTGGAAGGATACCAGTTCTCTTGGCAATGTAAGGCAAGCTGAGTAGAAGAGCACCATTATGATAACAGCCTGCATTGTCTGAACGAATGTAGGCTTTTTTGATTGTAGGATAATCTTGTCGGACGACATGCAAAAGGTTTTCGACGATTGATACAACAGCAAAAGCATCTTGGCCACACGAGTCAAACAAGTGCACATAACATTCCACTTGAAACACTCCGTCCTTCTTAGTTATCACGGCAGAAACATGCCAACTTTTCCCCCTTTTTCCATAGAAATCACTCATACGCTCTCGGTAATGTTGAGGAAGGTACTTCATGGCCCAATCCATCACTATGAGACATGCGTCGTCTTTGAGATCATTGAGCGCCTGATGTTTAGCCTCATCTTGGTTTATCAGGCGTAGTAGGTGTGATTTCCAAGCACTGATGGCGCGAATATATTCAGCAACTTCAAACTTTATAATCTCCCGCTGCTCTTCTGTAATATTTACGAGTTCAGCTTTTAGAGAGATTTCTTGAAGGACTCTTCTTAAAGACTCACAGCTTTCACACAGAACATCATGCTTGTGCTGGCATTCACGCTTGAAAGCCTTATCTTTAGGATCACTAAGAGCGTAGACTATGCAATGGTCTTTGCAGTGTTCGTTGATGCCAATGTGCGCCTTAAAACCAGCTTTTAGATACCTTTTCCCTTCTCTCAGTTTGTTTTGTGCATCTTTTCCCCATTGTTCACCGGCGCCATTATCTACCAACGAGTCTATGATTTTCATCATGTTATCAAATGCCTCTGTTCCTTCTGCAGTTAGATTATCTAGTCCTTGTAGGGATGTCTGCATAGATGCGGAGCAAACCTCGAGCATTCTCCACAGCGATCGATCACTTGCAGGCTGAAATTCTTGCTGCTTGCAGTGGTCTTTATACTGTGCAATAATTCTTGATGGTATCAGTGTCCTAATAACTGCCGGGATAATGATCTTTTCGCCAGAATCAAGCTTCATGGTTTTAGTTCCAAAGGCTACATCCTGAGTGAATTCAGGGCGGGAGAGAAACTCTATAAAGTGGTCTACCTTTGCTTGAGGAATTCTTTGATGAAATTGAGGATGGGCGGGCACTGGCTGACCTTTTCCTGCCTGGGTAGCATGTAAACGGGCTTGATCAATACGCCATTTGGAGAGACCAGGTATCATTTGCTGCAGCTCAGATTTACTGAAATCATTTGCAAAGAGGGACAATATCTGTCGTTTTGTTTGCCAAGATTCTGCTTGTATGTACGATTTGACGAGAGCATCCACTAGATTTTCATTACCATCAAAATGAGGCCTAATAGAACCACCTGCCTCCAATCCAGGTACTAGTAGACCTCCTTGTTTTATGGATTCCCATAAATGTTCCTCTTGACCAGGGCTGATAACAGAAAATGCACTTGTTGCAATTTCCTTTGCTTTTCGCGAGTAATACTTCTGTTGCATAACTGATATGTCATCCCACGAAGTGTTGAGCGTTGACAGTACTGGGCTGATACGACCATCACTTAATTTGTGGATCGCTTCGTTTAGTGTCGTTCTCTTTTGTTGCTGGAGCTCAATTTCATCAACCCAGATACTTACTTCCTGTTCAGGAAGACTGCTACTCTGTGATGACTGTGAAGAGGTTGTTACTGTCTGAGTATCATCTTGAAAATGACTGTCTGATGAGGTACCAGGTTGTGATAGATCAGCGGGCTGTACACTTAGTGGTATTTCTAGTTCCTCTTGGACTTCTTGCTGGGACGTCTGTAACAATAATGCCAAAACCGAATTCGTATTACGGGTTCTCAGTTGCAAAATTAATGTTAGTGAGAATAAGAGACAACACCGGCTTCCTGTGTTGAATTAGGACAAGAGACCATAATACTAAGAGAGCGAAACTCAGTATTGATGTCTGTGCGATGTTCGCGGCGACTAAAGGCCCAGACACACAGTGCAACATTTCCCGAAACATTTGCTGAAACATCGCGCGCAACACTGTTGCACCGTGTGTCCACCACTGAAACATCTCGTGCAATGTTGCGCGCAACAGTTCTGGACAGTTACAGAAGTAGAACTCGATCCTATTTCTGCAACTGTTGCGCGCAACGTTTCGCGAAACACAGGAATGGGTGGACACACGCTGCAACATTGTGTTGCGCGCGATGTTTCAGCAAATGTTTCAAGAAATGTTGCACCGTGTGTCTGGGCCTTTTTATAAGGCTATTTTTTAGTAATTTCGCTATCGCGCGCGGAAGGCTCTCAAACAAGAGAATTCAAGAGCCAAAAGCAAACAGTCCCGTCCGCGCGCATGTTAAAAATCAAATTCTGTAGAAGGATTTCACGGTAGCCATGTTTGTGGTCAAAATAATTGAGTTTGTCATTTAAAAACTTTTTATTGTACTTGCACAAACATGGCTGCCATGAAATCCCTCTATTGTTTCAGAGCCCGCTGCGCGCGCGATGGCAAAATTAATCAAAATAGCCTTGTCGCCGCGAACATTCAACAGACATCGATACCGAGTTTCGCTTTCTTAGTATTATGGTCTCTTGATTAGGAGAGAAGAAGACTAGGGACGAAACGGGGGAGAGTAAAAGAATAACTCCTCCTTTTTTCCTCTTCCCCACCCCCCATCCCCTCCCATTTAATTGCCGAAGGAAGCGCCGAGAATGATGAAGAGTTGTCTGCGAAGGAGGCTAGTGAGAATAAGTAAACTGACTATACTTACATGATCTGAATTGCTGTCACTTTGCTCTGCTCTTTTTTTATAGTGAATATGTCGACATGCCTCGCAAACAGCTAAAATATTGACGTGTAAAAATGAGTGTTGGGATATTTTTCTTTGGTATTTGCCACAGGGTTCCCAAAAGTTATTATTTAGCTCGGCCCATGAACCCTGCATCTAGTAAGGGAAACATTTGTTCGATACCATTTTAAAAGTTTCGTTTGATCATTAGCAAAGAAGAAAAAATAACTGATTAGTAAGCACAATAAAAAAATCATCCCTCAAAAGTCAGATACCCTTGGTTACATGAACAATAATGAAACTTTGTGAAAAAACTGTTCCCACTTTTAAACGCAACATCTTTTGCGGTGCGTTCAATATTATTCAGTATTCGGTAAAAGAATGAAATTTCTGTTAAATAACTTACCAGAACCAATTGGGACAACTGAGTCAAACAGTTGATGGATTTCTGCAGACATGGACGCATTTACTCTACGGGGAAGCTTTAGTTGTTTTCTGGGTCCTTTATGTGCAGGATAGCTACACACACGACTTTTGCGCCCTTGCCAATCAGTGGTGAAGCTTTTGCGATGTTTTGGGCAGATTGTCATAACCTCTACCTCATGACTATCATAATGAAACAATCCTGAGCGATTCAAAATTAAATCCTTTTCAGACAGCACGGTCTTTCCCCGTCCACGTTTACCAGTAACTTGTAAGCTTACTAGATGAGATGTCATATCTTGAGTACATGCTGATAACGGAACTAGAGTTGAACCAACACCAACAAGACCACATGGAGAATTCTCTGCTACGAACGAGCAACTTACTTCTACCGCCATTGTGCATGGAAAAGACAGATTGCACAATCAAAACCCGGTTATCGACATTCACAATCAGTCACACAATATGGCACCTAATTTTACAGTCTCAGTGACAAAGCAACTCCAGTTCCCAAAAGCTTACCAGTAACATCCAGCCATATTGCCATTTTTTGTTAGTTTGGAAAAGTAACAGTTCAAACAAAAAGGAACAAAACGGGAGCTTTCATTATAACGCGATGCGGGATTCGAAATAGTTGACCTCGTTGCGTGACAGGTTCTTATGCAAATTAGTTTCGACAAAAGTAGAAAATACACTTGAAAATCGAATATTTCACTGAAGCATTATATCACAAATTTAATAGCTTTTAATCTCTTTCTACTTGTGTCTTTCTCTGCTATTCAAGGTAAACGTGACGATTTACATACTATTATTAATTGTGTGGAAATCCACAACGCCGGGATGAACTATTTTTCAGAGCATAAATCCGAAGGTATATTTTGTGTGATGGAATAAATATTAAGTCAAATAAATATTTTATTGTTTCAAACAATTAAGTTTGAACTTAATTCAGGTTTCAAAAAGTATTGTGGGAGAATTGACGGCATTTAGTGCTGCGGAAAGAAGAATTTATGGGTTGACCGGAAGTGAATATTAGACGCGACAACGCCTTCGCAACAGTGATTTTGTCAAATTTGGAAGGAAATCACGCCCGAAGTATTATAGATCCCAATTTTAACTCTACAGTTTCGTTATAATCAAGTATACTGCTTTAATAATCTGTCATTTATTTGGAAAATAACTGCCGCACTTTTGAGAAAATGGTCTTTAAAAATGACAAATTTTACGATCTGCAGGTAGATAAGTTTCGTATGCAAATTTCCAAAGCCGCTCAAATTTTTGCAACTTTTCAAAATTGACTCATCTCCTCAGAATAGCTCATTTATAGACTAAATATCCCTCACAAAATGTGAAAGTTGCTCATGACAAGGCATTATTCGTTGCTGAGGTCCCCAATGTGACCGTAAAATTTAGTGGTCTCAAAGTCCTTCAGGAGTCCAAAACAGAGGGGGGTGGTCAATCTCGGAAGATAAAAGGCCTAAGAAACTTTTAATGGCACGGTTCTTCACCCTATCGGATAGTCTACTAGTGGTCAAAGAACAGAGTAAATCGGGCGACCCCGATCTTTTGGATCTGCCCGGGATGTTCTGACAATGACACTTAATGTTAAGATTTTGGCTTGAAACTTGCAGAAATTGTAGAGAATAAACACTTCAACAATATCCTGTCGGCCATTTTGGCTTAGCTACCTCGCAAGTGGGTGCACAGGCAACCCAATGAAAATACACAGGAACCCCAACGAACGACATACAATTGTTTGATATGTTTAGCACGTTTAACTTGGGCATTTGCCATCTTGATCAAAGAAAAGCACATTCCATGGGAAAATAATTATCACCCTTTGTCTTAGAGAGCACGAAGTCCGAAAAGAGCGATGAAGCAAAAAGGTCTATTCCCAAAAGTCTGGATCCCGTGCGGAATTTTGCAACAGATAGAAAGGTGTTGTTTTGAATGAATTAACAAACCATGAGTACGGTGGCTGATAAGGGCCATGCATATTTCGTGATTTTCTTTTGAGTATCTCATAAAAACAGTTCTATTGAACAATTTTAAAAAACACTTTTCCAATTTTATATTTTTTCCCCGAAAAGTCCCACAACTCGTATAACTCATCATGACGACATATAACTCATCAGAACGACTTATAACTCATCAGGACGATTATAACTATATTGCAGACCTATTTTGCAACTAAAATATCGTTGTGCCTCCTCTCTGAAGTTTGCTGTACTTAAACAGAGTAAACGTGGTTCAAACGTGGTTGCTTTGCCCTTTGACTCTCATGTCAAGCTGGAAGCCTACTTCGCGATTTGTTGTGATGTTGCTTCTAATCCTGGTCCGTCTCAACAACCCACGGGTACGAAAAATCGAGTTGCAAGGTCCTGTAAGAAGTCTAGTCTCAAATGCGTTTTAGTTAACGCTCGAAGCCTGAAAAGCTTTCACGAGACCCTGAGCGCTGATGGCAGTCACTATGAAAGAACTTGTCAACTTGTTGCCTTTCAAAAGTTTGTATATGGGGGAAATTATGATGTGATAGCTGTAACGGAGACCTGGCTGAACGACTCAATCATGGACAGTGAAATTCTGGATAGAGGTTATACCATATTCAGACGTGACAGAACGGTAAGAGTTGGAGGAGGTGTGCTGCTAGCCGTGAGAAATAATCTTCCACTGGCAAGAAGACATGATTTGGAGACAAAACTAGAAATGCTATGCATAGAAATTAACTTGAAGGGAACTTCCAAGATTTTATTAAGTGTGTTCTACAGACCGCCTGACAGCAGTTGTGAGTTTATTCAAAGTTTTTCCAAGTTCTTGTTAAATTCAACCAAGATCTCAAGAAGTCATTCTATTATTTTAGGTGACTTCAACTTTCCAAACCTTGAATGGACTGCTAATTGTGGATTCACCAACTCAGTTACATCCGACGAATTTGCATTTTGTGAAAGTTTAAAGGAATGTTCATTCTTCCAAGTTAATTGTCTTCCAACACATTTCTCGAATAACAAAAGCAACATCTTGGATCTCATAATATCTAATGAACCTGAACGCTTAACGAATATTGAATCACTTTCACCTGACAGCGTTGGAATCTCTACAGATCATCACCTCCTGGAATTTGACGTGATTGTATGGAATCGTCGAATGAGAAAGAAAACACGCTATGTTTACAATTTCAAAGCCTGTAATCTATCCCGCCTAAAAGATGCCATTCGTCAGTCTATTACATTATTGGAGAGTTCTAATATCCCAAACGTGGATGAGGCCTGGAATACTTGGAAAACTGAACTCACTAACATTATTGATGCCCATGTACCTAAAGTTAAGGCAAGATCATCTGAAACTCCTCCTTGGTTTGATGGAGACGTTATTCACCTCCTCAAAAGGAAAGAAACGGCTCGTCGATCTGCAAAAAGATCAAATAGCTCCACAATGTGGGATAAGTTTAAACAGCTTCGTAGAGAGTTAAAACACCTGATAGATATGAAATTCAAGGAATATACAAAGGCGTTGGGTGAATCTATCAAGGATAATCCTAAGCGTTTCTGGTCGTACTTTCGCTGCAAGACGAAGACTGACTATTCCAGCAAGAGTCACTTATAATAAAAGTTCTTTCACATCCGAAGTCGACAAGGCTGAAGCGTTCAACAACTTTTTCTTTTCCACTTTTACTAAAGATGATGACGAACTACCATCTTCGTTGCGAATTCCAAGTGCTGTCAACATCCCTTTGTTGGACAGTATCATCCTCACTGAGACAGAGGTACTAGAAGCGCTAAAACTGGTTAATCCTCATAAGGCTCCTGGACCAGATAAACTGCCGTCATTCGTTATTAAGGAGTGTTCAGAAGAGCTAACGCCTTCATTATGTGGACTGTTCAACTTGTCCCTTTCTCTTGGTGTTGTACCTAGAGAATGGAAAATGTCGCTTGTTGTTCCAGTGTACAAGAAAGGAAAAAGGGAAGATGTATCTAACTATCGACCAATCTCACTACTTTGTGTGATTTCTAAAGTTCTTGAACGGTCTATATTCAACCGTGTGAAAGCCCACCTAATAGATTCATTCACTGACTGTCAACATGGGTTTCTTAAAGGACGTTCAACGGTCACACAGCTGCTATCATTCTATCACAATGTAGGACAAAATTTGGATAAAGGTATGCAAACAGACATTATCTATCTAGACCTGGCTAAAGCATTTGACAGTGTCTCCCACAATAGACTACTGTTCAAACTTTGTCACTATGGTATCTCTGACTCGATTCTGCGCTGGTTTGAAAGCTACTTGAAGGATCGAAGCCAACGTTGCATTGTGCAAGGAATTACTTCCAGCAGCCTTCCAGTGCTATCAGGAGTACCCCAGGGCAGCATATTGGGACCGCTTCTGTTCCTTCTCTACGTAAACGATCTGCCTTCATATGTTGATAACACCTTAGTTCTATTTGCTGACGACTCAAAGTGTTGTAAAATAATAACCAGCACTGACGACTGCATTTCTTTACAAGATGATCTGGATAACTTAAGTAGTTGGAGTCAAGACTGGAAACTGTGCTTCAATTCTTCTAAATGTGAAGTATTGACTGTTACGCGTAAAAAGAACCCTATTGAATATATATATAAAATAGGATCTGATTCATTAGCTCATACAGAATCTCAGAAGGACTTAGGAATTTTAATATCACATGATTTGAAATGGGATGCTCATATTAATAACGTCATCTCTAAATGTTATCGTATGTTGGGTTTCTTACGTAGACATAGTCCGAGCAGCTTTGATCCCACTATTCGAAGATCGTTATACTTAGCTTATGTAAGATCACATTTAGATTATGCAAGTGAGTTGTGGGCTCCTCAGTCCATAGGAAATATTTCTAGGATAGAAAGTGTCCAGAGGAGGGCAACTAAGTTTATTTTAAATCTTAAGTGGAGTGACACCACAAGTTACAATGATCATTTAGTAAAGTTAAATTTACTGCCGATTACTTATCAGCATGAAATTATGGATCTTATTTTCTATTATAAATGTCGCTTAGGTCACTTCGATTTTCCTATTCACGAGTTTGTACAGTTTAGGGTTTTGTGTCGTTCTACTTGTAACAGTTCTGCTTTTGACCTACTGATTCCTAAGTGCCGAACTAAACTTTTTCAAACTAGTTATTTTAACCGTTTACCTAAGCTTTGGAATAATCTTCCTGTCTCTCTTCGCTCTTGTAACTCTCTTAAGCAATTTAAAACACAGTTAATTGCTTATTATACTAATGCTCTTAAGACTGCCTTTGATATTAACACTTTTAACACTTGGAAATCCATCTGTCTTAAATGCTGCTCTTCTCGTAACATTTTAACGACTAATGCTTGCTGTTACTGAGTAGATTTAGACTTTAATCAGTTAAGAGATCATATAATAGTAATAGTATATATATATTAGTTAAAAAAACATATCAGTATTTATTTTTTATATATATACGTATACTTTGCCAAATTTTATATATTTATATATTTTTTTATCTTTGTTTGATTAGGAGAAAGGAAACTGAATATTACTTTCATAGTTTTATATATATATAGTAGAATAATTTATGAATTTCGTTTTTTTTTTTCTTGTGTGTGTATTATTATTATTGTTTAAAATGGCCTTCACAAGCTAGCCGTGTTCTTGTTGACCATACTGTAAATCTTTACCTAGAGGCTTGTGAATGCCATTTTAATTAATGTAAATTATTTTTATTAATAGGGCACGCTTTAATTGGAGCCCAGCTCTGTTGCGTGTCCCTCACCATTATTTATTTTATATTTTTATTTATTATTTTATTTTTATTTGTTGTTTTAATTGGTGAAAGTTTAGTAAATAAATAAATAAATAAATAAACTCATCAGGATGACTTATATCTTATCAGAATGACTTATAACTCATCGTGACGACTTATAAATCATCAGGACGACTTATAACTCATCAGGACGACTTATAACTCTTCATGACGACTTATATCTCATCAGGACGACTTATAACTCATCAGGACGACTTATAACTCATCGTGACAACGTAAAACTCATCAGGACGACTTATAACTCATCAGGAAGACTTATATCTCATCAGGACGACTTATAACTCATCAGGACGACTTATAACTCATCAGGACGACTTATATCTCATCAGGACAACTTATAACTCATCAGGACAACTTATAACTCATTGGGACGACTTATAACTCATCTGGACTTATTATAACTCATCAGGACGACTTACATCTCATCAGGACGACTTATATCTCATCAGGACAACTTATAACTCATCAGGACGACTTATGCGTTCCATAAGGGGCCTTATATTCGAAAGTAACGGCCAATTTTCACGGAAGCTTACGCTGACCATGAATTCATTATTGTCATACAGTGGTACATGGTCGTCAGTTGTCAGTCGTTTCAAAATGGCGGCAATGTTAGTGGTTATTTGCATCTTTTCAGGCTTCTCAAGTTGTTATTGTGTTCTTCCACGATATCTCCCGGCATTAGAAAGCAATCATATCGAAAGGGACACCTATATTGAGGAATATTTCCGACTTTGCTTGAATTATTCTGAGATTCTAGCATTTCTACTCTTGTGTCATGGTATTCAACTGAGCCTTTGCCAACTCAAACAAATTCTCGCAAGAAAGGGATTGAGAAGACGCCATTATCAGAGCAACCCTTCTATAATTATTTCGGCAGTTGAGCAAGAGTTAAGCCGAAGTGCAGGTTGTTCATTAGGATATCAGCAAATGCACCAGAGACTACAGTTAGACTATGGGATTGTCACAAGTAAAGAGACTGTTCGTCAAGTTTTGTCATATCTCGATCCAGAGGGTGTTTTTCTACGTTCCCGTCATAGACTGAAAAGGCGTAAATATATTGCAAAAGGGCCGAACTATGTATGGCACCTAGACGGCTATGACAAACTCAAACCTTACGGGTTCTGTATACATGGTGCAATTGATTGTTTTAGCCGTCGTATCATGTGGCTTGAAGTGGGCCATACTAACAACAATCCCTGTGTTATTGCAAGTTATTATCTTGATTGCATCAAATAACTTGGTGGAGTTCCTTACAGATGCCGTAGTGATGCAGGTACCGAAAATGTTAATGTTGCAGCTATGCAGCGCTTTTTCAGGCGGGATTCTAATGACCAGTTTGCTGGTGAAAAAAGCTTTCAGTATGGCCGTTCAACGTCGAACCAGAGAATTGAAGGATGGTGGAGTTATCTTCAAAGAACAGAAACTGATTGGTGGATGAATTATTTTAAAGATCTACGGGACCAGGGATTATATGATAACACTAATGAACTGCATGTTGAATGTTTGAAGTTTTGCTACATGCCGTTAATCAAAGACGAATTGCATCGAGTCGCAAAGCATTGGAATTTGCACAAAATTCGTCCATCTACTAACGAACGTTCTCCACATGGTCGACCAGATTTCATTTACTTTCTTCCAGAAGCATATAACACCACTTCATATCTTCAAACGGTTTTTCAAAAGGACTTGGATGTGGCGCAGAATGTTTGTTGTGAAATTCCTTAAGATGGTTTTACCGCAGCTTTTGAATAGTTAGCCCAGATTGTCATGAGAGAGAACAACCTTCAAAGGGGGAATACCGTTATTGAAGTAGAGTCATTGTACATTGATTTGCTTGGTATCATTGAAAACCTGGTCTAAACTGTGATTAACTCATGAAACAGTTATGTTATTCAACAATTAAGGCAAATTTATTCATATTCAAGTCAGTACAAAAAATCACAGAAATCAATATCACTGTGCATTTTTAAGGACGTTTGGGATTCATAGATCCTGCCGATAGGATTTTTTTAAACTTTGTGTAAACCGAGATCGATATACGTGATTCTCAAAAATGAAATAAAAAATTGGGGTCACCACCTTCGTTTCCGAGATTTTGAGGGGTAAACTTGGGGTCTTTTTTACGAAAATTCGAAACAATGCGATCATTCGATTTTTCCAAAATTAAGTGTTTTTCGACGAGTAAACAAAACTGTGCTTTAAGTTAGAAAACAATTTGTGTAGAATGGGTCTTCTGCTAATGTTATCGTTTCTTTCAACCTTAGAAAACTTACTAATTCACCAATTCTAACACCGCTTCCACTAGATAACTAGCGGTATCAGTCGCATACACCTCCACACAAATCTCAAAATTACGCGCAGTTGCGCTCGATAAACATATTATTATTTTTGGCTATTTATCAAGATAATAGTATCAGTAATCAGAAAATATTAAAAAAATTGGGTGTCACCACGTTAATTCAAGCGCTAGCGAGAAGTAACTTGCGATTTTAGCATCGCTGTCATCCTTTGTCGGGGAAAGACTGGGAACTAGTGATTCAGACTGATCGACGGCCGGCCATCTTGTTCCATCGTATGTTCGATTGATCAAGCAACAAACTTTAGACTTAAATTGGCGTTTCAATGAAAAGAAATAACTTTTTGGGACATTTTCTGGTCATTGCCATATCGCGGAATAAAAGGTAAGTTAGTTTTTATTAAAATCGTATACATGTTATGAATTATAACCTATCTAATTTACTAATTTTATTTACACGTATTTACAAGCCAGTCATTTATTCTATTCAAGATGTTCTGTTTTGAAGTAACTCTAGGTTTTCCATTTATCTTTTCAGACAACAAGCACTTCACAGCATCAAAACCGTGTCGCCTATAAGTTGTTAGAACGTGGCTTAACGATAAGCCGGACCCAGCCATCTTCCTAGCCATGCCTTTTGACATTACTTTACTTTTGACTAACCTATCTAGGGAAGGCATGTTCTCGATTTTGTTTAATGAAATTGTACATTGTATTGATACAAATTGTAAAGAGAAGGAGTGCTGTTGAAGCATGTCCCAAGAAACATGTGCACTCTCAATAATATCTGAGAGATTGTTTACATCATCAGAGGCATTGTGCGCATCATCAGGTTTGCGATGGAGAATATTTTCAAGAAGAGATTCTACACTATGTGATGTAAACTGTGGATAAACCTTTCTGAAAAGTGGAAGAGTATCTGAAAATCCAATTACTTTGGATGAAAACGAATTTACTATATTACATCTATTAACTTGGTTTAGCAGTATTACTGAATCAAAGATCTTCCCATTATGGGCCACCAACACAGAATTGCCATCAATCCATTTGATGAATTCCTCCAGTGCAACTGAAATACTACAGGTTTCAACCAAACGACCCTTGTGGAACAAATGGCCACCAGAAACAGTCATGTGATGGATCTTTGTTGCTTGTGTACTAATAGGCTTTGATGGAAGTATGTATTTGTTGAACAGGGTTTTTCCTTTGCATGTCGCAGCTAACTGAAGTATATCACAGTCACGAGCTAAAAAAAACATACAACCATTCTTGAAAAGGTTGTCCAGATAAAAAGACACTTAGTAATAATAAACTCATTTGCATATATCACATTTTCAATATTCTGGCAAGGATTTTAACTTAAGCTGCAAAACTACAACCTATTTCATACAATAGTGCATATTTTGTATGAGTGTGAAAAGGTACGGCACAGTTACGGCACGGCATGGACACGGCACAGAACCTCGCCTGCTGATGTCTTTGTAAATTTGTAAAGAAATCAGCAGGCAAGGTTCCATGCTATGTCTGTGCCGCGCCGTAACCGTGCCATACCTTTTCACACTCATACGAAATCTGCTCTATGTAATATGCAAGTACGTACTTTAGTATTATAAATTGAAATTCCTGAGAGAAAATTGAAAATCTGAGATATGCAAATGAGCATGACTAAATGTCTTTTTATCTGGACAACCTTTTCAAGAATGGCTGTATATATATATATATATATACATTACTAAATAGACTTTGCATACATGAATTAATTATGAGATTATCCAAATGAGAACAGTTATATGGTCAGGGTGGGAATGCTTGATTTTTAGAAAAACAATTTTTTTACCTAAAGATGTTGTTTCTAAGTCAAAAATAACAATGTTGGGGGAATCAGCTAAGATAGGTTTCTGTTCAGGTGATATCACTGCATCTGGGATGTTAGTTATGTCATTTCCATTTTGTGTAAATTCAATCCCTGATTCGTAACTGCACCCCTCTTTCACTTCCTGTATTTCCTGTACACTTCCTCGTTCTTTCTTGAGTCTAATACGCTGCATCTTTGCCTTTATAGTACTCTCTCTTGCTTTTCTACTTTTCCACTTTTTATCAAATTTTGATGTTAGTTTTGAAGTAAAACTCCCTGGTGACAACTGTAAAGCTGAATTAACCTGACAATTAAAATCATAAGACAATATTATACTATATGCCTATGTAATATATCTTCCTGTCCATTTCATTATATAAGTTCTGCTTTGTTATTAGTTTTAAAGAATATTTTAGGTGATCTTATAGAGAATCTTTTGTGTTGGGTGTAAATCATGTATTATATTAGAGTCTCATTCATTAAATATAGCTAATTCACTTAATGTGGTTGCTGAAAAAAGCCCAAAGCCTAAGCTTTGAGAGCAGAATCATGAAAAATTTTATCACCGTGACATCATTACAATTAACAAACTCATTGTATACTTGCAAATTCTACAACTTGGACACATACTCCTTAATTTATCAGATAGCCTACAGCAAAGTTTGTTAGTAAACAAAAGATAGTTGAAAAGCTTTAGACTTTTTTCAGCAACAACATTAATTGAAATAGCTATATATGGGTCAAATATAATTTGTGAATAATTCAACATTAAACCTTTCCTATGTAGGAATGCCCCAAATTCTTTGTGGCAACAGCTGCTCCTATCCTTATGTCAAGACTTTCTGACGAACTGTAGTGGCGGTTTTTTGGAGCCTTTGAAGCAACACTGTTGTTGAACGATTCATTTGCTTGTGTTGAACCACCCATTGATAATTTGGGTGCCAATGAGCTAAAGGCCTCAAAAATCTGGAAAATGGATTTACAGGTCAATCATTAATGTCATCATAGTACAAATATATTGGAAACCTATTATTATTAATAATAATAATTCTTCAGACACAAAATAACACTTATTATTATATTTTGAAAATAATTCAAGAGTTTTGATTGGCTAAGAGCCACCGGATAAATTACTATAGTCACTGGCTAGCTGCCCAAATTTGGAGTCATGAAAATGTTGAAAACCATTATTCGAAGTTATGACGTAATTTTCTTGAATATGGAAAATTAGCTTGCAGTCTGACGTCATGCTAACTTATGCGGTTCATGCCAAAAGCAGGGAGAACAACAACAGCATGTATTCTTGTCAACAAAGCACAACTGAGTAAGAATTATTTTCAAAAATAATAAAACAATTATTGAATTCATTTCTCGTAGGATATGGGGAATTATTATAAGGCCTCGGTTTGTGTTATCTGCCTCAGCCTTTGGCTTTGGCAGATAACACAAACCTCGGCCTTAATAATTCCCCATATCCTACTCGACCTCATCCAATAATTGCATAATAATAACTGTAATAAACAAAATATAACTACTCATGTACATGTATGCATTTACTTCTGATATTTGAGATTTCTCTTAAATCATTATAATGTTAGTAATAAAATGAAAATAAGGTATTCAATACCTTAGATAGATCATTTTGCAAATCATCTCCACTTAGATCTTTGCCATATGGTAAAGTCCTGTGTTTGTAGGTTTTAGGGTTTTTAAGGTACCCACACCATGACTCTTTGCATTGAGCATGACTACCAAATGCATGTGGTGTAATTGCCTGAATTTAAAAGTAGAAACAAAATTAGCACATATCTATAAAGGCCCAGGTTATATGCCAAACTTTACATGTATGTGTCATTTACAATTCACAAATCAATCAATTACATGTGAGGTGCGGCATATAGATCAATTAAATTGGACACAAATCTGCAACTGAAACTGTCAAATGAAATATAATTAACTCAGTTAAGTTTGTACTTGTTGGTAAAGAGCAAAAGAAAACAATAAATTTATAGAGTGTATATTAGTTTGTAAGTTGTTTTAGACTACATTCAAATGAAAATTGATCTTAAAAATAACATTTTAATTCCATTTCATTGTTTTGATAAATATGTATGTGGGCATTTTATGAAAATAGATATGAAAATATTAGACATTACTTGTAAACCAGATTTCATTGCAGCTTCATCATTTTGATTTTGGAGTACTACTTTCTTGAATGACTTGGCTAAATATGTTATGACCTGAGACAATAAAATCAATTCATAAACAATCATTTTAAGAGTCTTTGCTCACTAGGTTTAGATGCAATGATAAATATTTAATACCTTCTTTGTTAAAGACTTTTTATGTATCTTTTGTAATTGGTACAACTGGCCTGTGAGTGACCTACTTGTGTGGTTCAAGTCTTTGCTGTTGGTGATCTGTTGTATACAAATGGGTTAATTCAGTTTGAAAGTTAATTCTGATCTATTAAACTTTTCATTAAGTGGTTAATCAATTTTGAAAAATGTCATGCATTAATTTTATAGATAAATAGTAGAGTGCATTCAGTTAATCCGTGAAACTTTAGTAAAACAAATTTGCACAAAAATGTACAAAATCCTTTGTTTGTTTTGTGAACACTATTTAGAGCAAAATAGTAATTTGTGTTTCACAGATTAACTGAAAGCACTCTAACATAAAGTCCAAACACTTGAAACACTGGATAGTACTAACTTACAGGGTAGTAACAAGGTATATAGTTTTTTCAGTGATCCCGATCCCAGGGCTAAAAATCTGATCCTTGATCCCCAAAATAAGGACAAATTTGATCACTGATCCCATAAAAAGTGATCCCTGAAAATGGTGATCCCAATTCCAAAGACAGTGATCCTGATCCCAAGGCTAAAAATCTGATCCCTGAGACCAAAAAATAAGGTTCATGTGATCCCTGAGCCCCAAAATAATGCTGATCCCTGATCCCATATACCTCATTACTACCCTGAACTTAATTAGTGCATGTGGTACAAAAGAGCACTAATTGAGCAATAAAAAACAAAGGAATTTGTATGATTTAGTACTATTTAGATTTTAATAGTACTAGTCTATTTCACACAATGTTTGCAGTCTACTAGCAAATGGATAAAATATCAATCTAGTAACCTTTTTGTCAAGTTTCTGGTTGATGTGAGCCATCAGAGTGCTGTCTCCATCATTGATGATTTCACCTAATTCATAATGTGAGTCATCGGTTGTTTTAGCTAGATGCACCCCCATGTCACTCTCCATGGATTTTGATGAAGCAAACCAGTTTTGTCTACAGTCATGGTTTTTGACCTAAACAAAGAGGTTTCATTAGTTTATGTAAACTTATTTGTGGTAGGTGACATTCAAGCAGTAAGCAATAATTATAAATTTGATTGAAGTCATTAAATAAATATGCAATTTTTAAAATATACATAACTAAGACAAATGCTATATATACTAGAGGACAAACCTTAAAAGTGTGCAACAAAAATTGCTGAATACTGCTAAATTATGCTAATGTATTTTTTCTATTGTTCATTCATCACTAATAAATAGTGCAAATTAGTGTTGCACACTTTTAGTGTTGGTATACTCAAAGAGTTCTTATAATAATAATTATTAGCATAAATATATAGTTCATTGTATGTATTTATCAGTACTTTTTTCTTATTCTTTTTTGCATGTTGGCATAATCTGCAATGTTTTTTTCTTGTTGTGTACTTGATTATTTTCCCTGTTTTGTGCCCAATTAGTGTTGAATGACCTATAATGAAAATGTACTCACATTAGATTTATGGTAAGATATATTTCGATTTATATACATGTACATTTAGGGCATATCCTCGAGAGTTGTAGTAGTAATTTTATGCAATGAATAGTACCTGACATGCTATTGTACGATCGTCCACTTCCTCGACTTTGCCAAGCAGCATCGAAACTAGCTTTCAAATACTTTCGAGCTCCATTAACACTAAAAATATCAAATTATAAGATATGAATTAGCCGGAAAAATTGTTCCATCGTGTATATATATACCTGCCATATCGGCAAATTGAGTAAATAAAAAACAGAATAAAAGTATGACTAAATATCGATGATCGTTTCAGCGAAGTAAAGTGTAAACAAAGCTGTCATGTGACTACTGCAACTTGAGGTACTTCCGGTACGAACAAACAAAGCAAAAAGTACACTTAAAAATATACTTAAAAGTATATTCATATATACACATTGCGTACAAATGTTGTATATTCAGTACTTCCTACCTCTTTTCTGTAAGTTTTGCTTCTTCTTCAAGCGCAGCGTCGCAAGATCTTTTAGCTTCGCTTTCTATAACTTTACCGGCCTCTCTTTCTCGTTTTTTCAAAGTTTTCTCGTCTGGAGTTGGTAAATTCATAATCGATGCTAGCCTTTGTACATGCGTTGCTCCCAAACCTGCATCCACCATGCCGATAGCAGACTTCGTGTTCACATCGAAAACAAAATGGCCTTTCGTCACTTCGTGCTGCTTCCCAGTCGCGATCTTGTTGATTACACCACATTCACATAAAATATACAATAGACTACCAAAACCTTGTACAATCTCAGTATCTATTCGACATAGTTTTAAATATTGGCCACAGTCGCTACAACCTTTCTCAAGCTGGTCTGAAAGAAATCCCAACTCGACGATTCGTCGTCCATCCCTCCACGATTGATTTGTTGTTGTTTTTGAAGGCGCTGCGGTCAACTCGGACTTTTCAGTGATTTTTTCTTCGCTCTTGATATTTTTTAAGTTTTCCGAAAATTTTAAAGTATTGCTGTGCTTTCGATCTGACACAAATCGACCAGATTTTGCTTTAAATTTCATTTTAAAGATCAAACTCATGCAGACAACACTGACGCACCGCCGGCCGCCGGCAAAGTTTCAATTTTGTCAAAAAAACATCCCCATTCCTCCCCCGACAAAAACAAAAACAACATGCGCGGACAAGATGCGCGGTGACAAGGGTCCCGAACGTCCTTAAATGGAGATGTATGTGGGCGTGGTCAAAATAGAACGTTTACGCATAACCCATATTTTACATGCAAATGATTTTTTCAAGTTTTTCAAGTTTTATTTCGAATATTTTTTTCCAGATTATAAAATAATCTAATTAATTTAAAGAAAATCCAGTCCGCTCTTTTAATGTGTTAACTTCTAATACCAGTAATACACTACGTCGGAAGGAAACAATGCCACAGGCGACAAGTAGAACAAAAAGACATTGTTCAGAGTAACTGGCCACATGTTCTTTGCTTTTGTGGTTTTTACAAATCCGAGCTTCATTCTAACCGTAGTGGATGACCCTCTAATACAGAAATATTGAATAAATTAATTAGCTCTTTATTAGTTAACTCTTAAGAAGGTAGTTAATAGTCTTCTTCGGCTGCAAAGGGACTAAGTGGTTAAATGTAAGTTAATTTGCATGTACAAAAGGTGGGCTAAGTGAAACCATTTTAATGATTGACTTGTTTTCTCGTTGAATTGGTTGTGTTGAAATATTCAATCATGATTTCCTCAAATTTAAAAATTAAACGAGACTTACCTGGAAGTTGAAGTTTGATTGTAATTCTACCGAGTTACAGAGTGCTGAGAGATTACATGAGATAGCAAGCGCATGCGCCAATCAGTTTTAGAAGACTGAATGTACGTGTTACCCTTCAAGGTATCCCTACATGGGTGGGTAAGGGTTATGGGCATGTAATCTCTCAGCACTCTGTAACTCAGGTAGAATTCACAATCAAACTTCAACTTCCAGGTAAGTCTCGTTTATTTTTAAATTCTACCTCGTTACCATGCTGAGAGATCCCATGAGATTTTAAAGCAACACGGACATGAAGCCCAAAATGCTGCATTTAAAAGCTATGACATACAGTACATACACAGACATGAAGCCCAAAGTGTTCTATTTATTGTCTATTCAAGGCACTATACATATCAAGATATATCTTATGCATCTGACAACACTGATTTTGCATAAGTGGAAACACTAGCTATAGGCTTTTTATAATATCGAGCAAAGCAGCATTCAGACGACCATCCTGCAGTCTTCAAGATGTCATCTAGATTAGCAGACGCCCTACTGGCTGCTGAAGTAGAAGCTGCCCTGGTACTGTGGGGAGAGTAGATAGATATATTGATTCCAGTTTGAGCCATAACTTCTCGCACCCACCTAGTTATAGTATCTCTACTTACAGGTTTGTAAGGTTTTACATAACTTATAAGTAACTTCGAGTTAGTGTTATCTCTAAGAGCTTTGGTTCTTGCAATATATTCTCTCAATGTAGTTACAACGCAAATACATGACTTTTCAAAAGGTTCAAGAACAACCCGAGGGTTAGGTAATCCTGGTTTGCTTTGTTTAACATGGTCTGGAATAACAAAAGTAACTTTGTTCTGAGACTCAAACATGTTTTTAACATCTAACATATGAATAGTCTGGCCCCTCTGGCCAGTAACTAATAATAATAACATGACAAGCTTGAGGGTAAGCTGTTTCAGAGTTAATGTCTCAACTGGGTGAAGTGTACCCAAGTACTTTAGTACTACTTGAACATCCCATATCTCCTTGTACTTTGACCTGGGTGGTCTGGATTGAAAAATCCCCTTGAGTAAGCGTTGAACAAGTGGGTGTTGTCCAACACTCTTTCCATCAGATACTGTGACATATGTAGAAATTGCACTTCTTGCAGTGTTAATAGCACTGTATGTAAGTCCCTGTTTGTAAAGCTCAGAGAAGAAATCAAGAACCTGTCCTATAGATGGCTGAAAATGATTGACTTTCTTTTCAGCACAAAACAGTGTCCACTTTTTAAGGTAGCTTGAATATTGTTTTTTGGTACCTTCTCTCCATGATTGCATGAGTAATCTGGCAGCTGCCTCTGATACTCCCTTTGCTTGATAGTGTTCCCTGACAATGAACATGCCATCATCTGGAGCTTGTTCTTCAAGGGATGTTGAGCTCCTGAGTGTGGGAGAGTGAGCAGATCTTTCTGATGTGGGAGCATCAGAGGAGCTGCTACAAGGAGGCTGAGTACTTGGGGCCACCAGACCTGTGTGGGCCAGACAGGAGCTATCAACAATGCATTTCCTTGTTCCTTCTCTAACTTCTGGAGACATCTAGAGATGAGACAAAATGGGGGAAATATGTAAACAAACTTATCACCCCAAGAGATAGAGAATGCATCTACATGCATAGCTCCTGGATCTGGTTTCCAGGAGACATACCTTGGCAACTGGTTGTTTAGCCTTGATGCAAAAAGATCAATCTCTGGAGTTCCAAGTTTGTCAGTAATCTTGGCAAAGATTTCTGGCTTTAAATGCCACTCAGTTCTCACATTAAATACCCTAGATTGTTTATCTGCTTCCACATTGAGAACACCTGGAAGGTGGCATGCAGTTAACCAGATATTGTTTTGCATGCAGAGCATCCACAGGGATTTTGTAAGTGAATTACACTCGATGGATTTTGTACCTCCCATTGCATTTATATAGCACACTATAGTAGAATTATCACTTTTAATAGCAACATGGTGTCCCTTTAGTAAAGAGAGGAATGATTTCACCCCAAAGAATACTGCTAGAATTTCAAGTTCATTGATATGCTTTTGTTTCTCTTCAGGGGACCACATACCCTGTGCAGCCTGTCCATTGGACACTGCCCCCCACCCTGTTTTGGAGGCATCTGTTGTCATTTCAATAACTGGGTTGTTAATGGAAACACTCTTATAAGCTCCTGGTAGGTGAGCAACCCACCAATTCAGATCACTTCTAGAGTCATTTGACAATGTCATGGGTGCTTCAAAGTTTCCATTATTAAGTTTCAAAGCCTTATTCTTATCTATTTCTATGTTTCTATAGAACAGGGCCCCATACTGGACTCCTGGCAGAGAAGACACTAATAGCCCAATAATTTGAGCAACCTCTCTTATAGTGGTCAACTTTTTCTTTAACAGTAGTTGGCAGGCTGAGACTATTTTGTCTGCTTTTTCAGGTGTAAGATATACTCTCATCTGAACAGAATCTAAGATGAAGCCAAGAAAGGACAACTTTTGACAAGGTTGCAACACTGACTTTTCAGAATTTATAATGAACCCCAATGACTCAAAGAGCCTCTGTGTGGCCAATATTGATTGTGCATTCCACAACTGAGGACCCCTGTATATAAGAGTCATCAATATACCCTACATTTAGGTATCCCTGACTACGCAGAGTAGAATACACTGGCTTTAAGAGTTTTGTGAAATATCTCGGTGCTGATGCAAGTCCATTTGGCAGACAAGTATATTGAAAAAGGTTGTTTCTCCAAATGAATCTTAAAAATTTTCTGTGTTCTATTGCTACAGGCACAGTATAATATGCATCAGTGAGGTCTATGGAACCCATATAACAGTTTTTCTTCATTAATTGTATGGCACATGTTAGGCTCTCCATTTTGAAATGGATGTACTCTATTGACTCATTGAGTCCTTTCAGGTTGAGAATCATTCTATAAGAGCCATTTTTCTTTTTCCTAAGGAAAATGTTAGAAATAAACTGAGTGTCAATGGGGATAGCTTCTTCAATTACCCCTTTCTCTAGTAATCGGTTTACCTCACAATCAATTATTTCAGCCTCATTAGGGCTAAATCTCATAGATGGTATAGGATAGTTTTGCTTTGGGGTTTCAATAAATTCAAGATGACAGTGTTGCACCATGTCTAATATTTTCTTGTCTGAGGTAAGGTTTGTCCAAGCTGACAAATAAAATCTTAGCCTGCCAGCAACCTTTAATTTAAGTTTCTTACCTCTGGATTGGTTTCAGTTTGGTTGTCTAGTGTTGGTTCTTTTGACCATTTTTCTTCCCCCCTTCCCTCTTGCTGGGGAAGGGGCGGTTGTAGTTTTTTGATCCTGAGTATTTGTATGGGTATCTCTTCCCATATTTGTCTGAAGCACTGGTATCCCTGGACTTTTTGTAGCCATCTTTTCGCTCTCTACTAATCTTTGAAGTAATCCGATTGGTGTCGGTTATATCTTTAACAGCTTTGGGTAAATCATCTCCAAATAACTCAGTAGTTATAGGATTTGATGGGGCACATAAGTAGCGGTAACTAGTGTGAAGCTCTGGTTTCAGGGCTTCTCTACGTCTTATGTTGACTTCTATGTTGGCATTGGCCAGTAACTGCACACCATCCATAAGGGTGTCCACAATTTTTTCTTTTGGTGGCATTTCTGATTTGTTTAGTACTTCATTGATCACTTGGACCACAGCAGTTATGCCTTTTACTAGTGCTTTTTGAGCCTTTTGGAGTTTTATGTCTCCTGTCCTTGCCTTGTCTGAGATGTTGTTCCATATCGCTGAATTGACTTTGGTTTCGGTCAAGATTTCACAGTTTTTTGGCTTGGGGTAGCGTTTCTTAATTTTGTTGAGCTTTTCCTCATCAGTCTTTTCCCCCAAGAGGTTTTTCACTATTTTGGCCAAACTTGCATTTATATCAGGTCCATCCTGATCAGTAACGTTGTACTGCTTTTCTAGCTGACTAAGTATGGCATTGCTTTCCTCGCTTAAGGAAGCACCATCGCCATCAGATTTTTGCCTCTTTGGGGCCGGTGGCTCTGTATCACTGGCACTCTCTTCCTCCGATTCAGAGTCAGAGCTAGACAAATCCTCGTGTCGACCACCTCGGTACTCGTTTTTGTCTTTGAGTAGTTTTCCTAAGTTAAGGAAGCCTTTATTCATGCTAGCCGCCAAGCTGGAAAGCGAGTCTTTAAAGACTTGAGCGATGTTTTCGCCTGACGTTGAGCTTTCATTCGACGACCTGCCATGGTTCTCGGCCAGTTTTGGTGACCCTTTTGGCGTGCTTTTTTCCCTTGTGGATTTTTTCGAGGTCTTTCTTCCTGTAGGAGTTTCGCTGGACTTCTGCCCAGGGTCTTTGCTTTCAGTATCACTTTTGAGTGATTTTGTGGGATCTTTGGTCCCGTTTGCCTGAGTTTTTGCATTTGGCGTTTTGCCGCCTTTGCCATTGCTGCCATTCATGGTAGCTGTGGACTGTTCTGTTCGTTTTCCTTTGGGTTCTGGCTGCCATTTGCTCAAAAGACAGCCTCTGCCGTCGTCTTTTTCCTTTGATTTATCTTGCGAGTCTTTAGAACCCGACATTGGTATGATTTAGACGGATTTTCGGGCAATTTTCATTTGTTCAAACACATGAACAACTTCACTGACCAGCGACAGACGTTGCACTGATTGGCGCATGCGCTTGCTATCTCATGGGATCTCTCAGCATGGTAACGAGGTAGAATTAAGGTGGCCCGTACCTATTGATTTGTTTGTTGGGCATGAATTTCAATCGCGTCATTTTACATCAAAACCTTGTCCGATTTCTGAGAAATTTGCAGCCATTTGTCTACAAGCCTTGAAATTTGTATCGGTAATTATTTTTCTGCGAATTAGATCAAGTAATTCGAGATATCAGACGATTTTTAAAAATGGCTTTTTGAGAAAAATTGGTCATAAATCCAAAATTCCAAGGTGAATTTTTTTCCTATTTCGTCAATCAAGTATAAAGGCATAGAGGACTACATACAACATGTATCGTGCCAATTAATACCTTAGAAGATGCGATACAAAATTTGTGCTGCCTGTTACGACGCAAAATTATGTAGTCAAAACTACCGCCAAAATCTCAACAAAATTTCAAAAACAGCGAGAACTATATCTGCTGTAAGAAAGATAAATACCTATTGTAACTTGTGAACAAAATATGGAGAGATGAGAAGCTAAACGCCAATGTTATCCTCAAGCAAACTTGGGGAGTAATTTTTGTGACCACAAGGTGAGCGTTGCGAATTTGTATTACTTCGACTTCTACAAATTCTGTCGAATTGTTTTGTAAAATTTTCTTGGTATGGGATAGAACAAGATGTTAACATACCGGTTGCCAAGTGTCGTTGTGTTTGCTGCACTAGGTATAATTCAGTAAGCTTCAAAAGTAAGCAACTTCATCGAGTCGATGTTTGAGCTGCCAAGGTAAAGCCCTCAAGGTTTGTTAATTTATTCAAAACAACACCTTACTATCTGTTGCAAAATTCCACACGGATTTAGACTCAGAAGCAATTGTATTCAGAGAACTACTGTCTTTATTCCCAAAAGTCTGGATCCCGTGCGGAATTTTGCAACAGATAGTAAGGTGTCGTTTTGAATAAATTAACAAACCTTGAGGGCTTTACCTTGGCAGCTCAAACGTCAACTCGATGAAGTTGCTTACTTTTGAAGCTTACTGAATTATACCTAGTGCAGCAAACACAACGACACTTGGCAACCGGTATGTTAACATCTTGTTCTATCCCATACCAAGAAAATTTCACAAAACAATTCGACAGAATTTGTAGAAGTCGAAGTAATACAAATTCGCAACGCTCACCTCGTGGTCACAAAAATTACTCCCCAAGTTTGCTTGAGGATAACATTGGCGTTTAGCTTCTCATCTCTCCATATTTTGTTCACAAGTTACAATAGGTATTTATCTTTCTTACAGCAGATATAGTTCTCGCTGTTTTTGAAATTTTGTTGAGATTTTGGCGGTAGTTTTGACTACATAATTTTGCGTCGTAACAGGCAGCACAAATTTTGTATCGCAACTTCTAAGGCATTAATTGGCACGATACATGTTGTATGTAGTCCTCTATGCCTTTATACTTGATTGACGAAATAGGAAAAAAATTCACCTTGGAATTTTGGATTTATGACCAATTTTTCTCAAAAAGCCATTTTTAAAAATCGTCTGATATCTCGAATAACTTGATCTAATTCGCAGAAAAATAATTACCGGTACAAATTTCAAGGCTTGTAGACAAATGGCTGCAAATTTCTCAGAAGTCGGACAAGGTTTTGATGTAAAAGGACGCGATTGAAATTCATGCCCAACAAACAAATCAATAGGTACGGGCCACCTTAAGTTTGAGCACAAGACAGCTGATAGATTAAAGTCTCGTGTTTTGCTCATTCTCAGTTAGAACCCATTTGACTGCGTCTTGGAAAATGTCCAATTAAGAAATCATCTACGTACAGAAAACGACAATTAAAACTAATGTGCTTGAAAATACTTTTACTAAACGTTTAAAAAAAAATTGTTTTCGTGCTTGCACATTTTGCGAGTAAAAAATATGAAAAAACTTATGCGTCTTACGATAATTGATGCAAACCCTTTACTCTTTTCCTAGATCACGCGTTTTGCCGTTTAAAGCATCAATTGCCTAGCCATGATCGAAATTTGTGTTGTTTTTTTGTGGGTAATACATTAATATATCAGACGATTTGGTTTCATCTGACAGAACTAAGTATAATAAACGAAAAAAGTATGCTAACATATAAATTCTTTTGTGAAATGTTTGACCGAAATTTGTTATAAAATCATAACGGTAATAATAACAACAGTTGCTGAACTATGAGATCAGACAGCAGCTTATACACATAAGTGTCAAATTGTGGCAACAAGAACTACAACTATTGTTCACGTAGAGTTAACAAGAACTGAACGATAAAGCTTCATATAAACATCTGCATAATACAAGAACTCTTCATATTCCCCTATAGCCAGGAATGCCGGTTCATAGAAAATTACTCAGAAGGAAAGTCTGAGATTTTCTTTTGCCGCAATCATACATTATTTTGATCCAAAGCTACGCGTTTCTTCTCTCTTCGTAAAAATTCTATTTTGGCCAACATTCCTGGTTCTAGTGGCTGGAGCTAGCAGATAGCAATTATAACTTCCAAACGCAAAACCAAATTGCACATCATAGCTTTCTGTAGTATGGTCAAATTTTAGTCTTCCATATCCCAGGTCGTGGGATTCTTTATGTAAATGTCTAGGTTATTCTTCATCTGTGAGAAACTTTCATAGTTTCTTGGGATGGTGAGCATTCTAAAACAGGTTTGAGATTTTGGTCGTAACGCTGCTGGGGGAAACAAAGCAACGTGAACAAAGATTTTGGTACCAGGAACAATCACATCAGAAGCAGTGCAAAATCGCAAGAAGAGAGACAACAGCTTATCGTCTCCTCCTTTCAGGTATCTTTTAAGCCATTGGAAAATCTGCTCCTCTTTTGGGTTCGAAGGACTGAAAATCAGACACTCCAATACTTTCTCGGTTGTTGGTTGACTCATGGCGTAAATGGTTTGGATTTGTTTGCTGGTAACACCATGCCAAAAAGGTCCAAGTCCTTCTCTGACGTTCATCAGACTAAAATATGGCTTGTTTATGAATTCATTTGTTGCAACTTGTAGCAAAATTTCTTGGATGTTATTGGGTGATGGCATCTTATGAATACCACCGTAATCTTCAAGTATCTCCACCACTTCATCAGCAGGAAAAGGGGCTTGAGCTTTTAAGGCATTGGAAAGACATTCTCTTTCTTTGGGTGGATGAAGGTGCAAAAAGGAAGAAATCTTGCAATCATCTGATACGCCATCACACAGTAGAAGTTGAACTGATGCCTGATTGATTCGTACAGGGAATGTACCAAACTGTATAAATTCATGCGTGATTATCTTCCCCAGGGATACATAATCTTCCTTGCTCAGTGATAGCGCGACTGGGACGAGATACTCAGTGTCTCCTTCTGAATATTGGGATAACAGAGTATCCCAAAACAACGAATACATCTCTCTTGTTATGCCACTTCCAACAGCGGTTTCACCTTCAAAGCTGGCATTGATGCGTTTTGTTGTCAAGTCATCAATTGTGCCATCTGTGCTATAATATAAGTTCAGTACATCTCTAACTATATTGTCCCTTTTAACAGTTACTGACACATCTCCACACAGGGAATCATAAGCTTCTTGTCTCTTTTGTGATAGGCTTTCGCAACTATTGGTCATCTCTTCCTCAAATGCTTCGTCTCCCTCAAGAAGGACCTCAGGAACAGTTTCTGATGCTTCTATTTGTTGTAACTGACTCACTTGGCTGCAAAGGAAAGAATCAATTAGAAGAAATACATAATCATATATGAATACAGTAACGACTTTGTGTTATCAAGTTGATGGAGTGAAACTTATTCATTTAAACTAAGGAACCTGAAACTCCTCAGGCAAATGTAGCAATGGTCGGCTGCTCTGAAAATTCATAGTGGCATAGTTTTTTTTACCTTAGTTAGAAAATGTGATGGATGACTTTAAGTTATTTACCACCAAGATGCAGTCAAATTTAGCAGCTAAGTACAATATGCTAACACAGCTTCAAAGATACACAGCCAATCCATGCAGAAACGTGGTAATTGCAGCACAACAATTTCAAGTTCATTTTGACGTACAAGACCAAACATACCACTGCAATTTTGAAAAGGTCATTTTTCTATTGTTTGATAGCCTTGCTCGTTAAATAACCGTCACCAAGAATGGCAAACAGACACTTAAGTTAATGATCACGTTTTCAGTGTAAGACTGAAATTGGAACCTCAAACTATAATCAAAAACATTATCAGTAGTATATATAAGGGCAACTTGGATGAAAATAAATGATCAAAATTAAAATGGCTTGAAATCTGAATTAGCTTCTAAAACCTGTCTGTACGATAATCTAATTAAATCACCGTAATTAAAGACATTTTGTTTGCATTTAAACAATTATACAAGTAAGATTGAGTTGTAAAGTGTTTGCATTTGATTTTTATCCATGAAATATATGTCCTCATTCATTAAAAAGATAATTACCTTGATTTCATGTCACATTGATCATTCTCTGTTTCTTCCATGTACACAATATACTTCCCAACATTTTTGACTAATTCCAGTGGACTTAAAGGAGATCCTGGCACCAAACAAAGCCTGAAATTTTCAGGTTCTGTTGAGAGAGATATCGATCCTATCCAATTGTACACTGTTCAAGCAGGTCTTCTTCCTTAAAGTAGCGAGTCTGTTTCCCTTCTGTGATATGCCTCACAGCAACTGACTTTTGGTTCATCATCAGGTTCTTTGGGAACTCTTCCTAGTCTTGTTGCTCTTTTTGCCTCTCTGTGTTCCTTTGTACTTTGTAAGATTCTCTCTTCCTCTATTTCCTCCTTCTCCTTTTGTTGATCTTCTAAAGCACGTTGGTAAGCATTGTCCTGATCATTTATCAATGCTGCTCTTTCTGATGAGGTCCCAATAAGCTGGGAGAGGACAGGAGAGCTTGCAGTACTATCTGTGGGTGGACTGGTTATAGTGCATGAAGTTGATTGCATGGGAGTGTACGTGACAACTGTGACATCTTCATCTTCATCTTCATAATTTGGTGTTATTTCATTGAGTTTCATCCTCCATTCTTTTCCCAGATCTCTTTTAGATGATTTTGATCTTTTTGGAGTTGGATTGAAGTCAAACATTGGTTTCAAATATGTGTCTTCATCATCACTGACTGACAAAAGTTGTGATGTAAGGTAGAGTCTTACATGGGAAAGCTTGTACTTTTCTATGTACTTCAGTAATCAGAAGGCTTCGCCAGATTCATTCAAACAATCTGGAATTTGATCTCCTTGAAAATTTGCAAGATCAAACTGCATATCTTCACAACAGCCACGTGTTGATATACCATCTGGATAAAACAGTTGCTTGGCCTGATCTATGATGTCACTCTTTGAGCTATCCAGTGCCATGTCTATCTTTCTGGTTCCTCCCCCATTACCAGGGGTACCTCTTACTGTTGCATATCGCATTAGGGATGAATCACAATGCATCCAGCCAAGGGTAATTTTCCTTGTTTTGATCTTGACCTCATTATTACTCTGAATATTTTGTTTCTTATTGGCTTTACTAGAGCTGGTTCTGTTATCTTTTCCTTTCCTTAGCTCTTCGATAAGCTTCCGTTTTCTTTCTTCATAGTCAGATGATGCAACATTACTTTCCTTTTTGGCAAAAGCCTGGAGTGCCAAAATATCTCCCTTTGCTGCCAATCCTAACTCTTCTAAAAATTTCTCAGAAAACAAATACACTTAAGCATTTGTCAATTATTAACTCATATATATTCTATCAAAGATATCAAAGTCTCATTTCATTCTCCCAAATATATGACAGCCCTTATTGTTAACCAGAATAGTATTAATTTTAATAATCATTACAATCCAGTTATCATCTGATGTTAACTCAAGACAACTATAGTCTATTATTGAGATTTGAACCATTATAAATCTACCTAGTAGATGAAATAAATCCTAGTTGCATGGGAGTGATAATATTTTTAGATTCACATTAATCCTATTAAGTAGGATTAAATTATATTAATACTGATACTATTTACCCAAAACTATATATCCTACAGATTAACTATCAATATGATCTCATATGGCTTAAAGATAATACAGAATTATGATAATACTTTCTTTATTATTCAGTCAGAAATTCATTATATGGAAAATGTCATATGATTTTTGTGAAATATCTGTTTATTTGACATCAAATCAATATGAGCATTTTACAGTGAAACCACGTCAAGCGTGCCCCCCAGAGTCCATTATTGAGTTTATTTTTGAAAATTTGATTCCATTCTTCAATTTGAACTTTCATTTTTAAAACGAAGGTTTGAACATTCAAAACAAGAATAATTTGAAAACTCGATTGCTGATTGGATTAATAAAACAAGAGATTGTGAAATTATATAATACTATCGAGTGTTTTTGCAGAAAAAGCTAAATAAAGTATACAAGACAATCTCACCTTTCGCGCCATAGTGGCCGCCATCTTGAATCTGACGGGTTGCCTGTGCTATCCATATTACGAGAGTCTTGTGGCTTATAGAGTATGCCCATATATGTTGAGAGGTAGTCCTGTGGTAAGCATTTTACAGGGTTTTGATTATTTCACTTCTGATTTGAAGATATTTAGCAAGGAAATTTCAAAAATAACATAAACTTAAAAATTGAAAAATGCAAGGATTTACAACAATATATACTTTCTTCAGATACTAGACTAAAAACACGTACGTAGCTATACTAAAAGGCGTAAGCTACAAATTATGAGCTACAACTATCTACAATGACCTACAATGAGCTAAATAACCTACAATGAGCTACTATGAATTGTAATTACTAAAAGCCAGACCCACTTCAATCAAAACAACCATACAAAACTGTCTCAAAACTCAGCCAGACCGCCATAACATATATACTCTTTATACCTCCAGAAGCTGCATTTTCTTTGAGACATGCTCTTTCGTTGACCATAAAGCTCTAATTGTTTGTCATAGTAAATAAAAATACGAGACTCTACTTAAAAGTGATATAGCAATTCATAGGGCAAAAAACTTTCTAAATGTCTACGATTTGTTCCATCTCGGGTTTCATGTGGCTAAAATGAAAACAACCAGGCGTTCCACTGTAAATCTAATGGCGGTACGGGCTCGTTTTGAGACGATTTTATCTCGTCGTTTGGATCGAAGTGGGTCTGGATTTTAGTAATCACAACTCATAGTAGCTCATTATAGATCATTGTAGGTCATTGTAAATTATTGTAGCTCATTGCGCATTTTAGTAACTACGACTAAAAACACACGTCAGCATTTTTTTCTTTAGATGACTAACAGAAAAGTTCTGACTGTTGGATTACACAAGGGCTACGTTACAGTGTATAATCAAAATATACTCACCTTCTCCTTTTCAAATCTTTGAATAACATCTTCAGTTACATTTCTTGCTAGTAAAAACTCGGACACCTGGAGTATAGAACAGAAGTTCAGTTCTCGTTTTAGGATCATTAATATTTTGGCGCCATACGACCGGATAACTTGGTGACTCCGCAACAAATAAACTAATTTATTCATAATAATGAATTCCATGACATAATATCAGGGCTGTCAACTCTCCCGGATAAGCCGGGAGTCTCAAGATTTTGGACCGTATCTCCCGGTCTCAAGATTAGAGGCTCAAATATCCCGGATAATCGCTCGAATCCAAAAATCGCGGCCATTTTAACTGAAATATCGTCTTCTTTCTTGAAATGTGGTCTCCTCCTTCCCCCGTTTTGTCCGCCATCATTGAGCGTTACAGACGAAAGCGTGTTGAAGCAAGCAATCACGTGGTATGGGTAAGATGACGTCATAAATCGTCCTGATGAGTTATAAGTTGTCACGATGAGTTATAAGTCGTCCTGATGAGTTATTTGTCGTCCTGATGAGTTATAAGTCGTTATGATGAGTTATAAGTCGTCCTGATGAGATATAAGTCGTAATGATGAGTTATAAGTCGTCCTGAAGAGTTATAAGTCGTCCTGTTGAGTTTTAAGTCGTTATGATGAGTTATAGGTCGTCCTGATGAGTTATAAGTCGTCCTGATGAGATATAAGTCGTCCTGATGAGTTATAAGTCGTTATGATGAGTTATACGTCGACATGATAAGTTATACGTCGTCCTGATGAGTTATAAGTCGTTCTGATGAGTTTTAAGTCGACATGATGAGTTATACGTCGTTCTGATGAGTTATAAGTCGTTATGATGAGTTATAAGTCGTCCTGATGAGATATAAGTCGTCATGATGAGTTATAAGTCATCCTGAAGAGTTATAAGTCGTCCTGTTGAGTTTTAAGTCGTTATGATGAGTTATAGGTCGTCCTGATGAGTTATAAGTCGTCCTGATGAGTTATAAGTCGTCCTGATGAGATATAAGTCGTCCTGATGAGTTATAAGTCGTTATGATGAGTTATACGAGTTGTGGGACTTGTCAGGAAAAAATAAAAAATTGGAAAAGTGTTTTTTTTAAATTGATCAATAGAACTATTTTTATGAGATACTCAAAAGAAAATCACGAAATATGCATGGCCCTTATCAGCCACCGTACATCGTCGACTCGATGAAGTTGCTTACTTTTGAAGCTTACTGAATTATATATACCTAGTGCAGCAAACACGACACTTGGCAACAGGTATGTTAACATCTTGTTCTATCCCATGCCTAGAAAATTTCACGAAACAATTCGACAGAATTTGTAGAAGTCGAAGTAATACAAATTCGCAACGCTCACCTCGTGGTCACAAAAATTACTCCCAAAGTGTGCTTGAGGATAACATTGACGTTTTGCTTCTCATCTCTCCATATTTTGTTCACAAGTTACAATAGGTATTTGTCTTCTTACAGCAGATATAGTTCTCGCTGTTTTTGAAATTTTGTTGAGATTTTGGCGGTAGTTTTGACTACATAATTTTGCGTCGTAACAGGCAGCGCAAATTTTGTATCGCAACTTCTAAGGCATTAATGGCACGATACATGTTGTATGTAGTCCTCTATGCCTTTATACTTGATTGACGAAATAGGAAAAAAATTCACCTTGGAATTTTGGATTTATGACCAATTTTTCTCAAAAAGCCATTTTTAAAAATCGTCTGATATCTCGAATAACTTGATCTAATTCGCAGAAAAATAATTACCGGTACAAATTCCAAAGTTTGTAGACAAATGGCTGCAAATTTCTCAGAAATCGGACAAGGTTTTGATGTAAAAAGACGCGATTGAAATTTATGTCTGACAAACAAATCAATAGGTACGGGCCATCTTAAGACTGGTACTCTGTTACCATAGAGAATAACATGACAGGGCTACCTCACCAATTCTCATGATTTTTCATGCATAGATAGCTATGGGACTACTAATACCAAAAATGGTTGTGGATTTTGGAATTTCAAATTTCCTGATTTTTTTAGAATTTCTTTATCTTTAGGTGGCTCATGACCCTATACTCGAAGTACAATTTTATTGAAAGAATAAGTCACTAAAACAATGTTTCTAGTTTGAGGTTTGACATATTTTGGTGTTAGTCATTGAGATACATCTTTGCTCTCACACTACATATCATTTCAACTTAAATCACTCACTATTATATATTCTGGGCTTCCTGTGTAAGGAGCCATATATTTGGCTCAGTTTTCAAACAGCTAAAAATGAGACTTCTCAAAACATTGTAGTTCCTTTGCCATATATCCAAATCGATTTCCTTTGGTTTGCAAAGAAAATACTTACTGCTCTTTTGAAAATGCACAAGAAAAAATTAGCAAAACGGGATATGTCTAAAAAATATCGTGATAATTTTACCATGGTTACGTAAAAACATGTAAACATATCCAAATTCAATATCATAAATATTTTCTTAATTTGTCAAATTTAAAGTCAAAATCTCGTTTGTGAAAACAATTTGGTAACTTTGTAGGTAATTAGAGCCACAAACTTTCACTCACCTTCGGTCCCACTTTTGTCGCAGTATGTGTGCATGTCAGCAAGTAATAGTCCTTAGCTTCTTTAAAATCCTTCCAAAGAAAATACCTGTGCATGAAATAGTCTTGGAAAAATCTATATACTGAGCATTTGCATAAACAATAGTTAATTAGCCGATCATTTTACGATTGAGAATCTTGCAATTTACAAGCTAGTTACCGTTATCTTCACTATCCATTTTTTTATCGGCAAATATACTGACATTAAAACAAACTTTCACTTTTCTGGGAAATTCACTGCATTTGGAAATCTAAACTTAGGACGACATGCAACGAAATGACCAAATCTACAGGGATATTTATATTCCAGTATGCATAGATTCACGGTGACTACCGCTGACCTTGACTTTGGAAAAACGCGGGAAACAGTTGTTTATGTTTACGTTAAAGTTTATTTATGGACATCAAGTGTGAGTTTTCAAAGCTTTGCAAGAGTTTTAATGATTGTACCGCAGAAGAAGATTTCATCTAGTTACAAGAATGGAATCGGGATATATCAGCTCACCTCAAGTATCGCAAGGTTAATTTAAACGAGAAATTGACGGAATGGTAAAATATCTTATGTCGTGCAGGTAATGTATTATGGAATCGCTTGTTTGTTAATTTTACTATTTCCAGTAATTTGCTATGTCCAGTTTCGGATTCTCAGACAATAGTAATCCAGATGAACTGTTAAGCAAGTGACGACACAGTTATCTCGGTGTTTCATTCTCTAATAAATATCCGCGGTAGAAATCTACCATGAAATTTTAAACAACTTTATAAAAACTTTTTCGAATAATGTGTAATGTACACAATAACAACACAGGCAGCCCATGTAGCTATACCTATCGATCCTTCAAAGTGCTTTTAGTCTTTTCATTTAATCAATTAGATACATATAACTTAGTTTTAAAGGGCAATTAATTTAGCTTATTAGTTTTCATTTATACTATTACAGGTATTCTTGAAAATTTTGTAAAATTCCGTAGTAACTGCTCTTGTCATCGTGACGAGTTTGGAACGCGGTGGAAAAATGGAATGATTAATTGCTGTGTAGCAAGTTTTATCTCTACGCACCCAGAAAAAAGCAGGAAAGGTGCAGATAGAAGCCTCTCATTTCAATATGCAGTCAAGGTTTATATTTTAACCGGAATCTGTATGCAAATTGGAATGAGTAAGTAGAATCTGTCATTTTTAGAAACTACAATTTTCCTCTCTCTACTGCGCACATAAGAACTAATTGGCGATTCCGGATCATCTTTTGTTTCTTGAATGTTACTGAAAATATAAAGAGAAGTAAGCTAGTAATATAATTATTTAGAAAAAAGTCCATATTTGGCCATGCCTACTTGCTGGTCACTAGATGTCCTTGTGGTAAGAAGACGCTGTTGCCCTTCCAATGACGCTTCAATATTTTCTTCTGGAGTTGCGCACCGCTCTACCAACATCTCTTCTAGACAATCGTCATTGAGGATGGATATATTGTTGAGTTTCTCACGATAATGTCTGCAAATTGCTATCGGGAAGTTAAAAAATGGAGGCCATTTATGAGAATGAATACCACAAGTATTATTGCAGATGAGACCCGAGAACATGTTTTGGAATACAGAAGAGAATCATTTAACCATTTTCTTTCGTGCTGTGGCATACATCCTCTGACAAGAAACGATGAAATGTGTGACCATTCAGAACGAACTAAACGATTGTATGTCAGCAAGGCACGTGAGATCGCCGCTATTGTTATCAAACCAATCTATCCCCTTGATCCTGAAAGTATTTGGAAGTCCCTCAAAGAAAGTAGTTGTGTGGACAATCTGCTTGGTTTAAGTCCTGAGGAACACCCAATCTCTCCCGAAGAATCAAAATATCTCAATTCACTGAGTGAAGCTTACAAAAATGTCACAACATGGGCAACAAGAAGACAGATCTTATCTGTGATCTGACCTCGCTCCTTACAAGACGTTGGTCAAGTTTATTCCGGGTCTGACGCAGTACCGAGTTACAGAAGCAAGGAGACATAAGACATTATACGGCCGTGGTAGTCAAGTTCCTCTCATTCGACAGACCAATTAGAAGACTTTATTAACTTCATTACAAGTTCCTATGTTGTCAAAGATTTACCATTTGGTGACAAGAAGCTGAAACTTGAATCAGGGGAGGTTATTCGCATCCCAAACGTCATCAGAGTATCCATTAGTGAGCGGATAATTAACCAGTACCTTCAGTATGCCAGGGAAACAGTGAAAAACAGCCACTAAGCAGAAGTACTCGGCGAAGAATACTATTAGTTTGCAGTGAAACCAGAAAGAGTCTCCAAGGACTAGATTACTTTGCTGCGGATGGAGGTAAAGCATTTGACGACCTCGTGGTAATTGTGAATACTCTAGAAGAATGTGGAATGGCTGCCATTAAAGCCGAAGACATTAAAACGAGACTTCTTTCAGGGAAACAGTACTTGAAAGGTAAGCACCTATGGAATGGCTTGGCAGAGAGGCGCTTTCATGGGTGTTTCTATGCGAGCGCATGCGTGGTATACGTGCTTGTGTTGACGGGGGAGCAGTAATATTTCATTCTTCAATAGTAATCTGGCTCTTACTTGGTGTCCCAGTGTCCCACTTAGCACCAGTATAAGTAGACTACAAGTATATCCTGCAACAGTAGCCCAAAGTGGGCAATGGTTTAGATTTATGCAAACATATATCCCACGTTGTATTAATAGAGAAGCAATAGAAGGATGACTGTAATGTAGTACATGGATCAGAAAAAACAAAAAGTCAAACCAAACTTCGTAATTTGTTGGTCGCGATGCATGCAACGAATCTTGCTATAACAAATCGGTTTTCGATCTATAGGTGCATGTTTCTGACAACTCCTCTGTACCGGATCATTGTATGCAGTATTCTCTTAGTGAATCCAGCAAGAAAGATTTTCAAGCAACCTGTCATCATCCACACAACCAAACGCATGACCGCTGTGATGACCTCAAAGCTATTCTAGATGAAATCAAATCTGAAGTCCAGCAATCGCAATTTTCTAATGGAGATGAGAAAGACAATGCAATGTACGTGGTCCTAGAAGCCTGTAACCACATTGCCGCATGGAAGTCCCACCAGCTAAGGACAATAAACCAAGAAAAGGCCAAACATGATGCCATTTGCGCGCTCGATGAACAAACGGTGCTCATTACTCAAGACTGGGCTATGAAGTTCTTACCACAGCATTATAGAGAGTCGCAGGGAAACTGGTTTGCCAAAAGGGGAATGTCCTGGCATTTGTCCTATGTAACGACAAAGAAAACAGGTTCGCTGCAAAGTCAGTGTTTTATCCACATTATCGACAAGTGCAAACAAGAAAGCAGCATTGTAGTTCCCATAATGGAGAATGTGCTTGCACAACTCAAAGCAGAAAATCCAGACATCAACAAAGCGTACTATCGTTCTGATAATGCTGGCTGCTATCATTCAATAAACACTGTTTTGTCCTGTCCAACCATCAGCAAGCGCACTGGCATTCACATTCATCGCTACGATTTCTCCGATCCACAAGGAGGGAAGGGGCCGTGCGATCGATTTTCTGCAATCGTTAAGTCTCATGTTAGAATCTATCTCAACGAAGGCCATGATATATTGTTACTCCAAGGGATTTCAAAGAAGCAATGGAGTCACATCACGGGATTCCTGGTGTTCGAGTGACACTTGTAGAAGAGGACATATGTGATCCGGGAATTGACACCAAATATGAAGGAATAAGCAGCCTGAACAATTTCTTGTACAATGAAAAGGGAATAAGAGCTTGGCAGGCATTTTCAATTGGTGAGGGCCAATTCCTACCCTGGTCAAATTTTGAAGGTAAGGACATTTTAAAAACATGTGAAGCAATTATTGTTTCAAGTGACATGTCAGTTATAATAAAAACTATTTATTAGCACAAAATCAATTTTTATTGCCCAAGCTGAGCTGCTTCATTGAAAAAAAGTAAAGGTAATGCGATCATATTTAACATTGGTACACAACTCGTAATACGTTAATCACATGGCTAATAATTTGTCCCCTAGCACTCTTAATCAGAACTCTGTCTTATGCAGGGTATTTGATGCTATAATAAAGTTGATGCACAGGACCCTCACAGGGCGAGGTCGCTACGAATCGAAGTAGAAACTCCACGCGCGCCAACTGTACCACTTACTTAGAATAGTTTAGAAATGCGATAAAAATGATATTGAATAAGTACTTTTAGAGGTGCTCTGTCATGTGCTTATCGTATATGCACATTATCTGTTGACAGGTCATGATAGAATTACTCGTAATTGGCTATCCAATACATTCTCTGGAGACGGGTTCAGAACGGCGAAGGCAAAAAAAGAACAACAAACAGAAATTAAAGTAGTTAATAACGACCAAGGTCCAGCGACCACACCAACTGACGACCCAAGTGATTCATCGGCTATTTTTACCTGCCCTAATGAAGGATGTGTAAAAGTTTTCCAAAGCTATGGTAAACTGGCGTGGCATATTGAGTATGGAAAGTGCGATTGCAAGACTGAAAGGGAGACCCTTCTAAACAAAGCAAAGGTTATGTATGCCGAAAAGTTGTTTGATGACAATAACTCGAATTTGCAAGTTAATGTCAAATCAGGAGTAAGTGATGAGAAAGGTTCAATCACCTAAAACTTCACCTCAAGGCTGGGCTCTTCGTCCGAAGAAAAAGACGACGCGGTTTACAAAAAAGCAGAAAGAGTTCCTAGATGAAAAGTTTGAAATAGGAGAGAAAACTGGGAAGAAATATGATCCTTTGCAAGTATCTCTCGCAATGAGAATAGCGAAAGATAACGAGGGAGAACGGATTTTCAGCGTCGAGGAATTTCTTTCGGCAGAGCAGATTAAAGGATATTTCTCCAGACGATCTTCCAAGAGAAAGCAAAATGATTGCAGTGAAGAAGATGAAAGAAAGCAGGCTTCAGCTGTTGCAGAAGAGGAAATGCTATCAGACATGCGTGATTTGGTTAACAAAAACATCCAGATTTGCCATCCAATTGTAGTTGATAACTATGATGTGTGTGATTTGGTAAAAAAAGACAAATTGAACAAACTTGGAATACCACTACTTCGAAACATGTGTGAAGCACTGGAGCTTAATGTGCCTGACCATATCTCTGGTAAGAGGAAGGCACCGTTTATTGCACTACTCAAGGAATTTGTAGCGCCATGTTCATGCATGCTAGACTGCCACAACCAGTAGGGTACGTATATACTTTAATAAAGTTTCTTATCATATAGATTGTGGCCTGGTTCTTTAAAACAATAAGTAGAATTACTAACTAAAATGGAAAGCCGGTAAACACATTTTTCATTCGTATTTGATTAAAGTTATGTGACGTTTTCTATTTCTTGTTTTCAGTAGTTTTCCCATTGGTCCGGCTTTTCAAAAGAAGCTGCAATGTGTGGTCAGCGGTACTCGTTGTAAATGTTGCATACTGGAATGTAAACATCGGTGCAGTTTCAGTCATTCCATCGTTTCTCGTCCTAACTTTAGCTTTCCAAAAGCTGTGAACTTCTCGTGAGTGGAGAAGATTGTCCTAATCTCAGAGTATTTGCTGATAAAAGGGGTAGATAGTGAAGACAATGGTAAGCTTTTAGTTCGCTAGATCGCAAAATAATCGGCTAATCAACTAAATCGTTTTATGCAAATTACTCGTTACAAAAATTATTCCTAGATCATTTTATGGACAACAGTTTTCTCTGGAAGTAATCGAAAGATGCCTAAGCACTATTCAGTTGATGAAAACTATACATCTTGTGAGAAAAGGGACTGAAGGTGAGTTAAAGCGTTTGGTCCTAATTTCCCATAAAGTCATAAAATGGCCCTTCCATACCAGCTAAAATTGCAACATCTGCAAAATTTATATCCATAAATAAAACAAAAATGGATCATTTAGATATTCAATGCCATCTATGAGCAGCTTTTGATTTGAAATTTTGTAAACTAAGAAGAGATTGATGATATTGAATTTGGATATGTTTACATGTTTTTACGTAACCATGTAAATCATTACGATAACTTTTTAGACAAATCCCGTTTTGCCAAAACTTTTCTTGTTCATTTTCAAAAGAGCAGTAAGTATTTTTTTTTCAAACCAAGGTCAATCGATTTGGATGTATGGCAAAGAGCTACGATGTTTTGAAAAGGCTCATTTTTAGCTGTTTCAAAACTGAGCCAAATATGGCTCCTTATACAGAAGCCCAGAATATAAAATGACTAACACCAAAATATGTCAAACCTCAAACTAGAAACCTTGCTTTAGTGACTTCATTCTTTCCATAAAATTGTACTTCAAATAGGGGTCATGAGCCACCTGAACATAAAAAATTCCTAAAAAATCAGGAAAATTAAATTTCAACAATCCACAACCATTTTTGGTATTAGTAGTCCCATAGCTATCTATGCATTGAAAAATCATGAGAATTGGCGAGGTAGCCCTGCCAACTCATTTTAATTTTTCTCGGTATTTACTGAGTACTGGTCTTAAGCGCTAGTGAAGGTTAGTGAATCGATTATTATTTAATTTTATAAAATATTTGAGATATAACGCGCGCGCTGATTGGCTGGCTACCATGTTTTTATCAGAGGACAGACATGGCTCGCTCAAAAAACGTCGAAAATATTTTATAAAAGCAATATAAAACGATCGCTTATGTCTCTGTACTGTGACATAAACACTCTGGAAGATGTAGAGCACTCGAAAAGCAAGAGAAACACTCGGCTACGCCTCGTGTTCCTAAGCTTGCTTTTCTCTTGCTCTACATCTTCCATCGTGTTTATATCACAGAACAGAGACATGCGTGCGCGTTTTATATTCCTTAAATAAATCCTGTCTTTTCAAAAGCTTTGTAAATGATGTTATACCTTGTCTGCATCGGTTAGTTCTACCTTTTCTCTGAGAAGTCACGCAATGTATAATTTTAAAATGGAAAAGCCTTCAATCTGGCTAAGCGAAACGGACTTTCTTTAAAATAGAGAGACACCCGTCTTCTTCGAGTCCGCCATTTTGTCTAAGGGAAAACCCAAGGCTTGGCTCCAAAGGACTTGTTCCCAGGCTCCCGATTACATTAAGAGGAACGACACACAATTGTTTGATATGAAAACCTGTGTCCATATCATTGTTACATGATTGTCACCATATACTACGATTCTGACTTACAATGAAGGCACTTACCACGCTCTTAATGCAGTATAAGAAGAAGCAGACATCGAACTTTTATTTTTCTTCGCTACCACATCTTCCTCTTCATTTATTAATCTTTTCAATTTCGACATGTCAATCTCTTTCTTCTTGTCGAGCCGTTTGAAGGCTTTTTTAGGAGGCTTCGAGGCGAAGTTTCCACTCTTGCCATATATCATTACTATGAAGGGGGATTTTTTTTAAATCGGTTTTTTTTTTTTTTTTAGATCAAATAAATAATACACAACAACATTTGAGAAGTTTCAACTATATATTAAAACATTTTCTCCTTTTTAGAGTTATTTCACTCAGAAGTATACCTTGGGCTCCCTGTGATCGTACTGCCATCTTGGATTCACTCGGACAACGCGCGCTAGCCTGCGCAGTAAGAGTGCGCGCGAACAATGCCCGCGAACTTAAGGTGCGCACATTCGTGGGCATAACGTTTGCGCATATTTTGCACGCGCGCGCTGATATCGAGTTTGATTGGGTTTCCTGTGTTCTAAAATATTTCAATATGGCGGACGCCACGTAACAGTATTCAAAGCCTTATAACTGAAAATCTAGCACCGGGACCTATCCTAATTTTTTGGCTTTTTCGACGTATTTTTTATGAAACCTAAAACATATCAAAAAGTAAAAACAATCCTTCGATAGGTTTTTGAGAAAATCGCGAAAAATTGTCAAAATGAACGTCCGATTCGCGCGTAAGTAAATTGATTTTCATTTTTCAAATAGACAAGGCGCAAAACTGAAAAAGTCGATCGCAAAAATGTGCAGAAGGCATTTTGGGGTAGAGGCTGGTAACATAACTATTCTAAACTAATTTGTCATGCTGAATCTGAATATGACTGTTACCAAGACGTATTCTGCAATCTTATACGTGTAAATGACGTTTTTGTGAATTGCTACAGTCATTTCATACTAACGGCTTTTTCATGTAATTCCAAAAGTGCCCAAACTTAAAAACAATTGCCATGGCTGGAAAGAGCATATCAAAATCAGTAAAACTGTGAAGTGTGAAGGACATCAGTTGAAAAATCAAGGTGATACGAATTTTCAAAAATCGAAATTTGTTTGTATCTCTTGCATAACTGTAAGTATAAGATTGCAGAATACGTCTTGGTAACAGTTATATTCGCATTCAGCATGAAAAATTGGTTCAGAATAGCTATGTTACCAGCCTCTACCCCAAAATGCCTCCAGGTATCTGTTTTTTCGAAAATGCGCCTTGTCTAAAATACGAATACTTAACTTTACTTACAAATAAGTGACGGTATATTACTTTTCATGATAATTTGTCCACTTGAGCATGTCTGAAAGCCTTTATTTTGTAGATTTTTCAACACTTACCGTACGCTAGAGGTCAAACTCTCAAATCTGTTGTTTCCGTTCGAAAAGGCGAGATTTTGCTCCTTTCCAGCAATCATCGCGCCGAAACCAGCTCCCTGACCCACTCCCTCCCCCCCCCCCCCCCACCCACCCATCCACCCATCCATTTTCTTTATTGATTTGATGTTCCTAACTCAAAAACAATCGATATGTTGATTTATAGGAAAATTCGTCGATAAAAACTCGCGCGAGCCCATTACCTTAAGGTAGTTCGGGACCCTTGCTACTGCGCATCTTCACGCGCATTCGAGCGAGCGCACTTTTATTAAAGAACATTCGCTTGTCCGTGGGAGGTCTGGGCACTAGGGAGTCAACGATTGAAAAGCGAAGAAATTCTACTTTTAGCGGAGAAAAAAAACATTTTATCGACCAAACTCTGCAAACTCTTTTTTATCACAAAATATTCTTGTATACTGTATAATGTAGGAGCAAAAGCTCAAACTTTAAAATTTAGCGAAAAGCCGACAACAACAACGCTAAAATGGCTGATTTTTGGTGTTCGTTTTCGAAGAGTTTTGTTCTTCTCTAACTCTTTAAATAATAAGGTGACCCCCTGATTTTATGAATGATTTGAACTCATAATCTTATAACCTTTTCATATAAAGAAAAAAGGTACACTTCTATCGTTAGGATTTTGGGTTAATTTATTTTTTCTCTGTCTGGTCCTTCAAAACGTGTATTCTGGAAGGCCGTTTTTCGCGGATTATTGTTGATCTTTCGCTTCTTCGCAAACTGTTTGGTAACATCTTAATTCCAAGTGTTTTTCTACATCATATGGTATCATTTTGTTTGGTTTTAAATATTTTTGGTTCCAAAATGTTTATATTTTGACCAGTTGTCGCAAGGCCATTTTTAACTCGTGGATTGCAAATCCACGAGTTTTGTGAGGGGTCGAATATGCAAATGAGTCAGCTTACTACTTCGTGTATGACAACAACTATTCAATCTATCTATTGTCTAACTAGAATGGTTTCATACATAAAGTAGTGACCTATTGTGTCACTCGCTCACTCACTCACTTTCCTGTAAACTTCCGGTCTGTCAAACTTTACTTCCCGCCTATTCTCGATAATACGATACGGTGCTAACTTCCGTTAGAGTCGTTTCCGTATGAGTGGGAAACTTACCATACCGTATCGTAACTGTACCAGTATCATAGTTTCTATAAAACATTCGAAATTCCTACTGTAACCGTATCGTATCGTAACCGTACAGTGTTCCCACTCATACACTCTCATAATTTTCGGCGATCAGTATAGCACTCGAGAAGCTTTGAACATATTGTAACTGTTTTAGATTTGTGTACAAGCAACAATTTTTAGGCACAGTAAAAATTGCTCGGTAATACAAGTTTTTAACATGTCGACCCTCGACTTGCCTCGTGCTCTACATGTACACGGGTCTACACTCCGCGAAGATCGATTGTACGTGTCGGATGTTAGGCGAAAATGCCAATAGATTTGAATAAATAATTTCCTATTCCTTGCCACATTCTGTATTGAACTACTCTCAGTTTCCTCTGCAGCTTGGAATAATTTTCATCGCATCTCCAAGTTGATCGAGCTGTTCGATACTGGCATGTGAAAACAATGGACTTTGTAGTCGCTGTCTTCAAACAACAAAAATCGTCGCAAGTCCAATGTCAACGAGTCATCCAAACATTTAGTGTTTGTACTCTATCAGCACGAGAGTAAATGTTGAAATAAAAGCAAACGAAATCATATTTGTGTACGAACTGCCGCCTGCTGAAAGTGGAGAAAAGTTCTGGCCGTGGAATCGCTACGGCCCGGTTGGCCGAAACGGCATCAAAAAAGCGTATTTGAGTTTTAAGTTTGGTGGTTATCATGAGTACTTTTATGGGGTAATTTATTTTATTCATAGCGACATTTGGTTGATAGAGAAACTTCTTTCATAATTTGTACATGTTCAACAGCTTTGCTAGGGGTACTCAAGTCTATTATTTTTCGGTAAAGAAATTACATTAGCTGATATTATTAATAATTATCCAAATGACTCTTTCAAAATTCCTTTAAAATCTTTACAGGTGGGCCCAGTCTTAATATTTAAATTTGTGAGAGCAATACAACGATTTATCATTTAGAAAAATATATATTGCTTTAATTGATTTATATTTTTGCCTTCAAATAAAAAACTCATGCTGCTGAAGGATAATTTCCACAGATTAAAAATTAAAACTCATTATTTAACTAAAATTTATTTTTGGGCTTCCTGTGGTCGTTGTTATCGGTCAATCCCAAGGGTCAATCCACGAGTTACTTCGCCATTGGCGGGTTGATTATAAAAAGTGTCCAAAACACCTCACATCCCCCCCCCCCCCCCCCCCCTTATATCTCGAGAGTGATCTCGGTGATCCCCCTTTTTATTTCACGTTTTATTTCCACCTATGTACCTCTTTCTCTGGAGGAATTTTGAAGACAAGTTTATCGTAAAATTTAACTATGAGTCTCGAACTACCTTAAGGTACTTGAGTTGGATATCAAAACACCATTAAACTGCTGGAGCTCCATCAAAACTACGGTGTGTTCTGCTGTGCTTCGTGTGGTTTTTACACGTCGAACTGATTGTTTTTCATGAAAAACTACAACATCACAGCACTTAACTCTTGCGCCAATTATTCGCTCGTGTATGTAGTCAAATGAGCAAACAAAAAGCTGATATCTCCTAAAAACAAACAAAAACTACATCTAAACACGTTCCAGGCAAGACCTTTGATATGCTGTTTTTAACTCATGATCGACATGGGTCTCATATCGCCCCATGTAAGAGAATAATCAAGATTGACCTTTACGGCAACCGTCAAAGGCAAACTTTAGCCGTCTGTCCTCAGCCGTTTGTACACTTATGTGGAGATATTTGTATTTTCTGTGATTAAGGGATTTGTTCTTTATTTGCTTGTTGGATTGATTTAAGGATTAGAGTACAATATTAAATCAAAATCAAAGTTAATTTTTGCCGTTTGTCGTTAGCGGTTTGCCGTAAGCGTCAATCTTATGGTCTCTAATGATTCCAATTCTACTCGGAACCCTGTGTGTCTGATTAAGCATAGAAAAATCACATATTTAATTGATTTATTTACTAGAAATGGCTTAACATTAATTCATAAATTCATACGGAGTTATTAGTTGTCAGTGGAGTTTTAGTGTGATCTGAGTCCTTTCGATTTCTTCGCGCGGCTACTCCACTTTTGAGCATTTCACTTACTGATATAGTGTCAGTGAAATATTAAGTCCAGTCCAATTCTTTCTTTTTGACCCTACTTGTAGGGGCGCATACAGGTCCAAATGTGTATGCTGTCTCATTCTGGAACGACGCTTGTTGTCAGTCAATGGACGTATAGTTGGTGTGAGTCGCAGAAAACCATCAGAAAAGGTCTGCCCTTCTAAACTGGTAAGTCATTTCTAATATAGGCAATGGCTGATATAAGTAGTTTGTTGGCTTATATCGATGAGCTCAGAACCCGTTAATGTCTAACCAAAAGATCGTTTGGAGGAAAAATCGACGACTTCATGTCGTCAAGAACTTGATCGATTCGAATAAACGTTTATAGCTTGGCAAAAACTGTCAATTTATTGAGATAGATTAAACGTTCAGCTATTGTCCATTTGATAAAAAGCATTTCGTATGTATTTAACAATGTAACTTAGCTGTCCTACACCTTTTTATCTTTCTGTCGTCAAATTTAGTTTATGTTTTTCCATGTCGCACATTGAAACGAGTCAACTACGATGGTTTCACTTTATGCTGGTTGTCCCAAAGTTTGGGCTGATAAAGACAAGCTGTAAATTCTTGGGAATTTTGTACTTCAAATCTTTTAGTGAGGACAAAATCAGCACAACGTTCACTCATGCCCAGGTGGAAACGAGCCAAATAGCTGCCTAATAAAGGCGTTTAGATAGGCTACCTTTGACAGCGTTTGTCCTGCTTTCACCTTGTGAGAAGCCTGTGTAGTAGGCAGTATAGGACAGCTATGCAGGCTATCATAGAAAACCCACTAAAACGTACGGATACCACAATGTTACGGACAGAAGCTAAATCCTTGCCCATCCATATGTAATGTACCCGAACGAATGGAGATTTTTGTACCGACCTTGCCTGACAACCGTGACGTGAAATTTTCAATTAATTTTGATCTAACAAAAACAAGCTGAAATATAATTTGAAAACAAGGCACCAATTAACCGATTGACTGTGCACTTTGAGACGTATATTGCGAAGCTGAACTTTTGTAACTAATAGTTCAGATATGATAAAATAAAAGATTTAAAACATTCTCAGCCACTGTTAGAAACGACTAGTCTTATTAGAAGTCTCGACTTACTGGATTGTTTGAATAACAGAAGGGCAAAGGCCATACTAAAAATAAAAGGCACCTGAAAGGTGCATGTATCTACATGTTATAGAAATATTTTTGCCAATGTGAAATGCATTGAAAAGAAAAACACGAAGAGTAATGAAATATTTTATGGAGTTAGACAGGGCAGTTTCTTATTACCTCGAATGTCTTTCGGAAACGTTCGGAAAAACTTGGTAAGTGATATTTTAAATAATGTTTTTACGTCCATCAATAGAAACAGCTTTCATGGACAGTGTCATAGGTTTTGCAAAAAGAATTGCTAGTGTTTGTTTGGCAATGCAATCAAGGTCCACGTTTGAGCTCTTCGTACATATGAAGGTCATTATATTTTCCTAATAGGAGCTGAAATATTGTATAATGAAGTGAGTTATTTGATAGTTTAATGCAATCGTTGTACAAACTTGTTACCCTGCAAGCGGAGGTAGTTTTCCCCACGCTTTTACGAAGAGAGAAAAACTACTGTTTACTGTTGCTAAAAGATAGAACATTTGCAAAAGGCTCAAACGAGATCGAGACGAACACTTCAATATTGTATTACTTACACTCAAAAACGACCTTAAAATTGAATAATGATTTAAAAATTCTCCATAAGAATAAGCCTGACACATTCTATTAAAGCTGAGCCTTATCAATGGACATAAAAACATTGTTAAAAACATCACTTGCCAAGATTTTTGACTTGAATTAATTCCTGTCAAACTTGTCAACAGTCGTCAGTCACATGCAGCTTCGTGCTCACTTCGTGCTTGTCCGTGACTTTTCCTGAATGTTTCCGAAAGACATTCGGTCGATTCGTACGTCATTTCGTCTTAACTTGTTTGTTCCCGCGTATTTTCCGAAAATATTCCGACTTTTCAGTCTATTGTTAACACATTTCTATTGTTAACAAGCATAGAACTTCGTGTCAGAACTCATACATGTTCTGGTGAATACCATAGTCTAGTCCCAGACTCTCTTTCTTGCCGCTCCAGGACTCGCGGAGAAAGGAGAGTCCAGTATAACTTGCATGCGCATGTCAGCTTAGTGACCACGCGATCACCACATGAACGTGGTGATCGCGTGGTTACAATTCCTAAAGTCGTCTAATGGTTCAAGATGTCTGAATAAGAAAGTGTTTTGTATACACGATATCAGTCTCATTTCGGAAAGCAATTTGTTGATTCAGTGAGCTATGCACTTGGAAAAACTTATAAAGAACGTAACGTCTTGCGAGAGTACAAATCTTGTTACAAAATCTACACGTACTTTCAGCCATTTTTTCGATACGCATCACTACCATATTTTTTGACAGCAAAACAAAACACTGACATTTGCATATTGCACGCTCTCAAAATAAAACTTTAATCTGATTGGCTCATTTTGCACATGCACATGCAAGTTATACTGGACTCTCCTTTCTCCGCGAGTCCTGGAGCGGCAAGAAAGAGAGTCTGGGACTGGACTAGTGAATACCAATATACAGTGATCTCATAATTGAGTGAAACATGAAGTATATCCATTTTCAACACGATGACATAGTATCTACCAGTAGATACGATCAACCCGCCAAAGGCGAAGTAACTCGTGGATTGACAGAAATGACCACAGGAAGCCCAAATAATACACGAGTTTTCATTTGAAGGCAAAAATATAAATCAATATAAATCAAAAACGAAAATCGCGAAAACCTTGCAGAATTACTGATCATAAAGTCCGGGTCGTCACTGACACGAGGCCCGAAGTAACGTGAGTTTAGTGAGTTTTTGGAGTAACTTTTTAGTTGGATACATCCGGTGGTTGTTTTCTATTAGAAACAGCTAGTTCCTCGACAGGTTAACCAGTCGAGGTAAGGATTCGGCTTTCACCGTGTTCTTGCTCTTGCTGTTGTTCTTCTTTGCTCATAAAGCGCAAATTGGTTTCTACAGCAATGCGAAGAACCACCGGAAGTCAAAGTTGCCGAAGAAGACTGACAAGCACTTTCGTACTTACGAAGTCTGAGTTCCAAGTTTATTTATTTTTGGCTTTCTAATCGTGACGATCTCTTGTGCAATGCAATATTGGGTCAGTCATCGATCTGTACATATGTTGAGATCAAACTAGACAAAATTTATATTTAATACTGAAAGAACAGAAAGAATATGCAGAACATTCAATTTAGCAATTCAATCAATGCATTTTACAGTTGGCACATTTAATAAAAGCAGATAAAAGTGTTGGTTATATAAATAGCACGTAAATGATAGTTGGGGTCAAATAATAGAAACAAAAAAGCTTTGCTTTTGCATTGAATTTCATAGACTAGTTTCAGGCGGCAGTTCGTACTCAAGATGTTTTGCATTTTATTTCAACATTTACTCTCGTGCTGATAAAGTACAAACACTAAAAGCTTGGATGACTTTGATGTTGGACTTGCGACGATTTTTGTTGCTTCGGTGACAACAGCAACGTATAAAGTCCATTCAGAAAGGTTTTCACATCCGAGTATCGAACAGCACTACGGAGATGCGATGAAAATTATTCCAAGCAGAGTAGTACAATACAAAATGTGGCCAGGAATAAGAAATTAACTATCAGCATTTTTCCGCCTAACATCCGACAGGCATGATCTCACTAATAATAAAAGTTGTGACTCTAATTTAGTCATATTAAAATAACTTGTATTACTGAGTAACGTGTTCAGGCCCAAAAATTGTTGTTGCTTGTACACAAACCTAAAAAAATTGATCCGGACAAGGTCTTCCATGTAAAGGCAAACATCATCAAAATTACTTGCAATCCACGAGTTAAAAACAGACAGACAAGACGACAGTCTTATATACAAACATGCATCGTCTTGTTTTCTTTCAAGCTAAGATATTGTTCTTTAAGTTGATTTTATTTCACTTATCATCTAAATTGTTTGTCTTAAAGACTCTACAGCCGGCTGACCAACATAGTAACTACTCGTGTACATTTTTCTTTCATATTTTCCGCAGCGCTGAATTACCCGATAATAATAATAATAATAGTAATTTAATAATTTATATAGCGCCTGATCAATAAGAATTATCTCATGCGCATAAACTAAAGATCAATTAATAAATTAATAATAAATCTCAGCTATAATCATTTCGTGACCTCGATGAATTCTTCCACAAAGATAAAAGCAGTTGACTTTGCATGATAAATTTGAATAAAATACAATTAGAGCCCAAAGCCAAGCTTTTTTATTCATCAGTATAAATTCCAGACGTCATCAAAGTTGTAAAGAAAATCTCGAGGAAAATGTGAGTTTAGTCAAGCTAATGTTGTCTTCATGGAATTGCAGCCAGATCGAATTTCAAGCGAAAAGACTTGGATTTTACCTTGATTGAGCCATTATATTTCTTTCGTGAACTTCTATTACAGTACTTTATACTGTAGGCTTCTGTTGTTGTTGTCCATTGTTCCAAGGACAAAACCGAACAGAATTAATAACTTAACATTTCAACTTGCCCGAATCTTCGAATGTGCTGACCTAGATCGGAGTCTTTCTCAGTATATCCCTTCCTAGATCCCTAGCTCACTAATGAAATGCGTAGCGATGTTCAAATTCAAGATCTCCTCGCTTTCAAGTGGAGAATGGTCACTCCAGTGAGTAGAGAGTCCTACAAGTCAAATTATTTCTTCTTTAAATGAAACTAGCACTGCTTTTATGAGTTCAAGCTATCTGGCGCTCGGGGAAAGCATTCCACATTAAGTTTCCAGGAATGTGACATGCTGTCAGCCAGATTTCCCGCGCTGTCGCCCATTCCCAAACTGCTTTGCATAACGCGTGAAGTTTCGAGGAATGGCAGGTACCCATATGATTTATAACTGCTGCCGATGTATTGTTGTCAATTCTTAAACGCAAGTGTAACTTGCGTTCATGCTTAAAAAACGTTTTTAAACCTAGAAATACCGCCAGGAGTTCCAAATAATTGATATGAAATTGCTTTTTTTTTTTTCTCCCGACCAAGAACCTCCCGTTAGCTTATCATTATACACTGCCCCCATCCATCATTAGATGCGTATGTAGTAAGGGCATGTGTAGGTTCCGAGCGAGATATCAAATTGTGTGCCGTTAATACGTTATTGGCCCACCACGATAGTTCTACCCGGGAGTTGATGGAAAGCCTCATGCGCTTTTCAAAATCGCAAAACAAAAGCGCAAGAAATCTGGTTTCAAGCGTTTGTGCAGCATATCGTACTTTATAAAATTTATTTCTCCAGATCTATGTTGTGTACAAAAACAAAACTCAGTACCGTCGTTTAATGAAACCTTGAATTTAAAACAGCAGCTTCGCTACAGAATTTTTCCAATTCTAGCATTAAAGTGCGTTTAAACGTTTTGACCATTTTCAGTGTTCTATAAACATTATAAACACTGCTTATATTTTTTAACGGCTTGTCCTGTGGGCGATCGATCAGTTTTACACTTTTATTAGACGGACATTAAGTTACCTTTTTGTTGTTATTTGAGGTTCGTGGTTGTTATTCCTCAGAGTACAAGGGGTGCTTTAAGATTCATGATGATTTCAGAGCACTTTTAGGGTACACTTTTGGCGGCCAATCGTTCTCGCATTTCTATTCCGACGATTTTTGTGAAACTCACTCAGCTTGAAGTTTGATTCGTTGTAGTTAGATTCCCTGTGTTTCATGCATTTATACCAACAAAATTTTGATTTAGAGTGGGTCATTTCTAAACAGTGGGGTCAGGTTTTGTTGAAATTACTCCAAAAATAGTTCTCTTCAACAAAATCGCTTAATACCAATGTATAGCTGGATAATTGGAGTAAAAGTTCCTAAAAAGCTATTGAAATTTGAACATGATCCTAAAAAGTTGTGACCAAAAGTTTGTCAAGGCCGAATGCCTCCTGAATTTCTATTGAGTCACCTTAATTAGGAAAGATATTTCATCAAACTTATTTCCAGCTAGCAAGCTTCTAACATTCAAATGACCAATATTAATCAATTTAGAAGAATTTGGACCAGGATTTGTTTCAATATCGTTCGCCAATATGATCTTAAGAAATAAAAGAAACACAAAATAACAACAAACCAAAAGCAAACATACAATAAAGGTCCAAACTGTATGCAAATCAGTTTAGTTTAGAAATTTTCAATACATTAAATATCAGTTCCTATGGCTGCTCTGTAAATCTCAAGACTAACTCCCATGGTAGAAGAAAAAGAGACAAAAATATTTAAAACTTACCTCAAGCTGCATATATGATGTTTAGAAGTATATTTAAGCTAATCAAATTAAAGAAAACCACACAAGTGATATCTATATACTGAATAAATAGTCAAAACACACAAGAAAAAGTCAATGAAACTTATTCAGAGTTCATGTAGCCAGCACTAGTTGGGCTAGCACCCCTAAAACACGAGTTGATTCTTCCAAATTGTACTTGTAAAAGTCTCCAAATGACGCAATCCTGAAGATTTTGTCGTCGTCTCGGCGCTTGACAAAGATTTTACCATCCGTGGTCCAGGCAGATTTAACCTTCTCACTCGTCCTAGCTCTGTAGAATAGCTTCTGGTTTTCTCTTGTTAAATCTTCATTGATATAGAAATTACTGCCTTTCAAATTTCGCCTCTTCTTTAAGATTGCAATCTTATGTCGATGTGTCTGTAAACGGACAATGATTGCGCGAGGCTTGCCAGGTCTTGATCTCTCCCGCACTTGCTTGGCTAAGTCTGATACGAATAAGAGAGTGGCCGAAAACGACTGCTCTTTCGAACAGAGTGCATGATAATCCGACTTCAGCGCGGGCTTTACCTGTTCACGACTGAACAAAGAAAGCTCGTGGCAAACATATCCCAGTAAAGCTAAGGCGTCAACTCTGTCGTCTAGTATTTCTCGTTGAGAGTTCGTAGACGCTTTCGACGTTCGAGAACTTTATCACACATAGTAATGATCGCAGCAGATGCTCGTTGTAAGTTCTGCTGGAAATCGGCCAGCTTAAGGTCGGTTTTCCGACGGGGAACATTTCATTGTTCCCAAACCTCACCATTAACCTTTGGGACGCCCATGGTCACACAGTTATCCGGTAGGCAGTGTTTTTCTTACACGCTGGTTAGTTTTTCCTGTCCTAGTTTGGCGCCCCAACGTTTTACCACCATGTTGGCCAGTTGCTGGCGAACCTTTGGTCCCGTTTTCTCGTTCTCCTGAATCGCCGCCTCAAGCTGCTTGAGGACCTCATGTTCCTAAGTGAGTTTGAGCTTTTTCACAAGTGTTCGTTCCACTTGCTGCGACACTAGAATTCACGAGTTCGTCCAGTTCCTCGTCTTCCGCCGTAACACTGAGAGAGCCTGCCGCTAATTCATGATCTTCTCCTCCGGAACCTTCTGAGGAGCTAATACCAAGACTCCTCTTACGGCCGGTAGCCTGTTCACGACCAGGGTACGGTGGGACTCTAGGATCGCCGCTACTCGTGCCTGCCGTTGGCAGCAGTTGAGAGCATAAGCGATCCAAACAAGAAGTCATGGTGCCCATATTGGCTGATTGATGGTCGTGAGGGTAACGTTCAGGTTGTCCAAAATTTCCGGTGGGTTCTGTGAGCCTGGTAAGTTCTGGTAGGCTAAATTGGTCATCTAGCTCGGTCTCCCTAAGGTGGCTAGGTTCGCTATGTTGGATATGTTCCATGTTCAAAGACCAAAAGGAGCAAGGATGGCACAGTTGGTTAGTGCGCGGCCTTCGGTGCTAGAGGTCCCTAGTTCGATCTCCAGTGACCTTACATCCTTGTTTCAACTTCTTTCCTTTCTGTGTAGCTTTAATTAGCTTTAATACCCTTAAAACGGAGCACTGATGGAGAGAGGGGAGTAAAATGAGCGCATCGTCGACCTCAAGTTTATCAGTTACCAAAATTACTGTCACGAGTTATCGACGTAAAATATGGTCGTTTACTTTACTTTACTTTACCTTCAAACCTAGGCTAAAAACCTGAAATGAGAGAATGGCTACACAGGAAAACTTCAAGAACGATATATACTCACAACCCAAAGGCGATTTTGGTCAAGCTGCGAAGAAAAGGGTGTAGGTGTCCTACGATTTCGTAGAGTGTATTTATAACGACGTGAACGACTAGATAGCAAGAAATGCAATGACTAGATCAACAAGCGCGTGCTTCTCATGTGACTACGTAGTGACGTCAGACTGACGTCGAGATAGAATTTATTTTGGCGAGCATTTTGCCGACTTTGGGTCACTGACTGTTCGTGCATGCATCTCAATAATATTAACCCTTATACACCGTTCTAAACAACTGAGTGCTAGCCCATAATCGTGCTTTTTGGTTGCAAGACTGCGTGAGTGGAATGGTTACTCTGGAGTCTTCTTGGTTCAAGATTTAAAAAGCTAAAGTTGTGTTCAGAACTAGGCAGGTACGTGCCGGCAGCAGTCATGGCGCCATGCAACGGCTGGGCCCGGCGGCCGCCATTTTCACTGAGCTATATTTTGCTATGATTGCGAATGACTCGTGTCATTTTTCTGATTAATTACAAGGCTAAATAAAGTTAGGTTGAATATGAGCTAAATTTTGAATGAGATTAGCGATCTTTAGTGGTGATTACATGCACTTCCAGTTTGGCGGGAATCGTTTACATACGTGAATGCTCCCATTATTCTCGTATTTGGCTCGTATTTACATAGCTTTATTCTAGATTTATTCTGATCTCGTTTCGTTTCGTCGATTATAGTTTCTTGTTTTGTTGAAGAAAGGAAACGGTTTCGTTTCGTTTCATTTCGTTGATCATGTTAAACATGTCATGTGTTACATCAGGACAAAAAGACACTTTGAAAGGCCGGCATGTTCAATAACTGATGATTAAAACGGTTCTCTCTGACTCAACGTGCGAAATGCGTACTCTTTACGAAATGTATGGTCAAATTAACGGCAAGAACAAAACAAAACAAAAAATTACTGTGTAGCATCTGGAGACAAAAAAGGTCGGAATCCAAACCATCCACTAATCCAGCAACCTTTGTAGAAGACAAACACTTCATCTCTGGAATAGAAGTATTGGGTGTGGGTTTAGGGGCTGTGGAATTAGTAACTAGTTATCCAAGTACCGATTCCCTAGAGGATTAGTAATTGGCGAAACAGAATTTAGCACGGTAGTCATTAAAAGCCTGTCATTAGGATCAGTAAAAGTTTTACTGTCAGTGTGCACTTGGAAGCCTCTGGAAGGAGCGACGTTGCGGGCTATTTACTCCGGCTATCTGTGGTAGCTCGAGGTTAGGTCAGTCGTTCGTGTTTCCTGTTTCGTGTTCGTGTTTCATCAGTTTCATGTTTCGGTCGAGAATCTGCAAATTACCCAGAAGTCTCTATAAGCTTGAAACTGCTCTCACGAAATCAAGGTTAATCACAAAAGTATGCACGCTTATAGAAGATTCTCCATAAAATCCCCATGCTTTGGGGGTGAAAAAGTTTTGATTTTGAGCGATTTTGATCGCCTCACTATTCGAACAACTACTCTGCCATTAACTGATGGATGGTGGATTGAGAGTTGTACAGGCTAAGTCTTCGAAGTTCTTCGAAGTTTATAGGATTCAAGGACACTTTTGGGGTGGAAATTATGTCAAAACTTTAGTTTTGAGCGATTTGTATAGTCTGAATTTGAGTCGTTTACTCTTATCTGGATCTCTTTCACACTACGATAGAAATAACTGTACAAACACTTCAAAAAATCAATCCCTCACAAGAGGACCAACACTCGCTAAACTCCCCGGGGTAAATACTTCCAAAATGATAATGATAAAAGAAAGAACAAGAAATACTTTTCTACTAAAGTTTTTCAACTAAATTGCCCGGCTTTATGTTTACTGCACTGGTTCGTCTTTCTGTATAGCTGCAGTCGGCCAAGATTGCTTTTCCTCGCTTTTTACTTTTATCAGAAAAGTGGAGTTACTAATAAAGAAACAAGAGAAATAATAACGTTTTGAAGTAATTTATTTTATTTATAGCGAAGCTGCAATTTTTGGCAGCTTTGTGCGCTTTTTATATGATAAGTGATAAACTGCAGTGAGCCAAAATTACTTGGGTGCTGCTTGGGTGCTGCTTACTGCTTCTTAGCTGTTTTTTTTTTTTTTTTTTTTTTTTTTTTTTCTTCTTTTGGCTAAGTCATTTGCTAGCTATCACAGGAGCCCCTGGGATTTCAATTCTTATTGCATCATAAAGCTTCACTAGGCAGTAGAGATGTTCTTCTGGAAGAATTCAGAGGTATAGGTGGCGATTTTTCGAATAAGATGGCGCCATATCGGTTTGTGTCTCGAAATGACATCGTTGGAGGGAAATCGTCTCCCTAGTTGTCCTGTGGTGGATTTCAAAACATACCAAGGCAATTTCGGCGAGTTTTGAGTTCTAACGAATGTAATCGCTGCAATATTTTGTCTGTAGGTGAGGTGACTCGACACTTATAAGACTAGACTTATAGACTACAAATGATTGGCGCAATTGAATTAGGCAAAGGAAAGCTTTATGTAGGGTGGCCCATTCTGCTACATGGCTGGTATCCAGACTGGCCCTGCAGGCATCCAGAGTGGCTCAGTTGGCTTCAATTCAGCATCAACGACATAGCACTGGGTTTTCTTTTTTATCCTCGATTTTCCTTGCGCTTAAGCGTCAAATACTGGTATAATTCGAGGAACACGATTACGACCGTTATTTACGAAAACCAGAGGACAAAGAAGACTTCTTATTGCTTATCGCGAGATAAAATTCAAATACTCCAAAACCAGTCTGCCAAGATACTAATTGGTGCTCGGTATGACTCATCGTCATCTGATGCTCTAAAAACTGTTGGATGGAATGATGTCTTTCGACATGACACGTGCTATTCCAGAAGCCAGTCTTATGTAGAAAATTAAGCATTCCTTAGCACCTAACTATTTGACTAACTTGTTTAAGGATTCCTCTCTAGACCATCAATACAGGCTACGCAGTTCACAGGATAATTTCACTCTTGGTAAGAGGAGATTCTACGCAGTTCACAGGATAATTTCACTCTTGGTAAGAGGAGATTCTCCTATCATGGCGCAAGCCTGTGGAACTCTCTGCCTAATGATATTAAATCAGCTAAAACTACTAGAAGTTTTAAAAATTGACTCAATGAATTTCTTAAGTAGTAGTTTTTATCTTAGAGATCCTTGTTTATGAATATAAGTCCTTTAAATTATACTAGATTGCATATTGTCTTCATATATTTACATATTATCGTATATTTAGTGTTATTCTATAAGGCCTGCCTGAAAATCATTTTTATTAACTCGTGGATTGCAAATCCACGAGTTATAGTGAGGGGTCGAAATATGCAAATGTGTCACTCACTCACTCGAACATTGTTTAACTATGTTACTGCGCATGCTCCACGTGATTGAAGGCAGGCCGAAAGTAACGAGGGCTCTGGGTACGCAGCAACTATCGTGCTCCAGCTATTTTTTGGTACGGGACTCCTGTGTTATTCAAATCACGATGCATCAGGATTGTATGCGAAACTTGCTTTGGATTTGAACGATCTAAAAGGCGTCTGTATTGAATTATTACTAGTATCGTGGAGTGTTGAAATTCTACTCGTGACTCCTCCATGAGTTTAAATCGTGGAGCCTTCAAGATGGTCCGTCAGATGATGGACACGACTACTTTTGTTTATTAGTAAGATCATGCCTAGAGATTCCTTGACTTTATACCTCGTGCTAGCATATAGAGAATTTGTCTGCGCATGCGTGTATTTTTGGTTTAAAAATCGTTTGCATGTTGAATGTGGGAATTTTATTCTGACATAGAACATTTCATTGGCAATCTCATTCTTCAAAATTATGTTCAAGTACAGAAATGCTGATACGTAAGCAGTCTACCTACTGCTAGAGTGTTGTGGATAATTATTTTAATCGAAGGCAATGCAGATGGAGAAATATCACGGGTCAAACTCAGGCCAAAAGTGGAGAAAGGACCAGAACCTCGTACTTTCGAGTACAATTTTGGGCGCTAAGTTCAAAATTAAGGTAAAGCTGTTAGTAGAAGTCATTACTAACTTGTTAAAGTGGGAATTGAATGTGATAAGGACGTTTAAGGCTTCCGCGATCGTCAAACAATTCGCCATGTTTACCTCAATAAAGCACTTTTTGGCTCGAAAATGTCGCATATTCAAACACGAAATACAAGAACTTGTAGAGCGTGCACCAAAAAAAATATTGAAAGATTACCTTTTTCTATGTTCACTCTTTGCAATACTGAGCCTTGTTAGTAGAAACACGACTTTGACGGGCATTTGACTAAAGGAAAACCTTCGCTGCGGTGTTTTGAGATATTTTACAACCGTGTTTGACTTCAAGACTCTTGTAATGTAACTATATCTTCTCGGATTAGGAATAATATTTATCAAATATGCCCGTCAAAGTAGTAGTTTGTTGCTCGATCCCAGGCTCTCTCTAATTTTTAACGGTTTGGTTGTGACAACTTTTGTCGGTCACGCATTTTCTTCTCCTCGTAAGGGAAGATTTTTTGGAAGTTAAAGTCCCGTGGCTCGTTTGGAAAGGCGTTTGCTTCGATTTGGCTGGCATGAGGACGTGGCTTATTTATCGTTTCAACCCTGTGCGAAGGAATTTTCGAACTAGAGCGATTTTTCGGGAAGATATTTGGACTGGAGTTGAGCAGTATGATGGCTTCGAGTCAGCCATCGCTTCCTACCTTCTCTCCATTTTTGAGTGGCTTAGGGCGAGCAGTTAAAACCGACGAATTTCGCTGAAACTCATTCAGAGGTTAGAAGAAAGCATAAACAACACACTTTAGAAGTCTCGTGGAATTTTATTAAAATTAAGACAGAAATTTTGAGTGATATTGAGTGACATACATTCTCTTATAAATCGCCACTAATAGTGAGCTTGGGCTACCTGTGGAGTAAATACGTGCTTTAAACCACGCTTCCAAAACTGCTTGCAATCTTACCCGCGGACCACGTTTTATGTCCGAGAAAGCTTTGAGTAACAAAAATTAAACATGGAAAAAGCTCATGTTTTAATAATTTTTTTGGTGCACGCTCTACAAGTTCTTGTATTTCGTGTTTGAATATGCGACATTTTCGAGCCAAAAAGTGCTTTATTGAGGTAAACATGGCGAATTATTTGACGATCGCGGAAGCCTTAAACGTCCTTATCACATTCAATCCACACTTTAACAAGTCAGTAATGACTTCTACTAACAGCTTTACCTTATTTTTAAACTTAGCGCCCAAAATTGTACTCGAAAGTACGAGGTTCTGGTCCTTTCTCCACTTTTGGCCTGAGTTTGACCCGTGATATTTCTCCATCTGCATTGCCTTCGATTAAAATAATTATTCACAACACTCTAGCGGTAGGTAGACTGCTAACATATCAGCATTTCGGTACTTGAACATAATTTCGAAGAATGAGATTGCCGATGAAATGTTCCATGTCAGAATAAAATTCCCACATTCAACATGCAAACGATTTTTAAACCAAAAATACACGCATGCGCAGACAAATTCTCCATATGCTCCTCGTGCTCACATTTCGTTAAGATTGGATGTGTCGGATGTTAGGGAAAATTGCTGGTAGTTAATTGCTTATTCCTTGACACATTTTGTATTGTACTACTCTGCTTGGAATAACTCGTTTCATCGCATCCCCGTTGAGCTGTTCGATAAAGCCACCTATCTTGGTTAGCCTCACATGGTTATTATAGGTGGCCTGTACCCCAAATCCTGTTTCAATCTAATATTTCTTTTAAACATATAAAATGTAAATATTGTGGTACTAAATAAATATATTGCTGTTCGATACTCGGACTTAAAAAACTTTCTGGATGGACTTTGTACGTCGGCTGTCGTCAAAGAACAAAAATCGTCGCAAGTCCAAGATCAAAGTCATCCAAGCTTTTAGCTTTTCTTTTAGTGCTTGTACTTTATGATCACATGTAAGTGTTTAATGCACGAGTAAATGTTAAAACATGCGTGTTCGCATGTGGAAGATCAACCACTCGAACAAGTATTTATAAAGCGCTTATAGCAGTGAAGTTCTAAGCGCTGTGCTCTTGGATAACAAATAAACGTTACATATAGGACATTCTCTAGGTTCTGTTTTCAGTTTTGTCTTGAAGATGAAACTGAATCAGTTGTACTTACGCGCGATTCGGACGTTCATTTTGACGCCATTTTTTCGTGATTTTCTTAAAACCATATCGACGAATTGTTTTACTTTTTTGATATCTTTTAGTTTTGATAAAAATACACCGAAAAAGCAAAAACAAGAAAATGATAGGTCGCGGTGCTAAATTTTCAGTTATAAGGCGTTGAATACTGCTCGGTGGTATCCGCCATATTGAAATATTTTAGAACAAAAACCACAGGTAGCCCAAGCTTATATAATTTATAAGAGAATGTATGGAGAAAATGAATTTTTACTAAATAAAAATATCAAAAATGACAAATCAGTCATGAAACTGAGTCTGAGTGTTTAAATAAACGTCCTCTTTCGCCCAATGTTATTGGTTTTCCGATTTAGCCGGTTTTTTAATTTTTTTTCCCCTTTAGTAATATAATAACTAAATAAAGGTCTGGCAACTCACGATCCTCCCTACGGCTGCCACACTTCTTTCTTCAACTTCTCCAACCTCCCCGAAATCCGTCTTGATCCACATAAAACGGCACAAAAATCTTTTAGCCACATTTGCACTCAACGTTCTTGATCACTTCATCGCTCCTCCCCCGACTTTTCAAGGGTTGAAAATCACAATTTTCAGTCAATTTTTCGCTTGTACCGAGCCGTGGCCAGACCTGACTGTGCACCGATTAACGGCTTTCCGTCGGGATTCGTCCGGGAACCGCCACGAACTCAGTACGGAGTTAGTACGGAGAAGTCCGGATAAGCCCGTCGCCGACTCGTTAAAATCCCAAGGTCAAGCTCTTTTGGCGGACGCGCGCTTACACAAGCCAGTGGCGGGAAAATAAACATTGCAAAGAGATTAAAGACTCACTAAAAAGTGTTTGACCGAATACGTTTCAGTATTCGCTTACTTTCTTTTTTCGTATAAAGTGTTTATGTTCATCGAAATGAGAAAAGGAAAGGTACAAATATGACGATTTCTCGTCAACACAAGACTTTATCCAGCAAAAAAAGACACGTCAAGTAAATGAACTATAAAGTCGTTGTAAAAATCTACATGAATGTAAATCGAAATTATTATCGAAATGAATGACAACTTCGGTTGAACATTAAGAAAGGAGGTATAATGAATTAAGCAAGTAAAGACTTACCTAAAAAATGGAAATTGGTTGTCCAGAGCATCCACCACTTTTTCCAAACTTCCTTTTCTTCAAAATAAAATATACATGAAATATTTTCCTTTGTGATGCTTGTATATGTCGTGAAGAGCCGACGAGATTGTTCCTTCAAAATAGTCACTTTATACGTCCCAAATGAATGAAGAAAGAAAGCAACAGAGAAGACATTTACTAAAACCAAACACTTGAGCTTTCCGAAGATGCGCCGTGAAAATGACTGAAGAAACTTGTTAGCGTCCATGACGATTTGAGTTCAAATATCTCACATAATAGAGCTGGGCTGTAGAGAGTTTGAGAGGGCTTCAGATTCGGCACTAAGTAAATTTTTCCCTCACAACACTTCATTGGAGAATGTGCCTTTTCCATGGACATCCAAATGCCTCGAAATGAAAGTTAGTTCAGCTCCAAATCCTCCAAGACTGCATGAACTTTTACATAAAGAGTCAAAGCACTTCACGAAGTCCAAAAAGCTGAAGGGAAAATGACATTCCCTGTCCATTTTCTATACACATCTGTCTAAAATCAACGTCTAAAGTGGAGGGTCACTAGGTACGTAGTACTTGCTTTGCAATGTTTATTTTCCCGCCACTGGCTTGTGTAAGCGCGCGTCCGCCAAAAGAGCTTGACCTTGGGATTTTAACGAGTCGGCGACGGGCTTATCCGGACTTCTCCGTACTAACTCCGTACTGAGTTCGTGGCGGTTCCCGGACGAATCCCGATGGAAAGCCGTTAATCGGTGCACAGTCAGGTCTGGCCACGGCTCGGTACAAGCGAAAAATTGACTGAAAATTGTGATTTTCAACCCTTGAAAAGTCGGGGGAGGAGCGATAAAGTGATCAAGAACGTTGAGTGCAAATGTGGCTAAAAGATTTTTGTGCCGTTTTATGTGGATCAAGACGGATTTCGGGGAGGTTGGAGAAGCTGAAGAAAGAAGTGTGGCAGCCGTAGGGAGATCGTGAGTTGCCAACCTTTATTTAGTTATTATATTACTAAAGGGGGAAAAAAATTAAAAAACGGCTAAATCGGAAAACCAATAACATAGGGCGAAAGAGGACGTTTATTTAAACACTCAGACTCAGTTTCATGACTGATTTGTTCATTTTTGATATTTTTATTTAGTAAAAATTCATTTTCTCCATACATTCTCATAAATTATATAAGCTTGGGCTACCTGTGCAAAAACATGCAAAACATGCGCAGACGTTATGTGTACGAATGCGCGAGCGCATTTTCTTAAGCGCTAGCTGGCAAACTATCTCAAGGTTTGAGTAATCTAAGCACAAAGAAACTCTCTTTTCATTGTATTATCAGCTGAACGTAATGAAAAAATAGACGAGTATGTGACCTCTGTAGTTCGAGTTCGTCGTAGAAGACCTACATTCCACGATTTAAACACCTCTCTTTCCTTTTATATCAAGTGCTCCAGAAAAACAAATATCTGACACAAAGGATGGATGAAAAATCGTTTGTGCTATTCCTTTCATCCATTTATTTCTACAGCTACGCAGGCTATAGAGAACTTTCCCATCTTCGTTTTGCGACTAGGTACAGTGCATCGGGTCACAAAGCCGAGTTTCCTGTGGATTGTATACGTCATACTGACACTCGATACTTAACACGATTACGACCCTTCGATGATGAAATGAAGTTTGCATAATAGATGTACATGAAAACAAAAGAAAGCATTATTGAGTGACCATAGTTTGGAGGTTGGGGCTTAATTAAATGCTACAATAGTCCAGTTCCGAGATATGCTTCACCTGCCACATACAAAGGACTCAGAAAGAGGCTACGTGCTAAACTTTTGTCTTGCTACAAATGAGTGAGCTTTATGCACGCAGCCTCGTCTTGATGCTAACGTCTGTATCCTTTTTACAACAAATGGTGGAGAAAAATTAAAACAAGACGCTCAATAAGCCCCTAGCAGATGACGTTTTGACACCCTCTCTATACCAGAATCCTTTTTCAGTAGACTTTGTTAACTAATTAAAACTACTGTTTGTATTCTCCAGGGAATTTTAACTTTGAATATGAAAGGTTCTTGAAAAGGAATTCTGGTATCAAAACGTTCATCACGCTTGGGGCTTATTGAGCGTTAAGTCAAATTACAAGCCCGAAGAGAAGGACGTCAAATGTTTTGTTACACAGGCAGCGAAACTCGGGCCTTCTAGCATCTGCTGTTCATTAATACGCTTTATTATACAATTGTGACGTAAATTTAGCAAATAAGGTATCGTTTGAGGGCCAATATGGGACGGTAATACCCTCTAGAAAACCGGTTTGCGTATTCGGCCCTGAATGACGTCAAGGCTTCAAACTGGTTTCTTTTTCCCGCGCGTGCGCTGGTTTGCAAAAAGGACTGTTTAGAAATCCGGTTTGCGTATTCGGCCCTGTATGACGTCAAGGCTTCAAACCGGTTTGAAGCGCGCGCGCGCTGGTTTTCAAAAAGGACTGTTTCGATAATAAAAAATACTGTTAAAAACAAAGCGAAAAAGCAATTGTATAATAAATCCTTTATTAGATATTTTCTTGTGTATTACGGGCTACGCGACTTGTAAAATATCAGCCCGTAATACACAAGAAAATATCTAATAAGTGGTATTTATTAAACAATTACGGAACTTAGCAAGGGCTTTCTTAACAGAAACTCGTCCCAGTTTCCACTCGGAAAACACCAAATGTATGCACTAAAGTTGAGCATTTTGCAAAATATCTCAAAATCAAGAACGGTGACCTCCTTTTTTTTATTTACAAAATTCATCTCACTATTTTTAAATATTTCTTATAGAGTGGTTTTCATTAACCCGTGAAACAAAGTGTATTAGTTAAAGGTCAGATAGTCAAATAACAACAAAAGAACACAATGGAATTAGGGTGTATCAAGAGAGCATAAATAAGAGAGGGAAACTTGTTAATGGGGCGCGCGCCGTGATGATTCCCATCTGTGCTATTTTTAGTAACCGGATGCAGTTTAATTTTCGTCTTACCCTACTCCCGTGCGTCGAAAAATTGAACGAGTGGAATTTCGCGATTTGAGCTTCATAAAATCACACAATCGATACCAAATTTATTCTAGATTCCACGAAAAAGCCATCTGATGTCCAATTAATAATTTACATCAAAAAATTATAAAAAGAAACGAGTTTTTCTCATTTAAATGAGTGAAAATTTTTGAATAAATCTAAGCGCGCGCTCGATGACGTGTAGCGCGCGCATTTCCGCTAAAATTTCTTTCAAAAACACAAGAAAATCACAGGCAGCCCAGCCACTTCTCCTGACAATGGATGTTTATTTTAAGGTAGTACCGGATCTTCCCAAATCTTCAATGAATTTTTTTTTAAATTCTGTCATTTGAAGTTTATTGTTAGGGTATTCAAATAATGAAAAAAAAGAAGGGGATCCCCGTATTAGTTATGGAGATATAAGGCGTCAAAAAGGAGGGATTTTTCAGTTTTCCGCGCGTTTTTGCCGAAAATCTGATTCCGTCAATAAATTCGAATTACTCGATTGGATTTAACAAAGAAAAACAGAAAACTGCATTAAACGGTACTTGTTGAATCTAGGAGACATACCTTGATAAAAAATCCATCCAATCTTTTGAAAGTGACGTGAAAATTAAATTCTAGAACCGAAATTGCTTGCAATTCGGAGGAGTTATATGCGTGTGTAGTTGTAAAAATGTTGAAAATTCATGACAATTTTAACTATGAAATTTTTTTTTCCCGCACTAAATCGAAAGAATACGATATCTAACTTCAAATGAAAAGAATAAAACAGGGGGTCACCGTATTATTTCAAGAGTTAGAGAAGCAGAAAAGAGAAAAATACGCTGAAAACGAACTCCAAATGTCACCATTTTAGCAATTTTCTCACCGGCTTTTTCGATAAATAATATTAATCAAATTTAAAAATTCGAGGCTGAATACCTACATTATACAGTACACAAGATTTCATAGTTAAAATTTTTCCGGTATTTTGATGACAAAATGCTATTTTTCTCCACTAAAGTTAGAGTTTCTTCACTTTCAATCGTTCGCTTACTAGTGTCCAGACTCCCCACGGTGATACCAATGCTCTCTAATAAAAGTGCGCGCGCTCGAATGCGCGCGGGAGATGCGCAGTAGCAAGTGTCCGGAACTACCTTAATAATTTATTAAAAAGACAAAAAATGCGCGCGCTTGTTTAATTTGCTTGGCGCGCGCGCTTGTTTAATTTGCTTGGCGCGCGCGCTTGTTATGCATGGGTTTCCTGTGGTAATATCGCGCACTTGTTGTGAATGGGTTTCCTGTGGCGATCCCGCGGGACAAAGCTAGGTTCTCTGTCAAATTATGACGCACGGGAGTAGGGTAAGACGAAAATTAAACTGCATCCGGTTATCAAAATAGCACAGATGGGAATCATCACGGCGCGCGCCCTATTAGCAATTTTAAAAATCATGCGAACTCGGACATGTAAACACTCAAGTGGTTTTTACCAAATTAGCTTCCGTCAATCAAAATCAAAAATCAAAAATACGTAGACTTAACTAATACCAAAATCCTATTTATCTGTTACAGATCGTCTAAAGATCATATTAAGTCATTTGATGGGTTTTTACAAGAGACCATAATACTAAGAGAGCGAAGCTCAGTATTGATGTCTGTGCCATGTTCGTGGCGGCTAAGCTAAGGCTATTTTTAGTAACTTCGCCATCGCGCGCGCAAGGCTCTTAAACAATAGAATTCAAACGGTCCCGTCCGCGCGCACGTCAAAAATCAAATTCTATTGTAGGAAAATTCTATTATAGGAAAATTCATTGGATGACGAGTGAAATTCAACGTGGAATTCCCGAGTCGGGAAATGAATTTTCCTTGAATCCCATAGCGGACATAGAAAAAATAAATAGAGAAGATTTTTTCCATTTATTTTTCAAAGCGCACGGCAAGCCATTCAAGAGCAAGTAGCCAGCGAATGAGAATGAAGCTGTAGTCGTGAATGAAAATCGTCTCACTTGCAAACTACTTTGCTTCAACCTCGTGTCGAGTATTTGAGGAACAAAATTATTGTCAAACTACTGGAAAATTTACTTTATTTGACTGCAATTGGAACTGGAAACCATGTAAACATTTTCCTGGAGGAATGTCGATCTCATGAATGGCAAAACAACACTTGTTTGTAGGGAAAAATGGTCTGGAGCATTTCATTGTACACTGCGGAAAAAGTAAGTTAAGCTTATGTTAAGTCGAAAATTTTGTTCCCCTAACTACCAACAGCTTGCTATTCAGACATGATAATAGTTTTCTATTCTTGTGGGTTTTTGGTTATGTTTTGAATGCCTTTTGACCGGTGTTTTTTGGATAATTCGTTCTGACAACTTCAGCTGAAAATAAGTTAAATCGCTCAAACAAATCTATTGGACTGTGTATTTCTGTTGTTTTGTTTTCAAAAACATCTATGACTGCATCCGGATATAATCTATTCTTTATGTTTTGGAATAAGTGATAATTTTTTTCTACTGAAGGGATAAAAGTAATGTCGAAGTTGTCGAAAAACACCAGACCACGATCGACGGACTTCAGCTCGCTTTCATATTATGTACTAGGCGTAAAAATGTCCTTTTGCTATTAGTTATTGCGTAATTTTTGGCAGCTATTGAAGTTTGTTTTTAAACTATTTTAAATTAAGTTTCGCTAAAAACAAAAAGAAGAAACACAGCAATCGCGGGCTACCTGTGTAAGTATGCAATTCCACGCTGAATTCTCACTCCATGTTTTACCGTCAATATCTTTGGAACTATAGTTTCCTTTGTCTTGAAAGCTGTTGAATCTTTTTTATTGGCTTGTATTTTCATTTTATGTTGAACTACAAAAAATAATTATTTTTCAAACACCGATTATGAGAAGGAAAACGAATCAAAACGGTCGCGGGCTGCCTGTGTAATTATGCAATTCCACACTGAATGAGCTTTTATCATATAATTCCAAAAGTCACCGTAGAGAAATATAATTGCCATAGCTGGAAAGAGCACGTCAAAATTAGTCAAACTGTGAAGTTTGAATGAAGTAACTTTCAAACTCACCAAGAAATGAATTTTTCCAAATTGAAATTTTGTATGAAAACATTCGCTGGTTAGCAAGAGATGCCTACCAGCAAAGATTTTCTTACAAATCCACACTTTTCAAAAATTCGTATTCTCGCGAGTTTTTGGATTCAATTCCTTCAAACTTCACTGTCTTGCTAATTTTAACATGCTCTTTCCAGCTATGGTAATTCTTTTTCTGTTTTACGAATTTAAAAATACCTGATAAAAGCTCATTCTCACTCCTCGATGGACTTGATAGCCAATCAGCGCGCGAGTTTCGTGTGAGCTATGGGATTCCACGCTGAATTCTCCCTCCTCGATGGACTTCAGTGACAGCCAATCAGCGCGCGAGTTTCGTGTGAGCTATGGGATTCTACACCAAATATGAGGATAAGATTGAAGTTTTATATGGTGTTACAATTAAATCGATCAACGTTTTTAAAATAGCGAAAATCGAACATCGTCAAAAATGGTTTTCCTCTAATATCTTGCAAAATTGATGAGCTTCAGACAAGCGGTAAGCTGCATAGAAAAATTCATACAGATGCACAACATTTCAAAGTGATTTAAGAGATTTAATCGATCTGTTTGATTTTGTGTAAATCATAAAAATTTCCACACATGCTGTATTTCTATTCTTGGACATAACGACAGCGTAAAAATACTCGAAGTACACAAAACACCACGAGAACACTGTGGAAATATTGCGAAAATATACACTTACCTTACGTGAAAAAGCCGACTTCCAACTCTTCATCGATGTCAAGATATATTTTTTTCTTTCCATGGAGAGACATTTTCTCCGCAACTTGTACATCAAAAGTTGTTTCTGGAAAATCTTAAAAACGCAGCATTATTTTCGCTTGGCGTTTTAGTAGGGCATTGCTTCAAACAGATTAAATCTCTTAAATCACTTTGAAATGTTGTGCATCTGTATGAATTTTTCTATGCAGCTTACCGCTTGTCTGAAGCTCATCAATTTTGCGAGATATTAGAGGAAAACCATTTTTGACGATGTTCGATTTTCGCTATTTTAAAAACGTTGATCGATTTATATAACACCATATAAAACTTCAATCTTATCCTCATATTTGGTGTAGAAACCAAGTCCATTGGTGCGCATTAAGTTGTCCATTGCGCCAAATGCAAATGTGCGGTGCGGTCTGAAAAAAACTACTTCGAGTCACCTTAAATTCAAAACTCGCAAGGATATGAATTTTTGAAAAGTGTGAATTTATAAGAAAACCTTTGCTGGTAGGCATCTCTTGCCTACCAGTAAATGTTTTCATACAAAATTTCGCTTTCGGAAAATTCATATCTTGGTGAGTTTGAAAGTTACTTCATTCAAACTTCACAGTTTTACTAATTTTGACGTACTCTTTCCAGCTATGGTAATTACATTTCTATACTGTGACTTTGGAATTCATGATAAAAGCTCATTCTCCCTCCTCGATGGACTCGATAGCCAATCAGCGCGTGAGTTTCATGGAAGCAATTGGATTCTAGAATAGTCTGTTGGGGCTATTTATATCTATATTTAATTAATTATTCTCTCCTAGCTAGGAATAGGTTCGATATTAGTTAGATTTTTAACTCTTTATTTGAATTGCTAATTCGACATAACACATGTAGTCAGTTGAAATTTGCTTAACCATATACCCGACGAGAATCTGAAAGCTTGGTAATTTTTAATAAGCCTATGCTGGAGAAACATAATTTCAATTTAAAATTTGTCTCGCTATTGGTTTCTAGTATAAATCAAAGTATAAAATTGATTGGATAGGAAACAAAAAATTTTCAATTAAACCGATTGAAGTGATGATTCGGAAGAAAATCAACATGAAATCGTAAATTGCCATAAATTCCAACTGCTGTAACGCAAAAACGAGCACGTTGACTCCCTCTTTTGTTGTGCATTTTTTGAAAGTTCAAACTTTAATTACCTTTGTGCAGAATTTCAAGAAATTCAGGGATTGTTTTGTTCTTAAATGGTCAGACTACTTCTCACCAAAGGGAGAAAACAGTTGACCGAGTGATTTTTTCTTTAGAGCACTAAACGTTTTTCTGTGAATATTGACAAAATTTTCTGAAAGTTCTAAGTGGACATACACTGACGGAGATCCAAAGCACTTTCTGACGTGCAACTTCGTAGAGAAGTAGTCTGATATATGAACAACATTTGGACAGTCCAAGAGTTGTCATGCTGCTTTGCTTTTTAAATTATTGAATCAAAACTGACAAGAAATTGTCAGTGATTGGGAATTAAAAAATTGCACCTCGAATAATTCATAATCCGTTTATACGAATTTCTCCGAAATTCATATGCTGCTAGGCAAAGTCCTAAATATTTTTAAAACGTCTTGTGTGTCATTTTTAAAGTTTAGGTCGAAAAAACGAGTAAAATTGCTTGGGATCTAAAACGGTGACGTCATCGTATCGTCGCTATGGTAATCCCGATGTAAACAAAACACACACCATTAAAAACTTCAGTGTTTATGTATATGTGTAGTAGTAAGTGGAAAAAGGTTCATAACCGCTGTGGGTTCTTTCTTGTAAGAACTATACAGCCGTTTCAAGTTGACCGGTCGAACCCTAGAGAAATATTGTAGGAAGCCTCCTTAAACTGGGAAGCGACTGCATATTTTGGTTCTACCGGCTATTGTTCTCTGCAACAATAGTAGGACTAAGGAATCAGCGCGACCAAATGTCGTGAAGCAAGAAAAAAAACCATATAAACAATAAAAACCATAATATCCATCACTGATTAACGCCGATTGCCACGTCAAACTCAACACTCAAACTTCAATCCTTCAGTAACTGTGTCTTATAATATCTTTAAGATCCGACCAAAGGAAAGTGATTTTTAAACCGTTTATTTGTTATTGGTTGGTGACCAAAAAAACTGTTTCCAGACACCTTAAATAAGCGAGTGGAAAACGATGTTTGTACAAACAGGCATATCTACTGTTCATTTTTCAACAGAGATTTTGGTGCATGAGGTTTTGGAAGTTGCGATCTAAACATGATAGAAGTACACCATTTTTTACTATTACGTCAATATTGCTGTATGACAGCCCTCTGGTGATAGTTCACTGAACTGATCTGAGGGGTTCCTCTAGACTCGATTTTCTTCCTTTTCTGTATATCAATAATTGGTCAAATTGTGTAAATAGCGAGCCCCAGAATGTATGATGTACGTAGACCGGGGGGACTCCAATGTAAAAGGATCGGGTATGCTCGTCGTATCGGGTAAAAATCAGCGATTTGGTATCTTTTAGGGTGTTAAAATTGAAGTTTACAGTTTTAGCATTTCCTGGTCTCTCATAGGGTATCAAAAGAGCCCATCGCTTACCATCCTGTTCTCAAATGGAAAAAAGTTGCCCAACAAAAACGTGTCGACCGTTCAATTTTATGTTCATCATAATAATGTTCATTAGCTTGTTATCGCTGGTATCTCTTAGGGGTTAAAAATCGTCCAGCCACGCACTTCTTAAAAGACTTGCGGTATCTTTTAGGGGTATTTTAAAAAATTTCTGACGAGCATACCCGATCCTTTTACAATGGAGTCCCCCCCCCCCCCCCGGGGATGTAGATGTCCTACAAATAGCTGTTTACCTGTGTTTACATGAGCAATTATTACTTTGTTTTTAGTGTCTTCGGGAAAAAGAAAATGTAAGATTTAGTCCCTAGTTAGTGCCAGGGTTTTATGTACGGCCCTGCTCGCGCGCTTATAAATAAAACCTTCGGAAAAAGGCTTTCCAGTTGCGAAAAAAAACGTCCGAGCCTGCTCGTTTCCGCACGCTATATTTTTAGTTCTATTACAGAGTTTCTTATCACTTGTTATCATATTTATAACAGAAAAATCAGGTCATATGGTAAAATGCTTATTTACTGAGTTCGGTCGGGCCGGACGGGTAAATATTTGGCTTTTGGTCATTTGCATGACCTCTCAAGCCAAATATTTTCCCGTTCGGCCCTCCAACTCAGTCAGTAAATACATATTAATATCTAACCGGATAGTGTCCCACAGGCGAGCCACCTTATACGTATTTCAGTTCACTGTACATGACTCCACATGCCGCACCGCAGTGATAAACAGTGTAAACCCTTTTAATGTTTATATTAACTGATGAGTTTTAACTGTGTTGAAATGAATGAAATTCATGTGTATGAACGATGGGTTTTCTTCATTGCCATGATTTACATGTTTTTGTTACATGGACTTGGACCTCGCAGGAAATGCCGAGTATGTCGATAATTTGACAAATGAAAACATTTTCGATTGCAAGTGTCTTCAAGAGGTCACTAGAGAGCCGATAAAAATGTGGTTTTCGGTTTTCCGGTAAGTCTAGTTCTGCCACGACTAGCCAATCTGCTTTGAAAGTTTAATAAGCTCTGTCAAAAAGTTCGCTGCGCCTTGACAAAACGGAGAAGTTAGTAGCTCGTTGAACGATAAGCAAAGCCAAAGACCTTAATAAAGACAACAAAATAGTCATCTAATGCGAGAAAATACATCCTAGTGTACCCTTTGGAATGGGTTAATGACTTTCGTCTGGTAAAAATGTAAGAAACAGAAGGAAATAGAACATGGGATTGGAAGAATCCCAACCAAATTGTCTGCCTGCTCACTTACACGTCCGGAGAACTGGCAAAATCAGGATTTTTACTTGTCCTGAAAGCATCTCATCTAGTCATCTGCTCATTGCCGGTAGAAAACCAAAGGAGAAAGGTTTGTCTTGGCACAGACAATATACATCAGTGCCTCTTCCACGTCCAAAAAATTCGTAAAAATTCAGTTGCCTGACCTTGACCTGACATTGCGATGTAAGGACGTTGTAGTTATCGGTTGTTGGGTACAAAACATAAGTAAAATCTCTATTCCTCAATGAAAACTATTCCCTAGGCTTTCGATTACCCTCGCGTCTTGGAACGGAATTTCTCGTAGGCATTTGTTATTATTTGCGGTAACATCTTTTATTGAGGACCTGTTAAGCACTATGCAAAATATTGATGAGTGTTTGGTTCTCGGAGAAAAAACTTAATACCGCAACAACAAAGTGCTGTATTTGAACTAAATAAAAAAGATCCGATCACTACTAGATAAGAATTAAACTTTGAACAAGTAGCTAGTTTGCGTCTAAATGCTCGTTAGTTCGGGAGAAAAGGGATGAAAGAGGTTTGATTGCCTATGGAGAATCCACATGCAAATCGCTTTGCTATCGCTACCCGCTGATTGCGTTCATAACACACAACCGAGGATTTTATTGCGGCCAACACAAATCAAACTAAGCTTGCTAGCCGTGGCTTATTTGATTCCAAACAAACTAACACCCAAGGCGTCATGGACCACGCCACTACAGAAAAACTGTTTAGCCACCAAAGATGTGCCGCATTTGTAGCTCTAAAAATCGGTAGTATTTTCCACGGTTGTCCTCTGTTCTTTTGTTTTCCAAAAAATAAAGTAAATTAAAGCAGAGTGCTAAATCTTTAAATGCTATTTTTCTTTTAAAGCACTCAATTCTTTCTTTGATACGGTCCGATTCAGCCTTTGGCTACAGAGCTGGTTAGCTCAAGAAGTCTGATAAAATACACAAATCTAACAAGAAATCAAATAACGTGAAACTGAGGCTCCTTTTCCTGATGGCCCTCTTTGAGTCTCTCAATCTTGCATTTTACACCAATTTCATACAAAGAAAATGGTCCCTTTTCTGCTATAGCACAGAAGTACATGTATCATTTACATACTATAATAATGGCCTTAAAACCTTACTATAAAATGTATAGATTTACCTATAAAATAAAGTATAAGCAATATATTGCCTCAGGCCAATTAAATATTTTGTGTTCCCCAAACTCCTAGACTGACTCCTCGCAAAAAACCCAGCTCATCGTAAGCCATCATTTGAGGGTTTTGTGGGAAAAATCTGGACAATGTTGACAACGGTCAAGACGTGAAAACACAAACAAAGATAGAACTCCCAGGGTAGGCTATCTTTGGTTTTGGAGGTGAAAATGAATGTTAATATTCGTAGTTGTGAATAATTAATTAACAAACAGCGCATGTGTAGCGTTCAGTTGTCACTCGACAAAGTGTTGAGATGATGTCTACTTGTTCACTCAAACTAGTAGGAATTGCTCTCCATCTTTCCTTTCATGTGCATATTACTGCTTGATTGTTGATCTTCATCTGGTTGAAGTTGCCTACTCAGCAGGTCTTGATACATCGAAGCCGGTACGTAGCTAAGAGATCTGGTGATCTTCACTCGATCGACTGTATACATCCAAGTAATTTTGTTTTCATCTTACATATGTGTCAACTAGTTGATTGTCTAGTCTTAATTCTATTTTTATTTTTTTATTTTAAATTATTTTACTCGATGAAATATCAATCTGGGCTAAGAAATACACTGAACGGATTCACTGGCTTTAGTCTGCGTGTTAGGATTTTCGATATTACGAAATACTTTCTTTGCTGTTGGTTGCCTTACAATTTGATCATCAAGGTCGTTTAAAATTTCTAGTTTGCTGATTTCCAAATTCAAGTAAGAATCGAAATATCATGAACATCATTTGTTCCAGCAATCAGTGGGCCTGGAGTCATTATGGAGGCCAATATTGCCGTCACCTGTGTTCAACTGTATGATCGCTACTGATGGCAAGACAAACAAATTTATTTCAGCTCCTCAAGGGCCCTATATAAAATTTACGAGCTTGGAGTTTACAAAGATAAAGAACAATGATCCGTCCCTTGCAAATCCGTTGAAAAAATGGATAAAAAACGACTGAGTCTGAAGGCTCCAATCTGACTGTTTCTCCACTGTCACGTTGTTGTCATCAGCAATGGAGATTATCCACTTGGTCCTTGTAGGGTTGCTTCGCAGAACATTCATGTGGTTCCTTCAGTTTAGCTGTGTTTCTGGCTTTTAGGCATTTAGTGGTACTAATAGCATTGAAGGACCGAAGATGAGCGTGTCTTCAAAAGGGTATTTTGACTAATTTGTATAAACAGAGCTTTGCTTCATATCGTCATGTCAGTATCGTTGGTGCTATGTTTAGCTACTGAGTCGTAATATAAGCTGTCAAATTAAAACACTTTTTCTGGACGTTTTCTACCTCTATAAACGCTTTCGATCACGGTACAAAGTACTTTAGGGGTGCGTGGTATCATAGCTAACATTGTTTTTTGCTGTCATCAGATACATGAACAGTATGGGCAAAAATATAGAACATATTGTTGTATTATTGACAGAGATGTCTCTGAAGTGATATGATACTTCTCGATTTAGTTCAGATCGAGCTGTGTTTGGTAATTATGGCCGCCTTGTCAGTCGGCTTCTTCAGTCACAACCAAATTCTCCATATATTTCATCTCCGATCACGAACTTCCACAGATTATCAACACAAAGCTATTTTCGACGATAAAGCACCATCGCAAAGCTTCACTATTTGACTCATTATTTGGCTGTAAAACGGTCAAAAATTCAGATCAACCGCTGTGTTTGTCAAGATTTATTAATTTTCATCGTAATGGCCGTCACTAGACAAGATTGTGGTTCTTAATATTCGTCAATCTAAACTGCCGCAATGTATAACTGATATATGAAGGTGTTATGTACCAACATTAAAACAGACCCCTCCATCATGCTGGGGAAAGTCAAAGCGACGAAATTTTATGTCAGAAATATGAAGCGACGAATAACGTGTAGTTTGTTAAGGTTATTGACCTCACAGTTCAGGTCCGTGATTAAAACATGTTATATCTTTAAATGTTGATCATAGGAAAAATGGAAAGATGGAATTTCCCATATTTCTTCCTATTTTTAATGAATTCCTTAAAGAACCATGTCAAATAGCATAAGTTTTGCTAATTTCTCCAAAGTTTCAAGTCAAGCAGAGAAAGGAGTTGAGAGAAAGCTATCATTGATTTCATTCCAGCTTATTTTTCAGCAATTTTGTTCAAGTGAATATCTTAGTAATTTTGGGTAAAATGTTTAATAGATTCCATACACTTGCAGGTCTTTCTCAGCTGTCAACAATATTGATATTCCGGTGTTTTAGGGAATAATAACTGTAATTCAACTTCTTTGTTTTAATCTTCACACTGTTTTTATGCCATTAAAAAACCCTGTTACATTTTATATTAAGATTTAAATTTAGACTTTCAGTGTTATAATTTTCACCAAATACACATATTTTGCATAGTATTTCAGATGGGTTGGACATGTATATTTATGAGTCATAATAGTTTTACATTCATATCTATAATTCATCAATGTACAGTCTTTGTACATTTTATGTTATTTTAGTCTTTATATCCACAACAAGTCATCACTATGGACTCCATAAATACAAGTGGAAAATTCTAGATCACTTGTATAAAAAATATCAATTTGAGTGACTGCAACAGTTTATTTGCAACATATTGTTTTGCTTAGAATTATATTTGTAGTAACCATTCAAAATGGATGACTTTCTATGTGAGATTGTTAAATGAATTACTGTTTACATAACTGTTCCATAACAAATGGGATTTAAGGGTGTTCTATGTCACTCTTCTTCTCTTTCCATTTTCTAATTAGTGTGATAGTGAAAGCCATTTGAAATGGTTAGGATGTTTGATGAAAAGATAAGGCATGCAAATTATTGGGTGATGTCAGAAAATCAGATTCTGAAATTTTAATGTGCTTTTGTTTGTAGTTCCATTATGTTCAGACATGCTTTCCTGACTTTAAGGTTATTGGGCTATGTATAATCACCACCTAGTTTATTGCCCACACATAAATTCTCCTAATTAAAGAAGACAGCTTGAGTTTTTATTGTTATAAATGATGCAAAACATAACCTACTGCAAAAGTTTGCTTATCACCACAATTGACAAGAGATTTTTCCTCGTCAAATATCACATCAGTGCTGGGCCTAGAAGTAAGCTATATATTGAGGTTTGCTGGTATATGGGAAGGAAGAAGATGTTTTTATTTTTGTACATATGAATTGTCAAGGTTTATAGTCCTGATGGATTTAAGGTTAGTGTTATAATTGAATAACTTTATCTTGAAAAAGTGTATCAATGTATCAAACACATGAACCCAAAATGCAGTATTTGTTGTATAGATACATTTTAGGATTTTCACTTGATTTGTTTTTCTTTTTTCAATTTTATATAAACACATGAAAATTAAGTCACAGGCTCATTTTCCAGTTTTTAGCTTTTATTATGAAATTTTACTGTTCTTTATGTTAAAAAGTAAAGTTTCTCTTAAGGAAAATATGTCAAGATTACCATATGTTATGTACTCTGTTGCATGAAGCCAAAATAAACAGAGACAAAACTTTAAATAATTGTTAATCATTTAAATAGGAACGACCACTACCAGCATTAGTGCTAGCTCACAGTTAATTCCATGGTGGCAAAAAGACAATTTTGTATGTTGCATTTATAAGTACTTGTACTTTAGTGGTTTGCTCAAAAATCTAAGTCTTTGGTGGATTTCATTTCTATGAAAAATGAAAAATATGAAAATTCATAGCAAATTGGTCATTGCTTAGCCTGAATAATCATTATTTGTTCCCATTTATATCAAAATGTCAAACAAACTTCAGATTGCACAAAACTGCAATTTTTTTGAAGGGATTTGCACTTCAATAGGTAAAAATATAATGAAAATATTCAATTAGACTTTTAAATGTGCAGTAAGGTCCAACTTATTACATCACAGTAAATGTACTTGATTTTACACTATTATTGGTAAGTACCACTAATTATATCAGCATACCAACAAGCATATTTTACCAACTAATACTAAATATTTGCTTTAACAATGTTATGTATTACTTTGCCATCGAGCAAATTGGTCCCCAAATGACATCAATTCTATAAATAATGTATAATAGACATTAAGACCATTTATTAAAATGACATCCCACAATGAGTTTGTGGTTATTTATCCTTGGCCAAATGCAAAGAAGTCTGGGATTGCCAGGGGGCAAACATTGGTTGCTGTTAGTAAAAAATGTGTGGCTGAGTAAGAAATGTATGATAACAGACCAAAGCAAACAAAATATTAACCTTTCTTGTGTACAGACTAATAACCAAGAGTTAAGGGAATATTACCTCATTGATACTGTCAGTTTATATTTCTTTCTTTGACCTGTTATTATCAAAGATTTTTTACTCAGATATCCTAAATCTTGGATTTTTCAATAGAAGTGATAAATGTTTGACTCCTGGTGATCCCAGAGTTCTAAAGTTACATTTGGTCAAGGATCAAATAACTGGTAAATCTTTCATTTAATCGACGTGCTAACCTAATTTGCATACACTTTCGAATCAGTTAGGATCATATGTATATATATCCATCCATCATTTTTACAAATTGTTGTACAAATTAAAAAGACATGGGAAATCATGCAATTTGAAATTTACTTTTCCAGGACTTGAAAATACATTGAATTTTAGATTTTTGTCACAAATGTTTTAGCTTATGTTAGAGATGAGAACATTTAGAAATTTTTGTCAAGCACAAAAGTCTCAAGTGTGTTGGTGTGTAACATCTTGCAATACACAACTTTCATAATGGTTGCTGCTAATTACCATAGATGCTGAAAAATTAATAAACAATATTAATTCTATTAATTTTGTGGAGTTGCATCAATTTCAAATTATAAACCAAGGTAAGTGATTTAGGTAATATATGTGCAAGATTCTACAGTAATAAATCCTTGATAAGATATATGAGGGTTTAAAATTGTGAAAATGCACTAGTCTAGCAAAACAAGGCTGCCAAGACTCAATCCAAATGATGTACAAAACTCCATTTTTGACTGTGTATAATGTCTTCCATTTTATAGCAGACACTTCCTATCCACATTCTCCCCTGTCTAATAATGCATTGTCTGTAGTCTAAATTTGGTATTTGTTTCTTAGAAGCAGACAACATGTTGTTAGGTATGCTCAAAGACGATTCATCAGATTATTAAGAAGATCAAGTTCAGTATGGTTCTGGGGGTCCAGGCAGCCGTCTGAAAGTGAGATTCTATTGTCAACTCTACCACCACAATCTCTGCAGTATAAGGCTACTAATATAAGAGTAAGTGATTAGGCCTAGGGGCAAAAATGTTTTACTCTCATTGCAACTGACAACTTGGATGTCTTGAATGTCCAAAGTCTTAGAATATTCATTAGTATGTACAATATTTTGATCTATATTGTATGAATATGTATCAAGGGGACTATAAATCAAAAGAAACTGGAAATCTCAAGAGTGTATATTGCAGTATATGTTATAGTGAAACTTAACCAATGAAAAATTGGGTCATTTTCATCACACCTTGCTATTGCAGCCTCTCACTATTATGGACCCAGAATGGGAGGTCATGAAGGGTGTCTACTATAATGAGAGTAGACTAGTCATTTCAATAGACATGACCAGGGGGGTATTCCCTTATATGGACTATACAGGGATGATCCACTGAACAGGGTATGGTTTATTGAGTTTCCTGTTCCTCATTTTATATGCTTCTATGAAATATTTTTTTGAAATTTCTGAGAGCCATGTCGCTGTCCTCTGACATAAACGTGGTAGCTAGCCAATCAAGATGTGCATGAAATCCAGAAAATTCAATAAATCCTGGAGTTTTAAGGAGTTTTCTAGGAGGTTATCACCACTAGTCTGGTCTGTGGCAAATGTTTGGGGGACTGAGAACGAGCGCTCTGATTGGTCAATTCCGGTCACTTCAGAATTGTGTTGTTGTTTTGTTTTTGTTGGGAAGGGAATGAAGAAATTTGTGCAAAAAAAGACGTGTAAATGTTAAATTTGGCATTCCATTCTACAGCATGTGTATTTTCCACGGTCTGAAGACTTTCCTTAAGAAGGCTGAAGCGTTTTTCTGTGATTATTGTGGATTTAGAGGATCGTGAACTTTGTAAGCCGTTGCTCGAAATGACGAAGAAACAAGATCAAAGACGACCACCGACAATATTTTATGGCGATTCTACTCGTAAGCCTGTATTCCTGAGGATATAATATATAGCCTAAGCAACACAACAATTGTTGAGTGACATACTTTACATGGCCATATCGAGATTCAGGGTACATGGCCGGAGAATGACGTTTTGAAAAACTTTGGTTGGTGAATGAAGCACATGTAAAATCAAAACTTCAAACTTTGTTGATTTGTATTTACAGAGGAAAAAAATCGCGACGGATGATAAGAAACTTTTCACATTACTACAACAAGAATCATATGAACTTTTTATTATTATTTTTCACAAAACTGAAGTCATATCCGTGTAATGAACCAAAAATGGGACAATTTACTCACCTGTAGTTTGCAGTAAATCGAACATAAGTTTGATAAACTTTCAAAGACAATTATCCGAAAAAGTGCAAAAATCTTGTGTGTTTTTTATGAGAACTAGAATATATCCTGCCTAAGCCACGTAGGACTGGCTGGTAGTACTTACTGGGACTGAATGGAAGAGTTCTCGCATTCAGGTAAGCTGAAAAATTTCGTGAAAGTTTTGGCACTGGGAGTTGTTAGTTCGGTATCCGCCATGTCGCGTTAGTCGGCTTACAAAGTTCACGATCCTCTAAATCTACAAAAATCACCATAAAACGTCTCAGCCTTCTTAAGCAACGTCTCCAAGCCATGGAAAATACACTCGCTGTAGAACAGAATGCCAGATTTAAAATTTACACGTCCTTTTTTTGCACAAATTTCTTCATTCGCTTCCCAAAAAGAACTAAACAACAACACAGTCTGAAGTGACCGGAAGTGAACAATCAAAGCACTCGTTCTCAGTCCCCCCAACATTTGCCACAGACCAGACTAGTTCACTCAAGCAAAATACATACGTGAACATATATATGCACATCAATGTACACTTATTCCTTTCCGTTTTCCAGGAGGTCTCCAGGAATTTATTAAAAAATCCAGGACCTTCAAGGAATTTCCAGGAAGAAAATAAAAATTAAGGATTTTCCAGGATTTCCAGGGGACATAGGAATCCTGAGATCTCAAATAAATTTTATAATGGACACTAGCCAATCACAACCACTGATAAAACAAAACTCTGAAACCCCTGCCATCTTGTGTTCTTTGTTTTCTCTCAGATTCACATGAAAATATTGTTTCACTTGAAAATAATTTTAAAGCCTCTGGTCTTGAATGCATCTTTTTCACATGATTTACAACAAAAATGAATTTAAAGGCCCAATAGACCATTTTACAATTATATTTCAGTCAAGAACAACTTCAACTGCATGTCCTGTCAGTTTGGTAACAGAACATGCCAAGAAAGTGTAAATGGACAAAGCAAATACTTTCGATTTTGGCGGGTTTGTCCTTTGTTCATTTACACCTCACTAGTTCATTTGTCTGTATTTCTTGCCTTTTCACGAGCTGTTGTCAAACTGAAAAGAATATATTACAAGCAGCTGAGGCAGTGGTTGACCAAGATGTAACAGTAAAATGATCTATTGGTAGCTTTTTTTCTGTGCAACAAAAAATTTCCAGACAATGTTGGATTTTTTTCCACAACCTCTCAGATGCTGATTTGAATTCATGTGAGATTGCCTCCTTATTTGGCAGTGAAAGTAAATGTTCTTAGTCTAGTTTAAAGGATTCTAGTTTCAGTTCTGCCTTAATTTAATCTTTAAAGCAAATTAGGTCAAGAAATCATGCTGTGATCAATGTGTAAAGCCTTGTTGCATACAAGATGACTTAATCAAGCTAAGCTGTGTTAAGGGGGGAAGAGGGGGAAGGTGGGTGAAGAAGCAGGGTATGAGGGGATGCTGCAAAACTGTTAAGGGAAGCAAGGGTGGCCAAGCAGTGAGAGCATCAGTGATCACCTCTGTAGTCCCAAGTTCAATTCCCAGATTGAGCATCACATGTGACTTGAGTTTCTTGCAGTGGCGGATCCAGGGGGGTTCCATGGGTTCCACGGAACCCCCTTGAAGGTTTTAAGCCATTTTTTTGTCAAACATCGACCAAAGAATAGAGTGATATACAGCTGGCTTTAAAAAATGGAACCCCCCTTGGAAAAATCTAGGATCCGCTACTGTCTTGTTTGTTCTCTCCCTTGCTTCAAGGGTTTTTCTCCAGGTACTCCAGTTTTTCCTCCTTCAGTAAAAATGAACTACATGTAGTTTCAATCTAAGCTGTGCTCTGTGATCAGACATGGGTTGTATGGTGGCTGCTACATGTGTGTGTGTGTATTCTGGAAATATGCAAAGAGTTGACACTGACTTTAAAATCAAAGAAACTAAAATTCCAAAACCTTCAACAGCATGTAAAAAATGCAAATGGAAGGTTTCAGAAGAAACTGAAACGTCCAATTTTAGTTTCTTAAATCAGTGTCAAGTCTTCACATATTTTAAACTACTAAGGACTTCCCACTATTTTTGTCTGTATACCTTGTGCAGTCAAGGTCACTGACCCAGCACTATACCATTCGATATAGAACTGATTGATATACATTGTACTACAGAATGGATGTTTTATTTATCAGACAATATAGTATTAAGGTCACCACAAGTAGAGTACAGCGGCGGCCAAAAATAGTTCGAACACCCCCGCTCCCCCAAATCAATGTTGGTTACCTTCTGGAAGTCCAGCGCCACGGCAAACCAGCCAACATTGGATAGGGGGAAAGGGGGTCATTACACAGGGAAGTGTTCGAAACCTTTTGTCCCCCGCTGTAGATTTCCTATGACTGTGAAAACGGCACCGCACGGTCACGGCACAGTTACTGCAGAAATTTCGAATGTTTTTATAGACATCACGGCACTGACACGGTTACGGCACGGCGCGGTCTGTTTCACGCTCATACGAAATCTGCTCTAACCCAAATAGAGGTATGCTAAAAAGACATACCTGTTTCTTTCTAGATTCCAATGACTGAACCATTTAATTTGTTGACTGCTATTGAAGAAGGCAGTTGCTCACAAGTTTTAAATCTATTGGAAAACAAAAGTATAAACATTGAGCAGAGAGATCAGGTAACCTATTCAAGGTTATGCTTTTCATTAGTAAGAATTGATTTCTTATTTATCTTGAGGCTAATACAGCTATCAATTTAAGTCCCTTTATTATATGAAAATCAAATGCCCTGAATTGTCTCATTCTAGAATGGCCAAACCCCTCTGATAATAGCTGCTGAGAAGGGAAACATTGCCATTGTCCATGAAATTCTCAAGAGAAATGCTGACATTAATGCTCAAGATAATGTATGTATCTGCAAATCAAGAACAGTGAATTACTGTAATGGTTTCATGTGATATGTTGTCATTTCACTGGCAAACGTGGGTTGGGGGAGGTGGAATATGTGGACCTTAGAATCCGTAAACTGGTACAAACATCACTCATCTACTATTAATTTTTGATCTGTTTAAAATTTTGAAACAAGCTTTTAACCCAAACTGACTCCTTGGAAATCATTCAAGATTTACATTAGTGCAATTTTGCAGACTTCATGATAGATTTCCATGATATTATCCATCTACAATAATTAGTGAGTAGTCATATTCTATTTACATGTAACATGCTTGCCATGTGCCAGTTGGGGTTTTAACTTGTACAGTTTGTCTTATGAATTTGGACAGGTCAAAGATAATTCAATTAGGTGTATACATGCAGCAACAAGACATTACATAGCATGAAGTGAAAACCAGCAACTTCACCACCTTGAAACTGATGATATTATTGAATATACTAGACATTTCTAATAGAAAGTGAAGTGCTGTGAGCAGTTTATTAAATAAGTACTCAGATATACTGTATTATTCAAAATGTTTTCAAACAGGTTGACTGGTGCTTGATACAACAACACAAGTTTTACCTTTTATTCAAATTTATTGCCTTTTCAAACAATCACAGTCTTTATTTAATAGCATTGATTCTAAAACTAACTGATTAAAGTTTGTTCATAAAAATATGAATCGCACCCTGTGGTGGATAAAGAGTACTCTTTTGTATTACAGAGGATCTGACAAAAAATAACTTGATAATAGTTGTGAATATAACAATGGATTTACCTTGGAAAAAACCCAGCTGAATCCTAATTCATATCATGTTGCCAAATTTAAAGTGATATCTGGTGACCATTAATTCTGATCACTTCAAAGATATTTCAATGACGTCATGAATCATCATTGAATCTACCAAAAAGTTGAGTTCAGAGCTGGTCTATAAACACGCCATGCATGACACACAGGAATCCCACTGCAAGATTAGTGTATACTTATACTAATCTATATATAATATACCCTGGTGATAATCCTTCTCATAATTACTGTTCAACTTCATAACCTATTGAGAGTGTTGTTGTACATGGGTGTCATTATTCAATGTCCAAGCTGTTACTTCCACGTAAATAACCTATAACCTATTGTTTTCTCTCTGCATTATATCAACGAATGCAGACAGAAAAAGCATAAATCAGCTGCATTGTTGCAAATAATGCCGTCAGTCTAATTTAACAAAGGCAATATTGCTGTGTGATCACACAGCATTATTAATAATATTGCAGTGTGACTTGCTTAGGGGAACCAGATCTGCAGGATGACAAAGAAATGTAACTACTAAGTTAGCAGTCACAGTACTTTTCCGAGCGTTTTCAAAATCCACCTCCCCATTCAGAAAATAAGTCTTGTAAGGCTTTCTTATTATAACAAATGTTAGCATCAAAACGTGTGGGATATGCAATCAACAGAAGTACATATGCTCATACAATACTTCATTTTTTGCTTCAATTTCGACAAATTATTTGGTGATTTTGGTGGTTATGAAGTTGACCAGTAATTATACCAGATAGTTACTTCAGGGTACGCCCCAGCTGACTGCAATATATCCAATACACAATGCAGACTTTTGCCTGACAATACTTTATGACAGTTAAGTTATTTTGTTAGCTGCTGCCCCATTAATTGTTTCAATGGCTAAAGGTTTCAGTTTCCTGATGTACACATTGTTTAATGCTGCATTCACACCAACCAGTTAAACTAGTTAAAAATTTATTATAATAATAATTATTATTATTGTTGTTGTTGTTGTTATCATTATATCTTAGTTATTCTTATTCTTCTATTCGATCTAAACAAGGTTAAAAATTAGTTGCACATAACATGGGCACCTTACCCCTAAAGAACAGAAAACCCATTTGATTTGCATATCTTTCCAAGGTGGTTTGAAATTTGTTTTCTGAAAGTAACACAGCTGGGTTATCAACAAATTGGAAAAATCTAAATCTGGTTTAAATAGTTAATCTAGTTTAGTTGGAGTTAATGCACTCACTGAGCATTAGCTTATATTAGTTTGTATGCTCAAACCAAATTTGTACACTTTTCTTTGTCCTAAAGATGGATGCTTAGTCAAAAGCTCAACAAGTCATTATCTAAGATTTATGGTGAAGCAAATAAACAATGAGAGGATTACATGTACACATTTTGTTTACAGGATGGATGGACAGCACTGATAGCAGCATGCAAAGAAGGACATGGTGATATAGTTGGAGAGTTATTAGACTATGGTGCCAGAATACAGCTAGCAGACTTGGTAGGTACAGGTTTGTCAGATATGAATAAGTAATTCATCTTAAGTATGTAAAACAATTGCACATTTCCCCCTCAGAATGCGATTCTATCAGATATTCTTGTGGTTTTGATAGATTCTGATAGATTCCCTATCTTTGTAGTTGTATATAGTTTTAAGAGGAGATTTGTTTTACATTCAAGCATTGGGAACCAATAACTATTCAGCCGAAGAACAACTGTTGTACAAAGCCAAAATTATCACTTTCAGAAAGTTTAAGTTACTTGTAAGTGGTTTTGATGAATAAAAGTTGGACAAAAGTGTTAAGAGGGGATTTTTTTCAAGTTCGAGCAGTGAACGACAAAAACTCCTGAGTTGAAGAATAGCTGTTGTACAGAATTAAAATCATTTCTTTCAGAAAGTTTAAGTTGTTTGTAAGTAGTTTTGGCCGATGAAAGTTGAATCAAAGTGTTAATCCAAAACGAAAATTTGAATCGAAAATGAGGATTAGGCCTTCATTTGCTCATTTTCTGTATGTTTTCATTATATTCAGCTTGAAAAAGCTTAATCCCAACACAACGTCAAGAAAAAGTCTTATACAATTCAACAATTCGTTTTAAATGAGTATTTTATCTTGGTACATCAGTTTTTAACCGGTAGAAAAAGGATTTGAGTGTTAATCCAGAACGAAAATTTGGATTAAAACTCGCACGAAGGTCTAGTTTTTGGCGCTTTTCGCCATTATTGCTCGTCATTGAAAAAAATCTCCTCTTAATCCAAAGTGAAAATTTGAATTGAAAAAAAAGTTTTAGGTCTCCTTTTGCTCAATTGCCATATCATTCTTTACATTCAGCTTGAAAGTTGCTAAATTTGAATTGAAATACAGGATAACAACTTTGTACAATTCAAAAGACTGTTTTAAGCAGGCTTTGTATCATTGTACATCAATTCTTAACTGATAAAAACAGAATTTGAGTGTTAATCCAAAACGGAAATTTGAATGCTAGTTTTTGGCATTTGTTGCCATTTTTACTTGATATATTTGATAAAAATGTCCTCTTAATTTTCTTCCATTATTTATTTTATTTTACTTCTTTATTTATTTTCAAATTTATTTATTTTACATATTTTTATATTGGATTTTTATTACTTTAGTGTATTGTACAGTTGTTACAACTGTACAATACACTAAAGTAATAAAAATCCAATATAAAAATATGTAAAATAAATAAATTTGAAAGTAAATAAAGAAGTAAAATAAAAATTGTATGATTCCCCTGTCACTGTACACCAAGCTTTTAGGATGGAACTACAGCATCATAAAAGATAAGATCTTTGTAATTGATTTGTAATTCTGAAAGTTTTTTTCCTGAGAATGTGATGCTAGCAGTAGAAAGAATTCTTGTCATTTTTGAGTTCAGATTTTTGATGGTGTCATATACAGAAAAGCATTCTCTCTGTTTGTGCAGTCAAACAAATTTGAAAAGTTGATCTTTAGTTGAAGAAAGAGTATATTTTCCTTTCAGTGACATAGTTTGACCCAATCAAATATTCTTTCTCAAAACCACAAGAATATCTGATAGAATCACATTCCAAGGGGGGGAAATGTGAAATTGTTTTACAAGATTATGTAAATACAGTGAGACAGTAGTAAATGCAGTAAATATATAATAGACTGCATAGCACTGAGATAGAATGAAGTGGAAGTTTGAACGAAAGATGTAGTGCTAGAAGAGAAACCAAGGAAACGTTCCCAGTAGTGATCCTTTGGTTTATTTCCCTAACAAAGCAGAGAAAAAATCTCTTTCATTGAAATTTCCACTGCAGTAGATATATGTGATTTGTACAGAAAGGGACCAGCCATATATGCATGGGTGTCCATTTTAGATAGGTATCCATCTTATTTAGGTGTCAAAAGTTTACTGTATTGGCTAGTGTACAGTTCCCTCTAGATAACAGAAGTTTCATTGGGTGATAATTACAGCCCAACCCCTGGCACTTCTGCTACTATTAAGCAATTATTGGATGAGGTCGAGTAGGATATGGGGAATTATTAAGGTCGAGGTTTGTGTTATCTGCCGAAGCCGAAGGCTGAGGCAGATAACACAAACCGAGGCCTTAATAATTCCCCATATCCTACGAGAAACGAATTCAATAATTGTTTTATTATTTTTGAAAATAATTCTTTCTCAGTTGTGCTTTGTTGACAAGAATACATGTTGTTGTTGTTTTCCCGCTTTTGGCATGAATCGCATAAATTAGCGTGACGTCATACCGCAAGCTAATTTTCCATATTCGAGAAAATTACGTCATAACTTCGAATAATGGTTTTCAACATTTTCAGAACTCCAAATTTGGGCAGCTAGCCGGCGACTATGGTAATTTATCCGGTGGCTCTTAGCCAATCAAAACTCTTGAATTATTTTCAAAATATAATAATAACAAATATAACCCGTACTAAGCAGCCAACCCCTATTTAGTGGACATTTGCCCATTCCTTGAGGGTTTTTAGCTCATAACATTAAACAGATACAGGCTCTGAGTTCTGTACTTAGCTCAAGAGAAAGCGTGGTTCAAGCACTGCTAAAACTAGAAAATGTCTTAATTTAACAATCAAAACTTTGAAAAGGTTCAAAGTAAGTTTCAACCAGTTTTTGCATGTGATGAAAAGTTAAACCGGCCTTTGCCAGAATAGACAATGGAGCTAATGCGTATACATAGTGAGTAATTGCTTAATATTCTAGAAGAATATGTTTACACTTGAGAATAAAAACAATCCAAGTTTATCAGTATTGTACTAATACACGTGGCGCCGAGTTGCTTATCCTGTTCAAATCGTGTTAAAACTACAACATTGCATTCTTCAATCATTGATGAGTAGCATTTGTTTTTACTTCTCCAACAAAAACACACAGGAATAATGTAAATACCTAAGAAAATATTTACAATTAGATGTCTTTAAATACCTTCAAGTTATCTCCTGCTTTCTTTGAGAGGAAAACGGCAGTTTTAGAGAAAATTTCTCAAGTTATTCACGTACTGGCCATTACTGTAAACATGTCAAGTATGAGAGAACTAAGTTCTAACGGCCAGTTTGGAAAAGGAACCCCGTATTTGATTGCTAAAAGTACTCATATAAGGGACCGTTCATTTTTTATCAGGGAGGGGGGGGGGGGGGGGGGGGGGCGGTGGAATTCCCGCAGGAGTCCATACAAAAAAAACTAGCCCCCCCTCTATAAGCCTGATTTTTTTTAATGACCCCCCCTCTCCCCCCAAAAAAATTCCACCGCTCCCCTCCCTCCTTGATAAAAAATGAATCATATCAAAAGTTTGTTGCAGTTGTATAAATGTTAGCAATCCATGTACTTTAATGTCAGATTATGTCGTTTTTCATGATCATTTACAGGCCCGTAGGCTGCATTCTGAATGGGGATTTGTTTCGGAATCAGGGTGGATCAATTTTCTGTAAAGAATAAAGCTCTTGCTCTTCTGAGAGCAAGCAGAACATTTTCAGAAACCATTTACAATAACAACATGCGAGCGCGAAGCGCGAGCCACTCATCAAAGTAAGGCATGAAAGTAACTCAAAAGTACTACATTTCTGATTCAGTAAATGAGTAGTTAGCATATATAACTAGTTTCGGATTTTGCAATATCAGTACATTTTAATTTGCGAGCGCGAAGCGCGAGCCGCTCAGCGATAGGCAGTAAAGTAGTAACTCAGAAATGTTCTATTCTGTTTCCCTTACTTAAAAATAACTGATAAAAGCTCATCGGTATGATGTTTTTGAATGGCCCCCCCCTTTTGACATTGATTCTTCTACATGTGGCCCCCCCTCTATAGGCCTGATTTTTTTGAATGGCCCCCCCCAGATTTCCACCGCCCCCCCTCCCTGATAAAAAATGAATGGTCCCTAAAAAGAAAATTATTTGTTCGCTTTTGTTGTTGTTGTTGTTGTTGTTGTTGTTGTTGATGACAAGAAACTTTCAGTTCGTTGTTGCTGCGATCTGCACTCACACTTTGAATGATTCTATCCCATTTGATTCCAGTCAATGTGCTTGAATGTCACGGATCCCGACAAAATACAGTAATTAAATGTATGGATTTGAAAACCCCAGTCCACTGTTACGTGGTCACTCATGTGAAATCGAGAATATTGACTGGTCAATATATACTATGAGGTCAATATAGTTTACTTTATATGATCTGTAGCGCGATCAGTGTATTATTTCCTCCAACCAATTGTGCATGTTTTGTGTGCAATCATTGGATGATATTAATAATATTATTGCACTACTCTTAAGGGTGGCTGGACTCCGCTAGTTTGGTGTTCGTACAAAGGTCATGGACAAATTGTCAAAGATCTTCTAGCGCATGGAGCCCATCCAAACGAAAAGGGCCAGGTAAGGCGTTTATTTGAAATCACTGATCATTTAAAAAGGAATAATTCCGTAGGGAACTCACGAAATTGTACCGAATTTGAGTGAAAGATAATACTTAAAATATGAAAAACGCACTAGAAATACTGAGTTTCTTGTACATTGAAAGTTAGCCCGAAAAATAAAATTGTCAGGAATTGGGATCCAGGAATTGTTTAAGGGAGGCATTTTACATCAAAAGGGAACTGTTCTAGTTGAAATAACTATTGTCGTCAGAGTGTAGCTTGTTTCATTGTGAAATGTTTTCTATTATTAAAACAGTCCTTATAATGGTTCGATTTAAAAATCTTGTCAACTGATTTGACCACACTCGAATGTTTGACATTAACGGGTCACTTGTTTTACTCGATTCTTATGCGTGTTCTTTCAATACTGAACAAGTTCCATGGTCTTCACTTCACATCTTAAAGTAATGAGGAATTTTTCTTTACCCGCTTTTTTACCAAATGTGAATGAGGTCGTTGGCCTTCAATTTTTTATAACTTTGGTTGTCATCAAATGCTAATTAATCAGTGAAGTATTCTTGCTGTCCTATCTTGTTGTGTATAATATCAAGTTAATTGGTTTTTCTTTTGGTATCACTTTAATAAAAGTCTTACGCTCAAGTTGTTAACTGAAAATCGTCGTCCATTTTCACCCCTATATTTCCATTTTGCGTAACTGTTGAATTCACATTGGAATAAGTGTACAAGCGAGTTTCAAAAACGTTTCAGAGATTGTTTTAAGATACGAAGAAGGATAAGATTATTGTGAGATAAGAAAAAGTTTCTGTTTTGTTAAAGAAATCTTAAAATTGCTATTTATCTGCAAGTTCGTCAATTTGTTTTCAATGCTTACAATACTCTGGTTGTTCTAAGTGATTCGTTTGGTTCACACGTTTTGGCGTATTTCGATTCTCAGTGGCTGATTTCAGAATACATTGAAAAGTCATTAACAACAGTGCACCGCGGCAGGTGGAGTGGTCAGAAATTTAGTCTTGTGGACAATACTAAACTCCTCACCCTGCAAAACGTTTTGCCTGGATTCGTCTTCTAGCAGTATCAGGAAAAATCTGCAGGTGCGAGCTTAAATGAAGCTTTCAACACTTCCTGCCAAGATGTAAAGTGTTTTTAGGGGGGATCGTCTGGCTAGTGCATGCTAACTTCAAGTATGTCTACTCATTTAAATTGCAAGTCTTACTGTTATTATTTCAGTGTAGCGAGTTCTGCTTAGAAAAAAGACAATGTTTTTGCCATTATAGGCATACAGTTTTCTTTCTCTCTATTATATCTGGTGTGAAAAGTTTATTTTCATAGCGTAATATCAACATCGATATCACCAAACACTGTCTCGGAATTAAGTGGGTTTTTTTCTTTAATCGAGAATCTTTTTTAGTCTTCGTTACACGTCTAATGTACAGTAATTTCTCTGAGATAAAACGAATAATAGGGCTACTAAGTACTTCTTTTCTACATTGTTTTGATACAGCGGAAGAATACTGTGTACTTAAACTGTAGAAATGTAACAATTGTAAAATATCACATTAATTATCACATCAGTAGAAAATGTATATTTTTCAATTTTCTCACTGAACGGTAAAATATATTGCATAGCCGAAAATATTTTCAGTTCGATAAAATAATGTTTCGTCTTGATATTTTAATCGATAAAAGTGACTAATTACAAAGTAGTAGTTACGGAAAGCGCCTGCTGAACCGTATTGAAATGTTTACTTTATTATTTGATTATTGTACACATAATCAGGCTTGAATTCAATTTACTACAATTTTTCATTATTTCTCTTATCGCGTTTTCTCTCGTCCAAGTAAAACATTTCTTTTCTTTTTTCTTTGCTAATAAACCACTTGGGGAATTCTCGTGTTAGGTTTGGTTAAAATACAAACAATTCTGTAAGATAATTTATATTTCATGTTATATCCGTTTGTATGTTGTTTTTCTGGCGTGTGGCTTGATTTGATCCATCAAATATCTCCATAATGCCCAGTTATCATGAGAATACATGTAACACCGCCATAGCTTTAGGTCAAATATTTTGTATGACTTAACGAGACGTTGGTTGCTGGGTAACGTACTGTTAGCTTGTTTGGCTTGCATATGGAACTGTTTAGTCTATTTTTAAGCCTAGTTCAGACGCCCTTGTATGTGCTTTTTTGTGCTGAATCCCTATATAAGTCGCACTAAATCGAACGAGTGGTTCCAGATATACAGTTGAACGCCGAGCTTTCACTGCAACATTTTGGCACGATCCACAGATAAACTTGGCCTAAGCTGTAATTTAAATATGCCACAAGGTAATTCTGGATTAAATACGACAGTGTTGGCAGTGAAAAAGATTTTCTTTCTGACCTGTAGACAGGTAATTGAGTTTTATACAAAAACAAAACTATTCAGTAGAGAATTTTTAAAGTGTAACCTTAAAGGGCTGTTTACATGAGAAATTTTGTCGCGCGACAAGAGCAGCGATTTGAATGGCGATTTTATCTCACGTGTGAACAGCTGGCGATTTTACTGCGATTTTTACGGCGATTTTAGCGCGACATCTGAGCGATTTTATAAAAGATGCATTTTTGATCGGTGTTTGTAACCAAACTTTCATGTGCCATACTTGTTTTCAAGAGATGCATGCTCTTTTAGTTTCGGACGCACGTCGAAAATGCCTCTTTTATAAAATCGCTCCGATGTCGCGCTAAAATCGCCGTAAAAATATAATCGTAGTAAAATCGCCGGCCGTTCACACGCACGATTTGTTGTCGCAGCAAAATCGCCGTCCAAATGGCCGCTCTTGTCGCGCGACAAAGTCACCAAATAGCCTTAAGGCCGATTAACATGGGCGATATTGTTGCGCGACAAGAGCGGCGATTTTATTGCGACAACAAATGGCACATGTGCGCAGCCGGCTATTTGGTACCGATTTTTACGCCGATTTTAGTGCGACATCTCAGCGATTTTGTGCCAGAGGGATTTTCGATCGGTGTTTTTAGCTCTATTTCATTCGCCGTACTTGTTTGCATGCTCTTTTAGTTGCAAACGCTGGTCGAAAATACCTTTTTTTTTTCATAAAATTGCTGAAATAATGCGGTAAAATTTGTTGTCGCACTAAGATTGCCGTTCAAATCGCCAGTCTTGTCGCGCGACAAAATCGCCCGTGTGAACCGGCCTTAAGGTAATTCCGTAGAAATATAAACCGAACATAGATTTTTAATGAAACTTCGTGCAGTTACTAACTAAGCTTTACTGATTCCAAAAATCAAATAAAAAAGGGGGGTCACCGTGTTCGTTTTTGCACTAGGTGGTGGCAATTTTAAGCTTTTTTGATTCTGTGCGCCAGCAATTTTCGAAAACAGAAAATCGAACAAAAGGCAATCAGCATTTGCATCAGCATTGAAATGTTTACGTCATTCTATCTTTTACACATTAAAACCTCAAAAATTTACACGAAAATTTAACTGTCGTAAATAATTCGAGATCTTTTAACACCAGTACATACCCTGACTTTAGCCTGAAGACGACTTTCTGCCGTAAGTATTTGAGAAAACGGAATATATATCTTTCTTAAAACTGAAATATCTGATAGTTTACTCTTGTTGATTTGATAAAATAAAAACGATAGATCACCGTGTTCGTTTTTGCGCTACAGCTCGCTAAAGTACGAATAATTTCCTCAAAATAGGCGTTAACAGAGGGAGGACAAGGGCGAGTTTAGACGAAAAAGTAAGGAAAAAAGCCGATATTTCTTTCAATGTTTCCCAGAAAGTCCTCTGCTAGTCTTGTTTCGATGTTTTTTGTCGTAATTTGGAGCATTTTACGTTTCAAAAATGGTATTTTTCATCTAAATGGCCGCCATCTTGAAAACTTGAATTTTTAAAATTAAATTACGTTTCAATGGTTAGTGGCCGCGGTAATGATATTATCCTCTGTCCTAACCACATTCAAGTATTATGATCTTAAATCTCGTACAGCCTTATACTGATGACGAGATATCTGTTAATTATTAGCACTGCGAGTAATTTATTGAAACTGATTGTAAAACTGCTGTCAAAATCCTTTCTTTTTTGTTTCTTTTTGTTTGTTGATTTTGTTTTGTTTTGTTTTGTTTTTTGTTTTGATTTGTTTTTGAAGAATAAATGGTAGGTTTCCTTCCACTGTTGCACAAAAGGAGTGGTTGTGCCAAGGCCGACTTAATGCAAAAGTCTCAAGCAACATTTTTTAGCTCACGTTCGAAGGGATTAAAATATCTGCCGAGTGAGCAGAAACTTGCCGTGTCAGCATGGACGCTTGTGTGATTGTTATTAATGAGTTTGCTACAAATCAGCCAATATCGTGCTCCCATCAAAATGGTCCGTCAAGGCCAACACTAAGCAAACTGCAGATGCCGTTGTAGGTACCTACGACATCTTAAAGCTCGCTTAACGTCATGCCAAAGGCATTTGTGTATTCAGGCTTACCTTTCAACTTATTTCATTCTAGCATGGTATGACCGCCCTAATATGGGCATCAGGAAGAGGTCATATTGAGTGCGTTACAGAGTTATTAGAAGCAGGGGCATCAGCTGATTCAGCAGACAAGGTAAGAATAACGACATTGCATGTGTGTTATCTGAAGTGTATGATGACGTGATACAATCGTTGAAAGAATATTGTCTAAAAAGTGCATGACCACCACGTGATTCTGAGTCAGACGCGCTCACCATTGCGCCACGCGGTCACCCGTTTAAGAAGCAGCCAATTGTATAAAGTTTAAAGTTTTACTCCCTCATGTGGATGGCAGAATAATTACCGTTAATTATATTACAACAGTTAATTATGCCTCGAACAGTAGAGGTCTTTTACAAGTACACCACCAACTTGCAAGTTGCTGGCGAGATGTCAGACGCTCGCAACTAGCAGCACAACTCTTTCTGGTTTTCGATAAAACAAGATATGTCAGCGGTCACTGCGCTCTGATTGGCCATTTGTCGATTGTATTGTAGGTGGTTGCGGGATAGATGTTATCCGCTGCAACTTGCTTGCAACGTTGCAAACAGAAACTCATTCAACTTCTTCTGGAACTTGCAATATTGCATTGCAATACAATTTGGGGGTGTTTAGCGCAATCTCTTCAACTTTTAACGCAACGGCGTTGCATTGCAAATTGTAAAAAACTTGCCTCGTATGACAGGGCGTAAAGCACCACCATTAAGGGTGTTAAGGAATGTGGGGGTTGGATAAACAAAATCCCATGCAAATCTCTCGGTTTCAATTCAGGAATATCTTCAATACTTTTTATAGACTATTTATTCAGTGTTTTCCCTAATAACACTAAACAATATTTACAATTTCGAATATCGCTATTTCAGTTAAATGTTTTGGCTTGTACGTCTTACGTAGCAACAGTATATATGGCTTGTCCTACGTAGCAACAGTATATATGGCTTGTCGTACGTAGCAACAGTATATCTATGGATGGCGGGATATTGTTATTACAACGAGGTCTCTTAAAGGGAAAGTGAGTTCTGGTTAAAGGAATGAATTATATTCTGGAGAATAGTTTCCATCTTAGTGAAGTGTCACGTTGCATGTCCAGACTAAAGCTATTTATGTCAGACGCGCAAAAAGGAGTATGGGTAGATGTGAAATTTCATCGACAAACGATATTCTTTAGATTACATATGTATAGGCAACCCAATTGTCGAATTGATATTCAGATCGTTTTACGGCTTTTAGACATTCCTACCTGCCTTTCGGGGAGGCTTTGCGCCGTTACTTGAAATAGCTTACAGTGCTGTTTTCTTTTCAGTACGGAACAACTGCTCTTGTTTGGGCTGCAAGAAAAGGTCATTTAGAAGTTGTCAAAGCTTTAGTAGAAAAAGGAGCGAATATCAACGTTGCTGGAACGGTAATTATTACGCCCATCTCCCCACCACCACTCCCAGCGCCCTCATTATTGAGCGTTCTTGGTTGCAGCTCAAATGATCACGAATTGTTCACTTTATGTAACTCTTACTTGCTCAATAACCTGCTAATACAATGAAAAGTGAGTAGATGTGTTGGCAGGCTGTAAAGTGTTGAGGGACTGGAGAGGTCAAAACTATCAGTCGCAGTGAAAGTGCAATGTACAATCCAAACTAGAATTGCTGGTTTTTGTTACAAGCTAAATATAGGAAACCACTTATCTATAATACTGACTAATGTTTTAATGTGTTGTTCACAGCGAGGTTGGACAGCGCTTATCATGGCGGCAAAGGGTGGCTACACAGACTTAGTAGATTTCCTTATAAACAGGGATCCCAATATTAACGCAACAGACCAGGTGAGGCTTAGTTCTGTCGTGATTAACTGCTTACAAATCGCATATTCTCTCTTGAAGCTCGGTCTTCGCAAGAGTTGATTGATTACCGTAAACTGCTACTCCGGTTTTCAAGTTTTAAGCCCTCCGGTTATAAACTCACGAAACACTGAACAAATGAAAAAAATATTCCGGTAATATGCTGCCCCCTTTATAAGCCAATTCACATACCTTGTCGGCAAATTCGACTGTCACAACCGTTGAAAACTGTAGGGACGTTGTACTATGTGGAACAATAAGAATCACCGTGAACTACGAAAAGTTCCATATATATTTATAACATGAAAATGTGAAAAATGGAAAAAATGTTTACTTCAGCTTTGTGTTTCCCAGTTCCCAGTTATAAGTCCCAACCCCCTCGTTAGAAATCCCCCCTCTTTTTGAAGTGCTGGATCCGCCTCTGTTACTAGAAATACGCGGGATTTGATTTCCCAGACCTTAGCACTCGCAATATATTTGTCAAAGATGTATACTTTTTGTTTGTGGTAGTATGGTTGTCAAATGTGCATTTTCTACTATTTTGGGTCTACTAGCAAGTAGAGACGTATGTTTTGGATGTTTTCATTTTCGTTTTCTAAAGAGAAAACTTTTGTTTTGTCTTCAAGATGTTGAATTATTGCAAAGAGTTGATATGTAACTAGGAGTGATGGTGAATTTGTCATAATTAATGAATTGATTTGAGTTTATTTAGTGAGAGATTTTTGTTGCTTAGCAAAAAGGTTCTTTGAGTTACTTTTTACCGTCTAAGCATCAAACCATCGATCAGCCTACAAGTGTAAAAGACCAAAACCTAGAATGAATTTCCTCTCTGAAAAACGTTTTTACGATTTCAGTTGTAAAACTCCTTGAAGTGATTTTTCGATGGAATTTGCATTTTTCTTTACTTGGTCATAAATTTACAGAAAGCAGTTGTCACCATTGACGAGCTGCCGTGTGTTGATGTTATCACTAAAAGGTTGTAATAATTGAATGTACCAAACGACTCAGCGCATTGTACACGATTGATTTGCAGCTGCCCTGGTCTTGTTCTTATATATTATGAAGAGATTCCTTTGATTCGTTTACTCTTGATTATATTTTAATCAGACTGTAATCTGCTGAAAGATTTTTTTCAAATATACCGAGAATATATGTTCATTCCTCTTGGCCTTTTTTCTATTTTCACAAAGCCGTTTACAATGTTTCAAGTTTTACTGAGCGAGTAGTTTGGTTGTCTTGGAATCATTTCAAAGTAAGTAAAAAAGTGACGTGACGGACAGTGAAAACCAGCCGGGCGGAGTTTGTCGAATGAGTCAGAAGGTTTTTAGTGGCACATTACCTTGGATTCCAATTCCATTTACAAAAGTGTTGTACTTGGGATTGATTTCTGAAACCCAGCGTGAGCGCAACCACTTCAGATTCGTAGCTTTTAGTTTTTCCCTCGTTTGATATTCAACGTATCGAAACAGTGGCGGTTTTGTTGATACAGTATCTTTTATCTTCTTGATCTTGCATTTGTATACGTTTTTGAACATTATTTTTAGACCACAGTTTGGTAGTGTACTAGGCTTGTACATTAATCACAACTGGGTGGGTTGCTACTGTAGTATTCAGCTTATCAAAATGTTGTTGAAAACGGAGCTACACACATCGATACACCCAAAGGATCGATAGTCGACATTTCAATGAAATCAAAATCGACAAATTTCCTAAACCCATTTCCTTCGATAGCATTGCTGTTCGTGATAGATTTGCATGTGGTTATGTTACAAGAAATTATCGCCAGATTTGTGACTTCTATTATGAAGAGATTCAATTTAGTTCCTCAAACAAAACCCAGTGCTTTGATACAAACACCTCGCTTTGTCCTCGCTGGCACCTTTCCTTGCGCTCGTTTGACTTGTTAAGTTCTCTCGACTAAGTACTCTTCGGGTTAGAATCTTCTTCCACTGAATAAAAGTCCCGGCCCAATAGTTAACCTGTTTTACAATATCAAAATATTATTTCTATTTGAATATTTTTGTACATTTGTCGTTACAGGAAGGTTACTCAGCCCTAGCATGGTCTGCTAGACAAGGACATAACGAAATCGTCCAAAAACTTATTGCTAAAGGAGCATATTACAACCTTACCGACAAAGTAAGTATATTTGTCTCTTTTTTTCCCGTGTCGATATTGCACTTTGCGTTTATGACTGCGGTTCGAATATCTTGCGTCAAAATTATTAAATAGCAAATAAAGTGCTTTGGCCCAACATGCTGTGCTAAACACCTAGTCGTGTAAAACAAATCCAAAGCACTCGAACGCAGGTAGAATAATAGGGAAGAGTAATCGGCTTGTGTTTTTGCCTGCTGAATAAAGTAGACAAGAACCGATGTTTCAATGTGAGATCAAAAAGGATCTGACAATGTACTCATTCGATTTTGAGAAAAAATCAGTTCACCCTGAAAACCCTGATTTGAACTTTTTAAATATTGAAATACATCAGTAAAATATGAAATATAAACGTGCAGGTAGAATGATACTGTCTGCCACGTTTATAGATTCTAGATTGTAGGTGTCATAAATCTAAACTGTTCGTAGTCACCGCACTGTCATGAGGGACGCGGTAAAAATCAGCGGTGTTTTTAGGTCTACCATTACATCGACAACCATTTCTATCACAATGACGGTTTTCACAAGAATTGCATTTATTTGTACAGAAAAATAAAAAAACTAGGAATAATTCGACGAAAATAAAGAACGATTGACAGAAATGTAGATTTTATTAGATATGAATTTTTTTATTTGACACTGGTGTAAAGCCGTATTATACAGGATCGTGTTGTGTATAAATATTTAATCAGGCGATACTCAATAAATTTTGGTTCAAGTCGTGAAACTGAACTGTTCAGTAAAGCAATTCGAACCTCTCAGGTCAAACAGCGATACTTCTAAAACTGGAATATTGTGACCCAATTTGTTCGTTATCTTCGTTGCTTAGTTGTGGGATTTAGTTCAATGCACTTTCAGTTGAGAGAGAGATTTTCGTTTTTATTGCTAGTAAGCCTGATATTTGAACAAGTCTAGAGACAAGATAACTATAGTCTTCTAGCTCAATGACTAGAGGTCCTAGAGTCAAGCTAGGGAGTTCGGTTTTCAGATTTTTTTCACGAAAATTATTGTACATTCTTTTTTTTAATGTATTTTCTTGTACATATCGGTAACAAAGAGAATGTTTTGAAATAAATGCCCTCAAGGTCGAAATGTGACTGCTATATGTCTCATGGGGAATTATTTTTAGTGCGATTCGTTTTGTTGATTATATATTCAAAATGGCGTCACCAGTCTTTTCTCTGTCGAACTGTTGATACGTTTTAGATTGTTTTGCAGTTTTTATGAGGGAAAAGCTTGCAGTATGTTCCATAAATGTTCACAGCAATACAACGAAATGTTTTTAAACTTAAATGGACTATATGAGTATTAATTATTCTAAAGTCAACTCGACAGTGACTGTTGTTATGGGGGAGGGGTACGTAGGTACAATCATTCTTCAGTATCGTGCTATAGCAAACTTAGCAATGAAATTCGTTTTTTAAAGGAATTAAAAATAAACTCATTTCTATTTGTAAGATAAAAATTACGCCTAGAAAATCTATCGAATAATGTTTTAATTGACTGTTTCTATAATACTGTACAACTCTAGTACTGGCCACCTCCCCCACGGGTTTTTTGAAGGACATTGAAAGGTCGTTTTGCTGATGGCGTTGGTCTTTGTCTTAGTGAAACTCTGTTTTTTATTGATGTTTGTAAGAACGTCTATTGAATATCACGTTTCTCGGGATAGCTCTAATTACTCTTGGTAAAAAAAATCTCAGATGCTGTTCGACGGCTGTCGGTCAACCTAGTATACTAGTGTTATGAATTAGGTTTTGTTGTGTCAATGGAATCCATCACTTCACAGCAGACGAGGAGACATTCATATGGAGTTAATTTCGGGACTAAAATAATCATTCGTGACACAGTGGATTCAATTGTCGAATGTTGTAAATCGAATCGTCGAGATAGTAAACACAATCGCCACGCATTGTAAATCGAATCGTCGAGATAGTAAACACAATCGCCACACATTGTAAATCGAATCGTCGCGAATCGTTGAGATAGTGGATCCAATCATTGGGTATTGCACTTCGAATTGTGGGATTTTTGTAAAAGGAATCATTAATGTTATTGTCAAAGCTCGAATCGCGAAGCACTTTTCGAATCGTCGGCCGTCAGATCGAATCGTCATAACACCGCAGACCAGTATGGAATGCTGGCCACTGTAATACCGCAGACCAGTTTAGAGCGCAGATACAAGCAAGCACATGGTCATTACGAAATCATTCTCTTTACAACATGGAAGAGGTGAAGGCCATACTACGAAATGCTTTGAACGAGCTTGACAAAGCAACAACTACTACAAACAGTGCCACAACTACATCTACTACAAATAGCGCCACAGCTACATCTACTACTTCCAGAGTGGCAGCTAATATGAGGTGAGAAAAGTTTTGCAATAAACCGATCGATACGATTGATCTACCCTTGATCTACTATAAATTAAAACCAGTAAAAAAAATCACCTATATTTTAAAACCAAGAAGAAAAACACCCTAGAAAATACCTACAAGCCAAAACTTGCAAAAACTTGACCAAAATGCCTATTTTTGACATGTTTTCAAGTAAAAATACCCATACGGATTTTTACAAGCCTGCCAAAGGCCACCTCATCAGATTTAGTTTTCATTCCGTCTATTTAAGAAAAGAACAATTAGCACAATTTTTAGCAATAAAAAACTTAAAATTATGGACATTTACCTTTGAAGAGAATTGTTTGGCTAATAGATAGAAAGATTATACAGCCGGTTTATCTTAGCCTCCTCCGCAGTCATCACTGTTTCTCAGTTTGAATATTTCTGTTATGTAAGTTAGACATATTTCAGTATTTATTTTTTCTTTTTTGGTTGTAGATCTGCTTTTCCATATTTTCAAAGCAGAAGGCCACTATCTAATCCACGCCCCAAAAAGATAGCAAGAACCAGCAATAACCCATTTGTGGCCAAAGAAACATGGACACATGATTTCTTTTTGTTGGCCTCACCTGATACTCCCCGAAGCCCAACATTTCATGAATTAAACATGCTGATCGCTGCTGGGTTGGGAAAGAAAAGAATTGTGTTTACAGACAAACATGGCGGTTTCAACCACATTAAACAAGTTTTGGAACAAGAATATCCCAAGTTAAGAAGCCAAAACGGGGCTTTTGAGTTTATGAGAGCCGAAAGGGGTGGGGCATCACGGCCCCTTTTTCCAATACCTCTTCCAGTTAATGGGTATTCACTGCCATACCTGAGGGATTGCACTGGAAGTGGAATGGTTTATATAAGACCAATTCAGAGTGCTTTAAGCACAGAGCCCATTAATTCAAGTAATACTGGGATACAATCAGTGACCACAAGTTGTGTAAACTGCAATCTTACTGTGCCAATCAGTGAAATACGCCAACATGTTGAAACATGTAGAGGAGGCAGCAGTGCATCCACTTCCACTGCTGATGATGATAGTAACGATGTCAGTGTCATTGATGTTGTTCAGAAGAAAACAGTGTCCTACTCAATTGGAAAAGGTATTTACCAACAAATAAATTACAGTACTGGTTAAATTCCTCAGGGTGCCTACCTATTATTTATTATTTATACGTCTTTGGACAGACAACAATCATTGTATACTGAATCTCTTCGGTTTAGTCTGGGGTAAGATAAGTACAATCAAAATTTTGGATCTGGGATAGAGGAAAGCGTTAAGAACCACAATTCCACCAAACCTCCTGGGGGTTGAAGTAGTTTGATTGTATTGAATTATAAGGTTCAATGAGAAATGAAATTTTCTCTAAGCTAGCATGTGAACAGGCTCAGGGGAATGGGGAGGGGAAGGGAAGGGGAAGGGGGAGGGGAAGGGAGGGGGAGGGGACTGGGGAGGAGGAGGAGGGGGAATCATTCCCCCTCCTCCCCAGTCTCCTCCCCTCCCCTTCCCTCCCCCTCCCCTCCCCTCTTCCCCCTCCCCATTCCCCTGAGCCTGTTCACAGGCTATTTCTAAGCATTTTGGTTTAAAAATAATTCAAACTCCTTTTATCGAAGGTTTCAATAAGGATCCTATTTAGGGTGTAAACAGTAATATTCTGCAATATAGTTTCCTAATATTGACTCATACATTTTTGAACTTATTGCATGCTTCTATGAATGTCTATCAAAGATTAAAGTAAAATATAAAAAATGTTTTGAACAATAATTGATATGATTTTATCTTCAATTTATCTCTATTTATTTTTTATTTTTATTATTATTATTTAGAGGACCTATCTGTAAATCACCTTTGTGACGATAGTATCCTCAATAAAGATTAATTATTATTATTATTATTATTCAACAGGTACTTCTTCTGATTCTTCTCCTCCTGTACAGCTGCCAACCACTAAAAGAAAATCTATTGAAGACCTAACACAGATATTTCCTTCCCATGATGTAGATTATCTCAATGACATTTTGGAGAGAAATAACTCTATTGATGAAGCAGTGGCAAGTGTCCTTGATGATGACATCCTTCAAGTGCCTTTGTTTAGTGAAGGTAAAATCCTTTTTGTCATTATATTAAAGTGTATTTCCTTACATTCAGAAAAGAAAAAGGACTGCACACTACAGTGCAGACAATGTTTAGGACATTCATAGCATGATGGTACAAAATACTTACAAACCATTTCTTTGACAACATAGAAAAAACTGTTTACAAAGAACACTCCCTACTAACATTAGTTAGCTTGGGCAAAAATAACAGAAATGCTCATCACCCAGTCAGAATGCCTAGCAATCAAACGTTTTGGTGTAAGAAAATATTGTGGCATGTTCAACAACTAATTTATGTTATGTAATGAATTTTGCACTGTAATTCCTTATTTAAAATGAATCATAGCTTTTACCATTTTTCTTCCAGTAGATAAAAGCAGCATGGTACAGAGTGATCCGAACCCCCTTCTGAATTTCAGGAGGCAAGTGAAGTCAGAGAAGCAATATTTGACCTTCAACCGTATGCAAGTGTCTGTGATACGTCAGCTGATGACTCTATTTAAAGATCCCAAATTCGATTTGAGAAAAGATCCAGATGTGTCTTTCATAGGTGAAATGGGGGCGGACTTGGGTGGACCCACGAGAGAGTTCTTCAGCATTGCAATGAATAGTCTCACAAAAGTTGACCAACTATACAATCTACAATTGTTTGGTGGAATTGATGATCATCTCATCCCACTTTATGGAGTAGATACCCTGTCACAAGGGTGCTTTGAAATGGTTGGGAAGCTGATTGCTTACAGTGTCCTCCATTCATGTGTTGGTTTCATTGGCATGTCCCCAGCAGTGGTAGAATACCTTTGCACTGGGTCTTTGGACAAAGCAAGTGATAAAGTAACAATTGAAGATCTTTACGATATTGAACTCAAGTCAATCATTGAAAACAAGGTATGTGAAGTTATGTATATATAGGATAAAGAACGAGAGAGAGTGTTATATTGGATATCAAGATAAAAATATCAGATATAAAGATTTATACCAATAAAACACGATCTCAAGTTCTTTATCCAACTTAAAAAAACTCCAACTCATATTTGAGTTGTTCCATAAAAGAAAATCAAAAATATCTTCATTTATCTTAGAGAAAATCGAGGTTATGTAAATTAGAACGAATCTTTATGAGATATAATAAAAGCACTCATCACGGTCGTGATTTTCATTGTGCTTGCCTTATGAATTATTAATGAGTTTTTAAGTATGGCATAAGGTATATCAATTATGAATATACATATTCTTGTTTAGTCCTTTGATCTTGTTTGTATCCTGCCAGTTTATTTATTTTTTCTCTCATCAATGAAAAATGTTGAAAAATCAGATTAAAAGACTCATTAATAACTCACAAGCAATGAACCCAATCTGTTTAAAGTATTTTCAATTGTATACAATATAGACACATGTATCTTTATGTAAAAATATGTACAAAGATACATGTACAAAATACTAAGGAGATTACTTTGCAAATACAAATGCTAAGGAGATTACTTTGCACAATGCGCGTGGGCCCATGCAAGTGCGAGGGGTATGTAAACCCTGTTGGTTATTCTCTGAGGGTAGCCCATCAAGCAATAAATTGGGATCCCTCTGTCATCATCCTGGCCGAGAGAGACTTTGTATCCCAGTCTCTCTTGTATGGTGATTTGTGAACAATGAACAAAAAAAAAAGCCGGAATTATGACTCAATTGGCTACGCCCATTGAGTAATAATGTGAGGATGATTTGCTTGACATGGACTATTAAGTTTAAAATAAAACTTACAATCATACTTAAATTATAGCATTCATACGTCTATTGTATATTATTGTAACAATGACTTGGTTTGTCATTCAGATCATTGGCAAGGAAGATTTGAAACTTACTGACGAAGAAAAGGATAAAGTAGAGGAGAGAATGGTTCAACATGGGCTGAAAGAAATACCATTGACAGCCCTGAATAAAGACAAAGCAATTAAAGATCTCCTCATTGCCGAAGTGCTCATTACGCGTGTTATGGCCATGGATGCAATTTTCAAAGGAATGAACTCCCTGGGGCTAGGAAAGCTTATGAGATCCTACCCAACAGTAATTGCTCCATTGGTCTTCCCCTCTACTGATGAAGCTACAGTGGATCCAAAAGTAGTCCAGCTTAAGTTTGAAAAGGGCACTGAACACTGTGACAGTGAAAAAAAAAAGCAAGTCAAAGCTCATTTTTTTACTTTCATTGAAGAATCTGCAAACATAACTGGTATGTACATTTGTTAATCATATTCAATGGGTATACATGGGTTACTTGTTTGGTACTAAGTGGTACCTTACAGTAGCAGTAGGGTTGCCAGCCTTTCACTGCTCTGACATCAATTTGATTCTAGTTCCTGGATTGGGAATCTGAGTTTTTTTTTTCATGTGTTGTTCTCCTTCAAGCAACAGGTTTTCCGATTTTCCTAACTTAGCAAAAATCAACTTGATGATATATATCTAGTATATCATGAATCAATTAATGGATTTGTTTAATTGAATTAGAACAAAAATGGTTGTTCTCACAGATATCCATATATTCATATATATATTATCCTTTCTTTAATTTAGATGAGCAGACTGGTAAACCAATGATCTACTCCTTGATCAAATTTGTGAAAGGTAATTGTAACATCAATGATGATGACCACCTGCAGCTTACATTTAATGCAAATGAGAAGAATATCTTTTTGGAGGCCGACAGTTGTTTCAGCAAAGTTACACGTATCCTACCTCTATCTCATGCCACTTATCAAGATTTCAAGGAAGCATGTATTAAAAGTCTGGATTTTGGAGGTGTTGGCTTTGGCAAATTTTAATGCTTTGTTTTCTAGGCATTCATGAAAAGAATTTGTTAGTTTTAATCTATTTGACAAGTTTTCTGAGGAAGCAAGCCTGATAAAAAAGCCAGTTTCTTACTCCTCTATCCACTGTTGGTGCATTTTGAAAATTTTGCTTTTGGCATCGGATAGAGTACATGCCACATAATTAAGTGTGAAACAATCCTTAACTATTTACAGTGAGACCTCCATTCAGCGGCCACCTATTAAGCAGTCACCCTCTATTCAGTGGCCACTTTTCAAAGTCCCAAAATATAAGTAAACATGATAGTAATTTAATCTCCATTAAGTGGCCAACCTCTACTAAGTGGCCACTTTTTCAAGTCCCAAGGGTGACCGCTTGATGGAGGTCTCACTGTAGTTCCAAATAAAAATTAGCCATGCACTAACTTAGAATTCACTGAGGCATAAACGCAGACAGCGTTTATTTCAATTCTTTTGTGGTATTGTCTTATGCCTCTATGAATTACTATAACTTAATCTTATTTGGTACTAAATATTAAGAATTGTTTCACCCTTATGTGACGTGCACTCTAAATATTTTGCATTTTTTTACAATGACCATATAGGCTTGCATAACCAGTGCAGAATTTCTTACATTTGTTTACTCAGAGGCTGGTTGCATGAAGCCTGGGTAAAATCATCCACCTACAAGTTATATACAGCATATAATTTCTGTGTAGTTTATCCAGGATTTGCACAACCAGCTGCAGACTGTGAAGGCAATTAAGTAAAAATGGACACATTGCACCCCTTAAAAGTTATTGATACAATGTACATGATGCACATTGTTAAACACTGTTACCACTGATGAACATATAAAATAGAGACAGTCTTGACAATAATATAAATCCTATTTGTTCTTTGAGATTGTCCAGTATAAAGACAAAATCACTCATTCTGGTGGATTTGATCACTGTTCACTTAAATCTGTAAGATATGCTACTACCTTTTCATATATATCAACACCAAAGTATTGGCTATCTTGGAGAGGATTATGCTCCTGCTGAAGGCCAATGTACAATTCGCTTGTAAGAAAAGGCAATGTAACACTGGGTACAGAAATAATTTCCTCTGACATATTTGCAGACCATTCAGAACTTGGCTGAGGACCATCCCAGTCAATGCCATATTGTACAGCCTCATCCTGTTGATAAAGCATGTTGTGTTAGAAATCTGTGCAATTAGAAAAGATTCAAAGCATATCAACAGATATGAAATGATCAGACATATAGATGTTTGTAGGTTATTTAGATTTGAAATGATACATTATAGTTATGTTATAGTTAAATGTTTTCTGCTTTTATTTTTTCAAACATGGTTAATGGTTTGATAATGTATGTTAAATAAAAGTAAAAAAACAGTTTTGAATGTTTAACATTTGATGACAGTACAAGGATGGTTTACTGCTTTGACACTTCAGGATCATAGTATTTATTTTTTGGTGGAATTATCCTTATAGAAACAATGAATAACTATTCTATAAACCTCTTTTTTAAAGTTTTCTTAATTCTTACTTCGGTCATAAATTCACTTCCATGGGGTGTGAAGTGGAGGCCCCATAGCCAAAGTTGGGCTGGTGACATGTTTCCCTCAGTAGATATGGGGTGGTTGTTCCAACCTTCAGCAAATTCAGTGAGTTGACAGTTGATTCTTGGCTCGAATGTATATCTTAGTGCAAAGATGTGAATGTCATTACCAATGTCAAGGATGCCTTCTGACTCCATAAAGGTAAAGATGTTGTAATAAATAAAGGAACAGCCACAATAAACGTCTCTCCACAATCTCTCAATCCTTTGATTGTGACAACTTCTCCCAGCAATAAAGCTTCCCCTGTCTGGCCCCCTACTAGGGTGTGATAGCATGTACAATGCCACATCAACATTCTCAACACCCTTATCTCCTCTGACTCGAGAAGGTAAACCAAAGTTTTCCACTGCCTGAAGGAACCATTGAAGTACAGTTGCTGCTTTATTGTTACAAGAACACCTTAGGAACATGATCTGCCTTGAGTATCCGTCTATTGCTCCATGAATAACAAAACCCCATCTAAAAGGTGATCCAGATAAAAAATTACTAATTTTCCTTTCTGTTTGAATTCCATAATGAGTCCAATAGGGTTGACCTTGAGAACAACTGAAGTGACAATTTGGTTAAGCTAATATACAATGTACATGAGTTTTGTATGTTTTTATTATATGTTTTTTGGCCATAATGAAGAATGCTTTTCATTACAATTACTCTGGGATAGAATTCAGCTCTGCTACAAAAATATACTTTTCTAGTCTTTTTAGTTAGAAAAAAAGCAGTTTTCAATGTTAAAAAAGTTGACTCATTTGCAAAACCTATAATTATCACTTCAGTCATTTCCAAAGTCAGCCCTTTAATTATTGCCTTTGCATTGGATCATCTGAAGCATACAGTTGATACAATGATGATATAATACAGATATACACAATCATACAAATTTACAATGAAAAGTCCATATCAATAATTCATCAGTCAAAAATTAATACTTTTAATACCTTATCAGTTTATGATTTCCATCCATGTGCCATAAAGATAATGGAGCTTTGACATTGTAGCATCTGCGCTCAACAGCTGTAAGTTGAAGTGATCTCAAAAGGATACCTTCAGGGCAGACCCGTTTCATACTTTTTTGGATGCGATCCCATTGAATATGAAGATTTCTTGCTCTCAGCTGACCTCTCATCCTACGATATCCACAGTTAGGAAATATTTCCAGTATATTTTTGCTGAAATAGCAATAAAATTTCATTAAAATCAATTATAATTCACTAATAGATATCTAGAGCAGCCATCCTTTTTTCAAAGATCTCAGTATTGAAGGATGCAAACAAATCACTGGCAGTAATACACTAGTGTGGGCCATGAGCAATTTATTTCGTTTCGAACTTTCATCAGGTTTTTATACAAAGTGCCCAATGACAGTAATAGTCAGAACAGTATAAAAGAACAGAAGAAACAAACAAACTAATACTTATATATTAATGTAAATATGGCAAAATTATTGTAAGTGTTATTAATATTGATTCCTAAACTGCCTGTTTTATCCGAGGAATGATGACAGTATAATAAAAATAAAATACTCATTGCAAAAGCTATAGGCTAGAAACTTGAGATTTACTTTAAATTTGTGTACTTACATTTCAGCGTCGAGTTCTACATCAGTCAAAGAACTGTGTCGTTTCGTCTCTAGCCCATAACCTCTCACTCGACGAAAAACAGTCTTAGTTGACACACAGAACATTTTTGCAATCTTTGCTACAGAAAATCCATACTCCAGGTACAGTTCTAACTGCTCGCTGGGTATAACTAGAGATGGACGACCACGACAGCCCGTAGATGAGGTGCATTGAGTCATTTGTGAAGGCCTGTCTGCAGCTGACAGCTTCCTCCTCGCTTCATGCAAAAGCATTTCCACTTCTTCAGGTATTTGAAATAAAGTTACAGCATGTGCAACTAGGTTCAAAACACGGTCGATATTCCAAGAAAGATAATCTCTCCCGTCATCGTCTTCAAATAATTGTTCATCTATGCGATTTATTAAATCGCTTATCGAAGTACGAAGACAAGTCAAAACATCGTCCATGCTTGTATCTGCGCTCTAAACTGGTCTGCGGTATTACAGTGGCCAGCATTCCATACTGGTCTGCGGTGTTATGACGATTCGATCTGACGGCCGACGATTCGAAAAGTGCTTCGCGATTCGAGCTTTGACAATAACATTAATGATTCCTTTTACAAAAATCCCACAATTCGAAGTGCAATACCCAATGATTGGATCCACTATCTCAACGATTCGCGACGATTCGATTTACAATGTGTGGCGATTGTGTTTACTATCTCGACGATTCGATTTACAATGCGTGGCGATTTTGTTTACTATCTTGACGATTCGATTTACAACATTCGACAATTGAATCCACTGTGTCACGAATGATTATTTAGTCCCGAAATTAACTGCATACATTCAGTGCCTTTACAGAAATATAATTCTAATGTCAGTGAGATGATAGCTCCCTACAACTTCAGGGTAATGACATGGTTAATTGAACTCATGATTTGTACACCTATTGTAGACTATACGTCCCCAGTTACAGCTTACTAGCCCTCTTTACGTTTTAGACAAGAATTCTTAGTGCTTAAGTTGAGGTGAATACAAAGCCTGACAGGAAATAGGGAATGCACTATAAGTAAAGACTATTCGGGGATTTTATAGCTTGTCAATATTTAGGTTAGCTCAGGCTATAGGGTCACTTGTAGATTATCAACCAAAACGTTTATCTAAAGCTGTATCTTTCTTTTTGTACATCAGTACTCATGTCTTTTGTTCTGTTTTGTAAACGAAGGTGTTTGCGTTATTGTTCCAATGTAATCATTGCGTAGAATTTCTTGTATCAATTCTCTTTCAAGTCGGAATTCCCTCTTGAAGGCTTAATTTTGTTATCTGGAGATAAAAGGAAAACGAAATTAAAAATTTCGATTAACAAAAATCTCGTATTTAGAGTTTGAATGTCAAGTGAAAATATTTGAACAACTGTTCACACCAAAAGAGAGTATTGAAATCAGTTGATAGTCTTTACTATTTGGTGCCCAGCAATCATTACCGAAGATTCGTAAAGTACTGACACTGGCACCATAGGTAATTGCTGTTATCTTTTTCTTTTGTCGCTAACCAAAACACAAAAGAGCTGATACTGAGGACCATCAAGGCTTTTTATAGATGCCGATTAATTGATTTTGCCTTTTTGGTGGTTTTTCGCACTGATCTCAACCCATTAGGGTTGGGCCATTACAGCCTTCTTTGCTGTATCCTTTGCATTCACAAAACTAACCGTATGGGCCATCAGTTTACAAATCAGACAGCTTTTGCACGAAACACAAAACAGTGTGGAACTGTGCGTGCGCACTAGTCTAGAAGTCGGCAGACAAACCGCCATTATAAAATATTTGTAGTTTTCGAAATTTTTCAGCGCGCGCAAAAGGCAGACGAACAGCGCAGCTACCTTTATTTATACTATGTGTATGGAGCTCGTTCGTAGGCATTCGCTACTATACGTGATTTTTACTTTTATTTTTCTTGTTGTCTTTTTCAGGAAGGCGAAACAGTTCTAATCTCCGCATCACGTGACGGCCACGTGGAAGTGGTCAAGACTTTACTCAGTAAATACGCTGATGTAGATGCCGTTGATTCGGTATGGCATTAAAACGGCTTAGTTTACCAAGTTGTGTTCACACATGGATGTTTATTTTCTATGTCAATTTTTAGGAGGGGAAAACTGCTCTTATCCACGCTGTCGAACAAGGACATACATTAATAGTTCGATATTTACTGGAAGCCAATGCAAAGACAGAGATTGCAAACAAGGTAAGTATTTATATTGTGGTTGACCAATTTGGACTGAAATCAGTAAGTGGTGGTATTTTCATTTCGGTTAATAGAATGTACAACTCATGGGTTGGTAGCATGTGCAGAAGTAAAGCGTATTGGCCAACATCTAAGGCCTGGTATTCATATAAAGCGTATTGGCCAACATCTAAGGCCTGGTATTCATATAAAGCGTATTGGCCAACATCTAAGGCCTGGTTTTCATAAGCGACAGAAGCAGTGGTAACATACACAGACTCAGTGTGGTGAGAGATTCAGTGAGCAGTGCATTACTGAGACAATGACCAGTATACTGAGCCAGTGGAATATTAAACACATGTAATATATTTCTTAGGATGAATAAATCTTGTATCTTGTATCTTGAGTCTGCGCAGTATGTTACTTCCGCTTCTGCTTCAGTGGCTCGTTAAGAGGCAACTATACCAACATTCATTAATCAAGATTTTGCTTCATCAGCCTTGCATTTTTATTATCCAAGCTTTCGAGCAACTTGCTCTTCATCAGGGTAAACGGTTGTGACAATTACAATCACAACCGTTTACCCTGATGAAGAGCAAGTTGCTCGAAAGCTTGGATAATAAAAATGCAAGGCTGATGAAGCAAAATCTTGATTAATGAATCTTAACACGGCCTACGAACATTTACTGAATCTTATACCAACATTATTCTAATGTTGCAGGATGCGGAGACACCATTGATAAGAGCGACTATCAAAAAACAAACGGAAATCGTGGGTCTTCTGTTGGAGAAAGGTGCTCTAGTATCGGCAGCAGACAAAGTAAGTCATCATCACTGACACTGTTCTCCACTCAACCTGGCAGATCTTTAGACATAAGGACTTACAACAGCTACTTATTCTTGCTCTTGCATGTTTTACAAAATTACTTAGAAATAGTATAGAAGGCTTAAAACGCTTTACAAAACAGAACCGGTTTAGTACAGCTAAACATATCTAATCTAGACTAATCTAGCTTAGCAGCTCAAACTTATTGTACCCTTCATAGTTTTCTCGTGCACCAATAATGAGTGTCTGTCGTGCGGTGTTGATATCGCTAACTAAGGACGCAAATTTATGATTTATTTTACTTGCAGCGTGGAGACACAGCTCTACACATAGCGGTACGAGGTAGATTCAAACGTATTTGTGAACTGCTACTACGAAACCCTAAGGACGCACGGCTGCTTTACCGCCCAAACAAGGCAGGGGAAACTCCTTATAATATTGATAGACAACATCGCACCTAGCATTTTAACACAGATTTTTGGCACAGGTAATTGATCATTTTTCATATCATCACAGAATTACTCCTGATCGAAGGTTTTATACACTGGCTTATTGTTTGATCTTTCTTGTTGCACAGGGCTGATTGCAAGTGGTAAAAAGTGCAACGAAGAGATAATGGGTTATGACGTATATACCAGCGCTTTAGCAGACGTGCTATGTGAGCCTTCGCTCAATATGCCGCTGACTGTAGGAATGTATGCGCGATGGGGAAGTGGCAAGTCATTTGTGTTGAGACGATTACAAGGTAAGAAAGCATAGAACTGAGGCATTTACATGGCCTGGTTTTGAAGGGATCTTATCAGTTATACAATGATAGTGTAACCATTTATCATATACTAAATAATAGGCAACTCGATGAATGACGAAATCATCTCCCCTTTTTTCCCTTGCTCGAGAACTTTCTCCACAAACTACAGAGAAAATGGCATAAATAAGAAAACGAACTCAGTATAAGCCTGGTTTTCAAAGGACATTTTTTTTGGTCCTTGTGGTTTTGCTTATGCTATACTCTTACCAATAACCTATGGCTATCGTGGTCTTCGACAAGAATTGGTTTTCTTGAACTATAAATAGTTTTAGTAAACTTGTAAACTTTTGTAAACCATGAATAGGCGACTTTCAAAAATGGCGGGCATATTGTTTACGAGAACGAGGCCAGAAAGGCCTCCAAAAGCATCATGGCATCAATGAGTCTAGGTACATCATGTAAAATGCACAGAAAGTAGTTATTTCAAAAGGAAGAGGAACGCATCGTCTTTGATAGCAATAGAAGTGTCGGCACGCTTATTTTCTGGTAACAAGGCCTTTGTGGCCTCGTTCTTATGTACTAGGTCGCCATTTTTAAAAGTCGTCTATTGATTTTGTAAACTTGTGAAAGAGACACTATTTGGCCTCATCTTTGATGATTATGACACTGTTTTATCGATTAGGTGCATTTACCAAAGTACGGTTAATTAATGCTAACTATTTTTATGTTCTACAGAGGAGATGAGAGAGTTTGCACACCAGGATATGCGTCCCGTGTTCCAGTTTTCTCGTTTTATCTTCATCATCGTCCTGGTGTTGTCAGTCATTATAGGTGTTATCATGTGGGCAGCTTTAGGCCTTGTAGAAGGCATTTGTATTGGACTAGCTATCTTTATTGGAATTTATTCACTGTTTTTGTGCGCGTATGTTGCGGATAGACGTTACGCTAACGGAGAAACGCCGTGCGCCATTGGTGGCTACGTGGCCAACACAGTTGCAACATTGAAGTTGTTGTCACAGTTTATATTCTGTACTCCTCCGTCTCCTGGCTCCATGAAGCCCTCGCTACCTGTACGATTCTTCTTCACAGACTTTAGCAAGTTAACATGCAGTGGTAGCGAGGCAGCGTCGTTGGTGGGAATGATTGAGACACTGTGTGATGTTGTCGAGTCGGAGTTTGGTTTTTTTGTGACTCGTCTTTACCGTGTATTTCGAGCACCGCATTCCGAGTACGAAGACATGGGTTACATGACTGCACGCTGGAAGCGTTGTTGCTGTTGTGTTCCTACGTTTATAATATTTCTGTTCGTCATTATTTGTGGCCTTACGAGTATAAGCCTTTTTACAGTCAATGGCACCCAGGGAGGCTCTGTAATTACTGGACTCCAGATAGCAACAGCCTCAGTGGTAGGAGTGGCTGTGCTTGTTCATCTGCCTACACTTTGCTCCATGTTGTATTCGCTGGCTTTTTCTCAGAAGAAACGCATATCAGTAGTTGCAACTCAACTTGGACTCAAAGAGGAAGGCTTTATTCATGCTTTAAAACAAGAAGTTGAATTATTGACGGATCTTGTTAACTGTGTGGATGGCTTTACAAGGCATCAGACTCGTATCGTCATTGTTATCGATGGATTAGACAACTCGGAGCAATCGAAAGTACTTCAGTTACTTGACTCAGTCAATCTGTTATTCACGGACCCTGACGCGCCCTTTATTATCCTAATGGCTTTAGATCCTAGAGTAATTATACGAGCCATTGATCAAAGTTTCAGTAGTATTCTACGTGAGTCGCACATCAGTGCGTCAGATTACCTGAAAAGTATCGTGCAGCTCCCTTTCTATCTCCCTGAACCGAAATCCAACTACACGGGAGTTGTGCCTCCAAATGTAATGAGTCTCTTGGAGGACGTTCGTAATGTTGAATACGACAGCGATTATCAACCGGACATCGACTTGCGTCCGAGCAGCATTTTGCATGACGAAATGGAATGGGATGGTGAAATGTTGCAGTATGATAACGATAAGAGGAAACATAGGGACTGTAATGGAGGTGTACCAGGACGCTTTCATCCCGACTTGAATCTAGACTCGTCCATGATTTATGAACCAAACGAGCGTGACCCTTGCTTAGCTCTCGACCATCAAAAGATATTAGAAAAGGAGCTGGAGTTAGAAGAGCGGAGAAAAATCTCTGCGGACTTAGCCCAAGTTTTGGCTGATAACGAAACAGTGAATCCTCTCGGAGTAAAACGGCTTATGAACATTGTCTCTCTCACATGCCGGCTTCTTCGAGCCCGTGGAATCGAGTATTCCTGGAAACGACTCGCCGCGTGGGTTAGTCTTGTAGATGGATGGCCCTACAAGACATCATGGCTTGTGCTGCTTATAGAAGACAATAATACTCACATTCGTGATAGTGTCTCACTTAAAGACCTTTACGAAGCCACCCTCTCTGCTATGCCAGTTATCAATGAGGTTGACTGTATGGTGGATGGGGACCCTGTGTACTTTGAAACATTCCTTTCGTCGCATCAGCCATTTTTAAGAGCAGCAGACGTGAGACGGTTCTTGGTAAGTACGATTCATTTGGATCAGTCGTTGCGGAGGCAGATGGTCGAGTGTCTTCACGCGGGATTGGGAAGCGGTAATGCAAAATCTGAGACGGAAAGTGTGGGAAAACGAAGTTCTGCTTATCAGGTAAGGAGATTTAAAGATTGAAAATTATAAGAGATTAAAACAAAAATTATGCAAAATCAAAGAGATGCTTTGATCGAGAGAAAATGAAAAGATTAGAATTCTTCACGTGATACGTATGTAGTCCCTCCCTTTCCCTCTCCCTTTCTTCTGTGATGTCTTTACTTTTTCCGTGTCATATTTTCATAATTTCATAATTTCATTCCATTCCTTCCTTTTTTCCATCCCCCTCCCACTTGTTCATGCATCCATCCATCCATCCATCCACCCACCCACGCACCCACGCACCCATCCATCCATCCATCCATCCATCCTAGCATTCATCCATCATTCTTTGCACCATTCTTTGCATTCGTCAATCCTTCCTTCCTTTCATCCATCCATCTATCCCTCCCTCCCTCCCTTCCTTCCTTCCTCCCTCCTTCCCTCCCCTCCCCTCCTTTTTTCTCAGTACGGACCGGCTCATCCGGACCGTTCACAGTTACATGGGCTTAGAAGAGATTCTGAACCGGGAAAAAGAAAAACGTTATTAAACGGCTTAGGTCGGTCCGTATCGCGAAAATATTTGCTCTCGTTTTTGAAAACGGACTTCGGCCTGTGGCCTCGGTCCGTTTTCAAAACCTCGGGCAAATATTTTCTCGATACACAAGTTTCCATACATCGGTTCACTAGTCAAACACAAAGCATTCAGCCGAGGCTCCAAGGGGATATTTGCATAATCCTTTGAAACTAAGGCCACTGGACCTTGACGCCTCGTTTGGGAGCTTTGTGTTTGGCCAGTGAACCGATGTATGGAAACTGGTGAATGTGGACCTTCCAGCCGTTTAATAATATATATGTGTTTGTTCGTCTGTCTTTGCCCTCTCTGCTGATTTAGACGATATTATCTTTTTCACAGCTGAGTGCCTCGTATAACGTCAAGGACAAACAAATAAACTTAAACGGCTTCACCATTGATGATGTTTGCAAACAGGTACGAAAAAAAGAACTAATATAAGTTGATGCCAAGAAGTTGAATTTAAACATGTTTTCATCACGTATTTTTTTTTCTCAGCTTTCCGAGCTGGAAGGTTTAGATCAAAAGCAAATATCCACCTACCAAAAGATCGTCTCTGACAATAACGTGAACGGAAAAGTGCTAGCCACGTGTGACCTTAGTGAACTGAGTCAGATTATGGGTATGACATTCGGTGATTGGCAGTTGTTTAGAGCGTGGATTTTATCAGCGAGATATCCACAGGAGTGTGCAACTTGGTAGGTTTAATACACCATCTAGAACTGAAGCCGCAATGTTTTTCTCGCGCTTCGCAACGCCATTTTAGAGGTTTTGTTGCGAGAGCGAAATTGCCGAGTGTAACAAGGGCGGCAACAATTTCTCACAACAATAAATTGGTTGCAGCAAGGGCGCTAGGACAAATATTGGTACCTTGTGCTCGTTCACTGCAAAAACGAAATTTACTCAAAAACTTGAGTAAATCGGTGCATCCACAGTAACTCACTTATCCGAGTAAATTTACCCAGTTATTTGAGTAACTGAGTACCCTTTACTCAAATAACTGAGTAACTGCCCACCCTGCTTTTTTCTGGTTATTTAGGGATTTGTTACTATTAACCGACCCGTACTGCTTACGTAACGGCTCATGTGGTAATAATTCGTTATGTACGATAAATAGCAGTTGTTAGACAGCTAATCAGTGAAAGAATAAGTAAATCAAGCAAAAATATTAAAGAACGGATAAGTAACAATTTACTGACTCAGTTATAATAACGAAGTCTAACGGCTCAGAAAACCACCAATATTCGCCCTAGTACTCTTTGTAGTAGAAGGTCCAAAAGCTTTAACTTTTCTCTGCAACATATTGAATATTGCACCCTCGTATTGAAGAGTGATGATAGACGCTGCAAGTTTTCTCTGCAACAAAATCTAAAATTGTGTTGCCTAGCGCGAGAAAAAATGCAGCGTGTATCGCCGGCTAACATTACGCACTACGAACACACATACTAGTATTGTTGCGTGTAAATCCCGTAAAATTATCATCTACAGAAAATAGAACTCGAGCATAAGGCCTGGGTCAGCAGGAAATTCTTAAAGTAAAATATGATTTTTAGTATTAGCCTACACTCATATCCAAACAACCTGGAATTTGGCATATCAATGGAACTTGTGACGTTTAGTGCCTTTACTAAAAATATCTGTGCAAAAGTGGTCATGTGATCAGTTAGTGGTAGAAAATGTAACAAATCAATCTTTTAAATACTAGGTGACGAGTTTAATTGATATAGAATAGCAAATATCCTAAATACAGTCCAATTTGGAAACATGAACAATTCGCGTTTGGAATGGACCACTATCGTTCTTCTTTAAGGAGATAAAGTATAAAACAAGTCACGTGACCAGATCAAATCACTTTTTAGTCAAAATCTCCTTCATCAAAACCGAGAGCCAACCATTCCAAACGTGAATTTATAAAGCTCATAATGAAGTGTATATTCATGTTACTTTTTAGGGTAGCAAGGTTTTTTTCTATTTTCCAATTCAATGACGTCATAAGTCACGTGATCACAACTTTAAAGTTATCTAAAATACAATGAGCTTTTATCATGTAATTCCAAAAGTCACAGTACAGAAATATAATTACCATAGCTGGAAAGAGCACGTCAAAATTAGTAAAACTGTGAAGTTTGAATGAAGTAACTTTCAAATTCACGAAGATATGAATTTTCTGAAATCGAAATTTTGTATGAAAACATTCGCTGGTAGGCAAGAAGGTTTTCTTACAAATTCACACTTTTCAAAAATTCATATTCTCGCGAGTTTTGGATTTAATTCCTTCAAACTTCACTGTCTTGCTAATTTTAATATGCTCTTTCCAGCTACGGTAATTCTTTTTCTGTTTTACGAATTTAAAAATACCTGATAAAAGCTCATTCTTAGACCGATTTGTGTCTTATACAAACAAAAGCCTGCCAAGATATTGAGAAAAAAATAGTTTTTCCGGCTGATGGGCTAAAATCCCAGGCCTTAACATGCTTGCGAAAATAATACCAAGACGTACAGTTCATTCTCGTTCTTCACTGGTGCTAAAATCGTTGATGAAGCACTGATTTTTCTACTGTTGTCCAGAGCGAATTGGACTTCCCGAACAAGAAAGAGGAACATCGATCAAAGCGCTAGCTCTGCAGATACCTATCCAGCATTTAAAGTGGTGATGAACAGTTTCACTTTATTCACTGCTCAACGAATCGTCTTGCTGATAGTGAATAGCCATTTGACAAAAGCATGTTACGCCAGAGGCGGACCCACGATTTGAAAAAGAGGAAGGAGAATGATTTATTTCTGAAACGCTATGCAAAGAACATGGTGGACTTCAGAAAGGGGTCTTTAAACCCCTGTAGATTCACTACTGCATACATACATACACTTCAAACAGCACACCTTCCTAATTATAAACTTATCTTTTTGCAGTCACACAAATGGTCGTTGCGTGAGTCCTGGTGAGATGCACTGTCAGTTGCTAAAGACATCTTCTAGTGAGTATAATGGCTGGATACCGGCCTAGTCCATCAGGCGACGCGCGTCACGTGATTCGTCACGTAAACAGTTTTGCAATCTCCAGCCACTTGTGAGAGTTTGTTACCAATTGCTGGGTTTCATCCATTCCTTTGGGAATCAAAAGACAATGAAGTGGTAGCCATGTTGGATGAACAAACTACAGACGCTAATGAGAAATCTTTTGTTGAAGTTCATCCAAGATGGCTGCCGTGACGTCACATGCAACCCAGCAATACTTACTATAGCCGAAGGAGACTGGAACGAAGAATATCACAAACTTGCAGGGACGATTTGTTTGAAGTCTCCTGGTTATGCTGTTTTATGCATGTGTAATTGTACAAGAGAACTTGATGTTCTATTTAATGCAATCATTCAGTGTGCATTGCTTAAAACCTCGAGGACCTCACAAATGTTGTTCTATTGTGCGTATAAATGCATGAAATTGTTTTATTCTGATATCACTGTTTCTGTTTCCTTTTTGTAGCTGGTTGGGATCAGGGGAATTTTCTGGGAACACCGAGAAGAAGCATGGCTATGTCCGAGACTAACGAAACCTCACAAGGAGAAGCTGGTTCGACGCAACAACCTGAAAACAAGACTACTAAACCAAACTTTGAAGGCAGCGAAGATCCAAACGACGTCCCTGAAATAGTCCTTCAGCCTCCATCTGCATCGGAGACGGAAGACGAGGACAATGGTGAAACAACAGAAACAGAAGTAGAGAATAAAGATGACGAGGATGGCAAGACTACAAATAAAGAAAAGAGACTGTCGCAGGAGGAAAGGAATTATAATGCAATGGAGGAACAAATGGATGACAAAACTACGAACGAAGAGACACTGGTTGACTTGGAAACAGATCACGTGATCTCTGCGTCACAGATTAACGAGCCATACTCGCCCAAGTCCCCTCTTGCTTTATACTTTGATGAACAAGACGACTTCCCCGAGCCACCGGAAAACATACACACCGGTAATTCGTCGAATAAAAATGTTGACTCATCTGATCTTATTGTGTTCAGTGATTCAGGAGGAAGCAAGAATGAAGATGTCAAGAGAACCACTCGTGATGACGACTTATGGATTCCAGTAGAGAAACCTCGAACGTCGTCAATGGGTTCTTCCGGGAGTGCTGATTTCCCACCCCCTCCCTCTCCTCCCACAATACAAGCCATGGAGTGTACCTGTGAAATGGTAGCACCACAGGAATCCCGGCAACTTGAGCTTGAGTCAGCAAATGATTCACTGTTTTTTGCCCCCCAAGAAAGTAATACAGTTGAGAGACCCTCCCCCATAGTTCTTTCCATGACCAAAAATGGTCCTCTTAAAAATACAGTGGCTGTTAATCGACCAATAACATCAACACGCTCGATTAGTGAATCAACAGGCTTTCAACCAACCACCAATTCCAATAATAATCGTATTCCAAAGAGTGCCAATGCTCAATATCTAGGTAGTGAAAAAAGTGCAACCATTGGAATGAGACCCGTTTCGACATCAGACATGAACAGTCAACCAGTCTCATCGGGACTTAAACAGAGATCAGGCTCAGAGGGCTGGGTATCACCACCTAAAACGCCACCACAGCAACATCGAAATGTACGAAAAAACAATTATGGAACTGTGGACAATAATGACTTTCCACCACCCCCACCGTCCCTATTAAACGACTCTGCAGGCGACCAAAACTCCCCCTGGGTACCCCTACTGCAAAGATTCCAAGTTGATAAAGATGCTGCAATGCAAATGGAAAGTGAGGACAATCGTCGGACACGACCGAGAACATTTGCAGCGAACGAACAGAAATCTCAAAAGTTTCGAAGTTACACTCCAGCTCCCAAACCTAGCTTAGTGGAAGTGAAAAATGACAGCAAAAAAGACAAAAAGAATGAGACATGCGTATAGAAATCGGGTTTTCAGTGATCTGGGTGACGTATGTCAGACAATCACGGACTGCGCCCGCATTGGCTGCACAAGCCTCGCACGCTCCACACTGTTGGACTGCTTTATGTCCTGCGGGTAAGATTAATATGGACGGCTTTTATAGAACAACAATTAAATGATGGAATATTAAATATAGACAATTATATTATACATTCTTATTTATTTGTTTAATTTATGCTACAGCCTAACAGACAAAAATTATTAATGTACATCTAAATTTAAAATCCTAATTTAAATCAAATTGTTTAAGGCCTCTTTAATTAACTAACTCTTGAGGACATTTCTACCAAAAGGCTATGGTTAGTAGTATAAGCAGGCTGCAAAACACTAGTTTAAAAGACAAAATTTAGAGTCTTGTCCAAAAGCATTCTTTATTAACAAGAATTTCTTTGTTTTGAGTCCATAGCGGAGTGCATAACCTAAAAAACTATAAAACACAATATCTTATCCATCTATAAACAATGGTTTAATACGTTTTTACGGTACCACTGGTCAGCAGCCTTTTTGTTAGCGGTCCTTGAGAGAATTAAGACCGATGTATCGCAAAGGTCAAAATTTTCTTCTTGAAATGCCAGATGTGTTAACCACTGAATACAGATCAGAGATTCTAGAATCTTTGTTGATTTGCCGCTCTAAAGTTTTAGAATGACTCCCGTTCAGCAGAAAGAGGCATTGGCGCAATCACAGAACACGTAATGTGTGTTCACAGAAAAACAATTAGCTGTTTGGCAGCAAACTTCGCATTTTTCAATACCAATGGACATACACTTGTTTCGGAAAGGTTGTTGGGTGAATCATGGTGACTAGCCGGTTTGGGTCAAAATTGTTTATAAATCGTTATAGATTTCCAAAATAGTTAACTGTACAATGCCTTCTTATTTAATGGTCGTTGCCCCTAAAGTATTTCGTTTTCCAATTAGAGTGTACTCCATGGGAGGTAGTTTATTAAGAACACTTCCCAAACTTAGGCAGTACCTTTGATTCTCTTAATTGAAATCTTGATAGATTTGTTAAAAAAACTTGTTAACACGGACGGCTTTCATTCCTTCTGATGTTTCCGTGTTAAAGTGGCCCGTACCTATTGATTTGTTTGTCGAGCATGAATTTCAATCGCGTCTTTTTACATTAAAACCTTATCTGATTTCTGAGACTGAATTTGGAGCCATTTGTCTTCAAGCCTTGAACTTTGTACCGATAATCATTTTTCTGCGAATTGGGTCAAATATTTCAATATTTTCTTAGATTAGGTCAAATCTAAGATGATTTTTTCCTGTTTCATTAATCCAAATTGAAATGATTGAAATTCATGCCTGACAAACAAATCAATAGGTACGGGCCACCTTAAGTAAGGTTCATTATTTGTACTAAGCCAGTACTACCTCAAGATAAAACTGCATAAACAACCATAGCGCAACGATCTAAAATCAAATATATATAATATATATATATAAGTAATACCATGTCACTGAGGGATATCAGTGATTAAATGTTCCCGAAGCCGAAGGAGGTTTAGTGGAAGTCCCTAGTTCATATGCCAAGGGAATTTTACTAACCCCCCCACCCCACCCCCCGAGGCTGAGGGAACATTTAATCACTAATATCCCGCAGAAGCCATGGTATTACATTGTAATGTGGTACTACTTTGTAATACCATGATCACTGAGGAAAAAAAGGAAAATGTAGTTGTTTCATTTGGATAAAGAAACATGCATTTATATCGTTTTTTGTCGATTGATATCAGTTCGAGGGCTTTTGCGGACATGCGCACAGACAAATAAACCTGTCCCGCACGTGTTCAATTGTTGGCCAGTGTCTAGTATCGGTGCATAACAGAAACTACAGTAGAAGAATTTATATCAGGGACTGTAAATCATGAATAGTAATGAGGGAAATTTATAGGTTTAAATCTCCCTCATTTTATTCACGGAGGAGTGATTTTAAAGATCCCTCTTGAAACAAAGGTTGCCGAAGTGATCATGGCATTATACAAGTACTTCTCGAAATGACCAAACCTGCATAACTTTACGGGCCCGGTTATTTAAGTAAATGCGTGCGTAAACTTGCCTGTAAAATCATAGTAATAACGAGAAACACCCATAAACTTTATGGTTTGCAGACCCGTGAAGTTGTCGGGTCTTTCGAGAAACGGTCTCGTGACCTTGTGTGTAGACTGCACTTCAAAACTTATTTGTGCATATTTTCTAGCAATTAGTTTTTAGAAACCAGACCACCCATGTACCAATCGAAACAGAAGACAATTACTTGGTCTTCCTGGCTTTTGACTAGTCCAGACGCAAGACTTGCCCGGCGAGTGGACTAAAACGAGTCCTGGGACTGGACTAAGTTTTGACATCATTGGAGTGGCATCTAGTTTTACTGGTATAACCATTTTAGATGAGTTGTTTTATACAGTCAAATTTGTATCTGAGAGTTAGCGTTGTAAAAGAGTTTAAAGAAACGAGTGACTTTTATGAGAAACTGCGGGTTAAGCAATCAGCGGTCTTAAGCAAAAAGTTAAGTTCATATATATAAAACAAAATAAAACTATATTACTCGATTTTGCATCTCCTGAATTTATACTTAGCTGTATATCGTCTTGTTTGCCTAGAATCAATTCCCAACCTGGACAAGAAAATAGTAAGATTGTTGACTCTCAGAAGAACTATTGTTTTGTCTTCACGATTGAGAATTGTTTCTGATGCAAAAGTATTTATGAGCCACACATGCATTATATGTGAAGTACTCCAGCATACTCGTCAGAAGCCTCACGATCACGAGGAACTGGTTCATGAATTGGGCGGGGTTGTATAAGTTCTAATTGTTCATGACTGTCAGTTTGTTTAACATCTGCCGAAGGAAATGTCAATAGTGTGTGTGTGCTTGAGTTGGCTGAGCTGTCATATACGACAGTTGACTAATTTCATTCAGTTTGAACGCGTTCAAAAACTTCATGATAGTTTGAGATTGATCGACTTCTATCCCAGTTTGTTACTCGAATGAATGGTTATGGTTATGCATTGTTATATTATGAAATATTTAATCATTATTCAATTTCCATACACTGTACGAATTCTGATTTTCTGATTGGTTAGTTTGTACCACGTGATGCGTGGTTATGTCGTGACAACCATGTCGACGTCATTATCGTGGTGTAATATCCGTGAATTCTGCAGTCGACGACGTTTCGACGTTCAAGCGTCATTATCAAGTCAAATGTTAAGTGGGAGTAACTTCAGAATACCCGGCCACTGAAATGCATACCTTTTTAACCAGTGGCTACGTGGCTACATGGCTACCTGGCTACATTGCTACTTTAGCCTCGCTACACTGATGGCTATATTGTTACATGGCCACCTAGCTACTTGGCTACATGGCTACCTGGCTACATTGCTACTTTAGCCTCGCTACACTGATGGCTATATTGTTACATGGCCACCTAGCTACTTGGCTACCTGGCTACATTGCTACTTTAGCCTCGCTACACTGATGGCTATATTGTTACATGGCCACCTAGCTACTTGGCTACCTGGCTACTCGGCTACGTATGTAATGCGTGGCTACTTGGCTTCGTGACTTCTTGAACGTTAATTTCCCAAAAATTATTCCCAATACTACCCCCAAGGTACTTGAATGATTATTTCTTTACAAGAGTATGGGCCAAGACTCAATACATCAGAAATGCAAAACTGCTCTTTTTATGTGGTGTTACAAATTTCAATTCACTCCTTAATTTTTAAATAAATATAAAAAATAATAAATAAATAATCTTCTATAGCAGATCCATGTAGTGGCTATTCTTCTGCTGGCACTCACACTCACTACCTCTACATTAAAGTGCACCTAACCCCTGTGTGGTTTCATTTTTTTCTAAAACTAGAGACATTTTTAAGAATTTCTGCGAAGAAATTACGCAAATTGAGCAAATCCCTATTTTTTTACAAATTTTCAAAGTTTGATTTCGGATGGACCACTTGGAAAGCCCTCGGTCAGGGAGCATGGAGCAGAGTGTGACGTCTACCCAGGGACGAGCTTGGGTTGTTTTTTGACTGTACACAGTGGATACGTGTAGATACGAAGGCTTGATAGCTTGTTTACGCCGAAAATTCGCAAGTATTTTGTTTAAAAATTTAGAGATGTCATCTTCAGGATCGACTGATGAATCCTCTGTAGATTCTGAGCAGTCTGATTACGATTTAGAAGTGGAGGGAGCCGGAGATGATATTGACAATAATGCAAGTGAAGCACTACTCGAAGAGCCTGACTTGAGTAAGTTCGCATACAGCGAAGAACCAATTGCTGATGAAGAATGGGTGGCCGATTACTATAAAAAGCAAAAAGAAATAGAAGAGCTAGAAGAACAGCTGACGAAACGCCTTAACGGTACAACTCCGACGAGTGAATGGTAAGCGTGTGCTAAGTTTAGATAAGCTTATTGCAAAAGTTGCAAAAGAAATTTAAGGTTAAGTTATATTTCGAAATACCGTTTTTCATTTCAGGTGTAAATGCGGACGTTGTGATCCAAGCTATGGGCAAAACATAAGTGAATGTTATTGTTGCTCTGAATTAGATGAGTGTGTCGAATCACTAACGAGCGAACAAGTCGTGCAGGATGTTGGAGAGAACACGGTATTGGTCTGTGTCACAGATCATCCAGGGTTTAACCAGGTTTGTTTACAGAAATGGAGTCTGCGATTGGCGGCTGATAAATATAAAAAGAAAAATAAAGAAACATACAAACAAACAGGATCCGAGGAAAGGTAATATATGAGATTACTGTTAGCATTACGAACCTTTTTGTCAGTCACATTTATAACCCATTATTTTGTGTCTGTATAAACAGCTTCCTTCGCAGTGTGGCCTACCGGGAATTTACCAGGTTAATTTATGGCTTCCTTGGTCAAAAGAAAAGATACCCTCTGCCTTCTTGCGCATATTCTGCCATCAGAAAAACATTCAAAGATGGAGAATTCGCGGGGTTTGAACTTGAAGACGCCATGTAATTGAATTGTGTTCTACTTCATGTACTGTAAAAAACTGCATGTCTTTGAGGACCTACAAGGCAAGTACCTGTTATAGGTCATAAGTCTCGATCTAATATACCTTTATGTCAGTCACAGTTGATAGTTCCTATTGTAATTTTGCCACTCATTTGCTTAATTACAGCTGTTTTTAAGTATTTTCACTGTCAAAACATAATAACTGAATAAATATAAGGTATTTTGGTCTTTTGGTCTTTTGACCAAAAAGATGCACAATTCAGAATGCAGTATTCAGTATGCAAAGTTTTCTGAAATCCATAGCTGTGTATATATATATATCAACCAGTGGAAAAAATTATGTCTGATATATAACTTTTAGTTTGTCCACACAAAAGGCAATGAGATATAGGATCAATTGGTACTTGTTATGGAATACATAGGTACACTTGATAGGCCATATGCACTAACAGGTCACGTGACCCTATCTCCCCTAAATTAAGTGGCACCGTCAAAATGAACGCCAGAAATAGAAAGAGCACCTCGATATTAGTAAAAGCGCAAATTTTCAGCTTCTAAGATGTAATACAGGAGAAATGACAGTAAATTTAAGATTGAATATTTTCTTAAGATTCGTTCGGAAAAGCGTGTTGGATGGCATGAGGTTGCCATCCAACGCGCTTTTCCGAACGAATCTTAAGAAAATTTCCAATCTTAAATTTACTGTCATTTTTTCTCTTATTCATCTTATAAACTGAAACTTTGCACTTTTACTAATATCGAGGTGCTCTTTCACTTTTTGGAGTTCATTTTGATGGTGCTGCTTGATTTAGAGGAGATAGGGTCACGTGACCTGTTAGTGCATATGGCCTATTGCAGAAAGGTTGTAGTCCACATTTATACAAATATGTAATCAGATGCAAAACCATACATCAGCATTGCTTGCATGCTGTGCTTACCAAAATATATTAGTCCTTCTAAACTCTCACAGGAATCAAGAAACTATATTTTGTGTGTTGTGAGTGCTTATTTACAAATTGCATTATTAGATAAACTAATAAATTAGATAATTGTATAAATGTATACTACAACCTTTCTGCAATCGAGTGTATAGCCATTTCAATTAACGTTGTCGCTGAAAAAAAGCCTGAAGGCTAAAGCCTTTCAAATATCTTTTGTATACTAACAAACTCCTCTCTCAAAGCTTTAGGCTTTAGGCTTTTTTCAGTGACAATGTTAATTGAATTAGCTATATATTAACATGTTTGAACACAAGAATATAAAAAAAGATATTTATAGCTTTGTTTTCTTTGTAGTTTGGGTCATTTGCAATTGCCTTACAGTTATACTTCAATGTCTATAGTTTTCACATAGGATTGTAACAATTTACCTTCAAACTTGTTGGTAAACTAGAAGATCATAACTATTTCCATCTTTATTCAGTAACAATTACTTGAAGAAATAGTATAAATATTCATATAGAGATATTCATATATAGATTTTTTTCCTGTAAAACAAAAAGCTCTCTTTATCAGCAAAATCATCAGTGGCTATTATATATGCATATGATTTCATGCAATGGAATAGATGAATAAGCGGTGAAAATATTTACAGACTCCAATCTACTGCTGAAATACAGTTTACAATAATTTTCACTGGTTGAAAAAAAAAAATGATCTGAAAAAATATTTAAAAAAATAACATAAAAATATTAAAATAAATAAATAAATAAATAAATAAATAAATAAAATAACCTAAATGATCAGAGACTTTGAAACTTTTTTACACTTTACAATTTTCTGACTACACTGATAACTTTCTGACTACACTGATTTTATAGCTATCTAATATAGACAATTTTCACTGTTTCTGATTTTTTGGACAGAAAGACACAGATTTGTGTCCTTTCATTGGCTGCTTACACACTCGACAGCATCTTGTTTTGCTAACACTTGCAGCTGCTTCAACCTCAGCAACTGCAACAACAATTGAATACCATTATTATATCCTTATTGTTTTCTGATTTACCAGCACCAAGTGAACAAAAATTTACACTTGCATTTTTTATGTGTATTTTATACACAATAATTGTTATAATATTATTGTTATAATTGTAATTGTTATAATTATTAGAAGTATCAGTATTAAAAACCACAACAACAATAACAACAACAACAAGAGTTGAAGGGAACAACCTTCATTGACAGTAGTCAAGAAATAAGTACCTGGAGTAGTGGGAGGAACATTTGTGACAACCATTGTGTCCCGTTGCAATTCTCGAAAACAGAAGACATGGGTCTGGGTGTCATGCCTTTCAGAGCTACAGATGCTTCCATTAATTCTTCTTTTGTGAGTTTCAAAAAGGTGTCGTAGATTTCATCAACATAATCTGTCATAATTTTGTAAGAAAGTTGTAGTTATTTTAGGTGTAAACATACATTCAATAGTTTTTGATAAAAATTTGGGTTCTTGATTTGGCATTTTTAGAAATATGGAAAATATAAATAGTATTCTAGTGATAAAAATAAATACTTTAATTTGAATAATATAATTCAAAGCCTACCAAAGTTTTGCTGTATTCTGACATTTCTGACTGTAGCTTCGCCATTTTTAAACTTCGGATACACAACCTTAATCCTCTCGATGCCATCATTCTCTCTTGTTTTCACTGCCCTTTGAAGATTATTGTTGAAGTGCAAAACTGCAAGGATATGCCTGCATAAACAATACAGATTGATAAGAATTCATCTTTTTCACAACCTGTTTTTACAATGATTTTAATAAAAAAAGCTTCTCCTATGAAGCACAGCACCATGAGACTTTGGCCTATCAAGTAAATTACCTGCAATACATGCCAGTATAGGAAAAGGCAATCATCTTAGGGGAAAATTGATTTAGACAGGAATGAAAGCCTTCCAGACAGCTTGTCTGTGACAGTGGAGAAGCTTTCATAATACCCTTCTGCAGACTGTTCTTTGTGAGGGCCTTTTTTAGTCTGTCATATACTGTAGAATCTAAGTTGATATACCAGAGGAGTAATTATAATAGTTGAATAGAATACAATATTGAATTAATATTATTATTACAACACAGATGTGAAATTATATCTTATGCATATGTGTGAACAATTGAATGATAATGTCTTATTACTTTTATACACTAGAAGTATGAAAAAAATTGTCTTACTCTTATCAAGCCATGTCCTATGCTCAAGCTCTCCATGAGAACACTTGTCAAATAGAGGGTCATCAAGGTCTTTGTGCTTGTTTATGATATGGCTTAGAAAGGACTTGAATTTAGCCCATATCACCTTACCATTACCATCAAATGTTGACATAGCACTCCAATATAAGTGATTTTCACATGGTTTTATCCATGCTTTCAGCTCTTCACAACTTTTTACTTTTGCTATCTTGGATAGAGCTTTTCTTATTTCTGTAAAGTAGATCATAACTTTTCATAAACAAATGAAAAACGAGCATTTAGAGGAATGGCAACAAGTTTTTGATAGGTTTAAGGCCCAGGCAAACACTTTCAACATTTGGTTAAAACATGTTTAATTTTTTGAATTGCAATGTTGAGCATGTTTGTTCAATGCTGTACAATAAAATGAAATGCATATTGAAGAGAATGTTGAAAGCAATTGCATAGGCTTGTAAAAAAAATATTCGGTGCATGGTTTTGTTACTTCTACACTGACAGACATACATGTTTACATTCTGCTGTTACATACTCACTTTTCTTGAGATGCCATAGATCAAAATAATGTATTATGTTGGGCAATGCAGTTCTTATATGTTTTATGATTCCAGAGTGACGATCTGATATGAATGTTGTGATCTGTAGGCCATAATCGGTGAGGAAGTCCATGCACTGTTTGAAACCCATAAGCTCCATGGCCGGGCTATTACCTGCTTGGTTTCTCTAGGAAAAACAAAAACAAAAACAAAAAAACCATGACTCTTAGAGATCAACATGTCTTTCAACACAACCTTTCTTCAATCAAGTGTATATATATTCATTCTTTAATCTTTTTTACCTGGACCAAAGAAAAGTGTATAATCATTGGCAGAGTGCAGCAAAATATGGAATATGCCCCATATTTTGCTGAGTGCCCCATGCTGTCGTGGCGGCCGTCCCCAGCAAGAACTACTCCACCCCTTATACTATTCGCCAAAGCCAAAAGCTTTGTCTGACACCTTTTCCAATAAACATGAATGGTTGGGAATAGCTTTGTCTAAAGAAATGTTAAACAAAAAAATAAACTTAATTTTTGTACAAATATATTTTGAAATGTTAAATAGAATTATAATAACCTTTAATTTATAGCCTCAGTCTGTACATACAAGACTTCAGGCACAGTTCTTCACAGCATGGACCTCCCAGCTGGTAAATAACATATACAGTATATCCACTAGATAAAAATATATTTTATCCCATGTCACATTATAATACATCTTCTACACATTGTTATTCATTGGATATAATTTTAAAATATATCAAACCACAAACAAATAGATAGTAAGGGACCAGTCATTATTTATCTAGAGGGGGGCTGGGTAATTTGCCAGGGAAAGGTGAAACTTTTGTCCAACCCCCCCCCCCCCCCCCCCCCCCCATATTTGAAGAAAATTGCAGATAACCCCCCCTTCTGTATTTAAATTTTAAAAGATGATCCCCCCCCCCAAAAAAAAATAGGGGCACCTAAGATATGATGTTCACTCTATTTGTTACAAATGTTTGTTGAAAATTTTGTTTTTCAGAAAATATATTGAAAAAAGTATTGATATATGTCATGGTATTCAAATGGTATTTTCATAAACTGTAAATTTCTTTATTCTACATCTCATACAACTATTTTACAATATAAAAATTATTTGAAAGATCATGCTGATTAACAAGGCTCTCCCTTTCTTGTACCTAAAATACAATGACCCCCCTTCTTTGCTAATTTAAAATTGCCTTGACCCCCCCTATTTTTCTCCCAGTCCCCCCTCTAGATAAATAATGACTGGTCCCTAACAATAATAATGATTAACAATATGAAGTACACACAATCATTACCCTTTGATGTTTGAAGAATGTATTTAGAGAAATACATCTGAGGTTCATGTGTGCAAAGACTCTAAAGATTTTTGTCACTGATGCCCCAGCCAAGAGGGTTGCCATACACACAAGAAAATTTCCAGCCAAGACATCACAGTTAGGAAGGGTAGGTTGGCTTGTCCAGATGTGGTCTCTTTTTGAACATTTTTCATTTTTGCAAGTTGTTTTGATGACAACTGCTGTGCCTACTTCTGACACCTCTACCAAGGGGTTGTCATCTTTACAAAAATGACAAAACTGAAACAATAACAGTAATTTGGAGAGAAAAACAATGTACTTGGGCTCTGTCCTTAGGGTCGTCTCTTTCATATCAAGCCTAAAAGAACAACAAGAATTATGGGATATGAACATAAAACCTGAATCACATTATTTTTTGTATGATGACAGTACTTACTGAGCACCATCTGTATCAGTCTCTGTTCTCTCTGATTCTGTGATATATGGTGAATCTTCTTCTTTGATCTCTTCCTCACATATGTCAACTTCCTGTAAATGCACTTCTGGTGTTGATTTCAAGTCTTTGTTATCTAGAGGAACGTCACCACTCTCGGCTGGCATCTGTGTACTCTTGTGATGTTTTGGCTTGTCTAAATGTAAATATAAAGGCACAATACATTAATTACAGATATGCAATTTCACTATAATGGTAGAAACATTCAACTTACTTTTCGAACCCCTCTTAATGCGCTTGAACTCATTTCGTCTTTCTTTTAGGCGGCATCTCAGGGCTTTCATATTGTTTGTCAGTTGTTGGACTCTTTTTTCAAGTTCTTGACAGCTATAACAGCCACCTAAAGCACTCTACATAAGTAGATAAACAGAATAATCAGTATTGCAGTAGCATATTGCAGTGAACGCAACTGGTCTTGAGTTCTGTGCTATTATAAGTACATATTATGTGTACTATTGCAATATAAATAAAAAATCTCACAAACTGCTCGTACTTTTTATGGTCACTCATGATGCTGTCAAAGTTCTCAAATAGTACTCGCTTACAGCTCGTGCAATTTTAATCTCTTTTAAACATCATTCGTGCCCATAAATCCCGAATTGTACGAACAGTTTATGCGATTTCCTATACTTATATGTACATAAATTATATAATGTATATAATTGCATACAGACTGTCGCCATACCTACACATACACATGTACACGTCAGTAGTAATTTTGCGAGAATATTAAAGCACAAACCTCATTATTTGCATCAATGGATGTTTGGTTTACTTCCACGGCTGGTTGCTCAAGTAAGGGCACGTCCGGGACTTGTTGAACCTCATCATTACTCCCTTCTTGTGCGGCATGACTGGTGAAAGACTGCGCGGAACTTGAACATGTGCTAGGTTCACTATTGCCTTCTTCTAGATCTTGTGCATACGAACTCGAGCTCGGTTCATCAGTTTGCTGCATGGCCTTCAAGTTCTGAAATTTCAAGTTTCAATTACAAATGAGACGAAATAAAGATAAATGTACATCTCTAAATAACAAACTCACCCTTCTTCTGCTTCGTGCACTGAGAACTTGCTCTGAAGGTTTTAAGCTTACAGGAACTTGAATTGAAGGAAAAACTATCACGCCGATTTCGTCCCGCTTTAGTCTCGGAATGGTCGGCTTGCTTTGGCCTGGCAGTAAAAAGAAAAGTCTTGTGAAGTCCTCTTTCTTGAAATGAACAGAACAGATCGACGATTCTTCTTGAGGTGTCCATTTGGCGCGCTTCTGTTGCACGAAGCTGACCCATCGCTTTCTTCTTTTCTTTGCTTCAGGCAGTTCGTTGCCCCAGAACGGTATTTTATGTAAGCAAATGCCCTCTCTAAGGTTTGGTGTGTTGTTACAACCGAAAACAACACACCGATTTGGCATATTGCTCCTTTGACCACACTTTTTACTTTCAATTCGCTTTCTTTGCAGTTTCTGGAAGTATCTAGTAAACAGCACGTCTTCCTGGGTAGACGTCACAACCCAACTCGACCCAGTCTCCCTTTTGTGCTCTGGTGTGCCACCACAGGGAGCACGAAGCCCCTTTTTTCGGATGTTTACAACATTGTAAAAAAATAGGGATTTGCTCAATTTGCGTAATTTCTTCGCAGAAATTCTTAAAAATGTCTCTAGTTTTAGAAAAAAATGAAACCACACAGGGGTTAGGTGCACTTTAAATATTTTGCATGCATTGCTCAACTCACATGTAGATTTTTGCTGAGGGAGGGAAAACCAGATAAACCGGAGAAAAAAAACCCTTGTGGCATGATAAAGAACAACACTGACGTCAAACTCGGTCAACTGATCATGGCACCCGTTATAACATGTAGGTGTGAATTCAAATCCGTAAGACCATATAGAGCCGTCTTCGTATGAGTGAGAACACTGTACGGTTACGATACGATACGGTTACGGTATGAATTTCGAATGTTTTTAAAGACATCATTACGGCACTGACACGGTCACGGTACGGCGCGGTAAGTTCCACTCATACGAAAACGACTCTAAAAGAGAACTTACTTTACTGCAGTTTCGAGCCTTAGCTCTTTTACTCCAACAAAGGGCCAAGACTCAAAACATCAAAAAAGTGAATTCTATATGGTGTTACAGAATTCAATTCATGCACTTTTTCTTGCATCTACAACTCACCAATGTAGCCCATACTAGTCAGTTCACTCGCTAGTTTCCATTTAACTAGTTATATGTAATTTGAACAGGTAAATTTAATCCTATCTAGTTAGATATTCAAATAAAGTACTATGTTTGTTGGATATAATTCATTTAGAAAAATTTTAGAGTGTACGTGGGCAACAGAAGAAAAAAAATGAAAGACGGCATAAAACAGGCAAATGCAAAAGACAGTGCAAGCAGAGTTAATAGAGGGGACTCTATTAACTCTGGTGCAAGAGAGATTTGAAGTCCCAACTTTTGTTGGACTAATTGGAAACATCGAGATTTTTGAATGACTTTTATAATTGCTTGCCTTAGTTTTGGTTCTCACAGCACCAAATGAGGCTATAGTCCAGGAAAATGGTGCAGAATTGTTTAAATTTGTGTAACAAGCATGAAATTTGGCACACTGAGTAGAGGTTAATGACCTGAGTAATTCAAGAGGTGGAGCCACGCCCAGAAATCAATTACTTACATATCGATATTCTTGGAATTAATTATCTCAGAAACAAAGATAAAGAGTATCTAATAATGCAAAAAGCTGTAATGAAGGATAGTGATAAGGTAGAGTATGCTGAGTAATTCAGTTTTGATTGACAGTCACGCCTCCTAAATGCTACTTTGAGGACTATAGCTATGGAGAGATTTTCTATGACTCGAGTTCGAGTTCGAGTTTAAGATGACTCAATAGAAATTCAGGAGGCATTCGGCCTTGACAAACTTTTGGTCACAACTTTTTAGGATCGCGCTCAATTTCAATAGCTTTTAGGAACTTTTACTCCAATTATCCAGCTACGCATTGGCCTTAAGCGATTTTGTTGAAGAGAACTATTTTTGGAGTAATTTCAACAAAACCTGACCCCACTGTTTAGAAATGACCCACTCTAAATCAAAATTTTGTTGGTATAAATGGATGAAACACAGGGGATCAAACTACAATGAATCAAACTTCAAGCTGAGTGAGTTTCACAAACATCGTCGGCCGGAATAGAAATGCGAGAACGATTGGTCGCCAAAAGTGTACCCTAAAAGTGTTCTGAAATCGTCATGAATCTTAAGGCACCCCTTGTACTCTGAGAATAACAACCACGAACCTCAAATGACAACGAAAAGGTAACTTACATTCTAATTCGCTACGCTCAACCGAATGTAAAATATTTTCCCTTTAAACTACGAGACAGACAGACACACAACAGGTTATATGGTTGGTTTGCTGCGGACCCAGATACACAGTGAGAATTACAAAGTAAAAAATTCGCACGAATAGTAGGACAAACATGTGTAACGGGAGAAAATTAAGACAAATTCTTAAGCTAACAAGATTCAAGAAGATTAACAGTCATCTCCGTGCCTCGTTACTCCAAGTCTCGTACTTCTCGTAAGGGTGTTTGTACGGGCCCTAGCCGAGCGTAGTGGTTCTACCAGATCATATTGCTAATTACCCCAAGTTAGTACAGTAGTTGTACAACAGCGAATAGAGAAACAGAATTTCTATAAAGAAGCAAAATTCCTACCGTAACACATGCATGAGATTAATCTTACCACGAAAAAGCTGCCTCTCAGATTCCCGACTGGAATTTCGGGGCTTTTTGGATTCTTTCTGCTCTTCGGACTGCTTGATGGACCTTCTCTTACGAGCCACAGTTTCTTTGGCTTTTCTCAGCCTCTTTTCGTCTTCGGTATCTGACGCTAATTCATCGAAGACGTACTCCTCTACAACTTTCCATCCGTCTTTGGACTTATCGGTAATTCGAATTAACTTCTGCCTTTTCTTAATCATCTCTTTCCCCTCGTCGACTAGCTTCCTGATAGGCTGGCTTGCGTCTGCATTCTCATCTTTGATTTTATCGAGAATCTTTTCTATTTTAGCGTTGAGCTCGTACTGGCACTGGTTTCCTTTAAACTTCATTTGCGATACCTGCTTGTCTATTTTTGTCTTCTCTTCCAGACCTTTGTTCTCTTCTAGCTTGTCCTCTAGGTAATTTTTGAATAGAGAGAAGACATCGTCGGCCGAGATGGCGGCTGAAGTCGCTTGTTCTTGAGCACGGCCGGCTTTTCTTCGTCGGGGATGCACAGTGTGATGTTCTTCTTCGGACATGATGACTTACTGATAACTAACCACAGGATGCGGGTCCGCGAGCGTGAGTGGAGAACTGAACAACTGAACATCCTTAAATACTATTGTATTGCACGCACTCCGTGCAATACACAATGGGGTTACGTAACTTACGAGAACTGAATACTTCATTGCAAATCAGTTTGCAAAAGCTCTACATACCAATGGAAAATACATTACATAAACGCAATAAGGAGTTGCTCCTTTTACGTGCATTGTTGGCATTGTTGATGCACTATATAGAAAGACATCCGACCATACGAGATTAAACCTTCCCAAGTAGAGGAGGTTAACGTATTAAATTTTCTATTGTTCAAGATGATTGCGTTGCTCTGCCGGATGAATGTGGGGATGTTATAATCAATACAGTGTTCAAATGGGGCAGCAAACATGGACAGTAAATTTAAACGTTCAAATCCGTTCTATTGGCTAAAGGTTGACACGCAAAATCAACTAACTAGACGGTGAAAATACGCGGAAGTGGCGAAGGACTGAGGGCAATCAAATGATGCTATTGCCCTTACTTAAATGATGTCACACCAAACAGTCTATCGTTTAAACGCAAAGGTGTATTAGGGGGTAAAAACAACAACCCAAAGAATGTCAATATAAAATTTATCATTATGAGTAACAACTATTCTGCCAGATGCGCAAGATCTGCACCTGAACAAGCATATTGCAAAGAAACCGGACAGGAGAGAGGATGGGGGTAAAATTTAACAGGGCATAGAAAAGGACACCTAGATATTAGCCCAAGAGTCGGGGACTGGGGGAGGGAGGGCAAATGTTAATTCGTCTATTCCAAGAAAGAGGTCCAACGGTTGAATTCGTCAGTCAAAGACATACTGAATTAGTACAAAATACTAAAAATCGTGATGAAGACGCTCGGAACGTGGAGAATGGACTGACAGAAAATGAAGGAATGAAATGCCATTAAATAAAGATGGCGTTTATCAAAACAAACAAGTCGTAGGGCCACGTGCATTTTAAAGAACTTCCCATAAATTAAACTAGACGCACACGTGCGTTCACTCGTGCCCCTGGAGCCCTTTTTAAGAGAGACTACAATGACCGGCTTCGTTCGTACTCTTCCCCTAGCCGTTTCACGCATTCTTCACCATTCCGGGAAATAGCTAACCGTAACAAATGACCTTTTTTGAATCGGCTAACTTAAACTAAAAAATATCTTGATTAGTCAGTTTGTCTGTCAACAGCTATTAGTGCCTTTGTCTTTCTATTATCATGCATAGGTATTAGATATCTCCAACATGCAAAAATATACCAGTTTTATATTCAACTTCTTATTTCACTATATATCTCAATTGTTTGCTGTAAAGACTTCTACAACGGCATATTTGACACAATAACAAATCGTGTATTTTTCGTTCATGTTTCGGATGTTATATATATGAATAAAAGACGTTACGTGACCAAACGCGAAATACAAGGTCAATGGAATCTAGATCTAGTTTCATGCCATTCGGATATTAAATTAAAATTCACTACAAAAACCTCTCAAGATCTCTTGAATGCTTGAATGAGGAATATAATTGACTTGCTCCTATGTATGTTTGTTTAGCAACATGCAGGATGAGAAATTCGTAGATTCCCAGCCCATAGGAAATAGTCTTTATCGCGAGCCGCTTCCTTTCAAGTACTCCATTTAGAGTTCGATATTTGGTCAAAGTATTGGAGATGAAGCTCAAAATAACAGCCCATCCTGAAGCTCTTATAAGTATATAGGTATTTCTTGAGTTAAAAGCTCCAAATTACATTGTTCTACTGCAGGAAAAGCCCGTCTCTGAAAGCTATTTTCTTTGTCGTCGACCATCTTGCATTCCTAAAGTTCCTGGCTTGCGTTCGCGGTCGCTCAAGGGTGATGAATGAAGGGCATTGTTTGTACGTTCTTAACCAATCAGAAGTTCCTCAGGACGAACAGAGAATAAGAAAAAACATTTGCAGTTTATAACTCGTTCCCGGCCTAAAGGCCTGGGCACGAGTAACAATGTCAGAGGACGCATCAGTGAACTTAAGCAACATTAGAGAACTCTGGATGGCAACAAATATCGACACATTCTATGTGTCGGTCTCTGAATATTCCGCCGAAGTGCATGAAAGCGGCTTTGCACGTCAAAATTGTTGTGCATGCAAAAAGGAAACTAGCAGTAGTTTAAACTGGCCAGACGGGAGTACAACAAACAAAGTTTGGGTCTGCCTTGGGCCGACCAAATCGATGGGCTCCGCGCGAGGCACACGTTGGGTACATCAGTTGTGACACACATTTTGATCGTGCAAATATAATATGCTTAGTGAAGAAATATATGTAAAAGGTTATACCAATTAAAAAGCTTTATAACGGATAAATAAAACACACATAAAAGAAAACTCGACGAAAACAAAGAACCGAGGCGAAGCCCACCGAAATGTCGGCCCTAGGCAACCCCGATGGGGCATGAAAGGCATTAGACGCCCGCACCTAGGTACGACACACGGTTGGCAAAAAATTAAACAAAACACTAAAGGCCCGGTAATACGAGCAACAAAATCGTGCAATTTGTCACGCAACATTGTTGCGTTACAAGTTGCAGAGCAAATGTTGCTGGTATTACCACCCCGCGCGCATCAAATTTTCTTTGTTGCAAAAAGGCATTGAAGTTTTTTAAGACCATTAAATAATTTTTAAAACATTGCTATATGTGCATCTCTATTCTCCGAGTTATTGCTGGTGTTTGATTCAAGCTTTTTGATATGCATGTCTGCATGCGTGTCGCTTTGGCACCTCGTGCAAAAAAATGAAAATACATGGAACTATAGTCACGTCAGTGATATCCAGAGTAACGCTGTGCGTAGCAGTTCCCTACTAAAGTTTCTAGAACTATGGTATTTCCTTGTGCAATAAGAAAACGGAGAAGTGAAATATTGCTGGAAAACACATTAAAGGCTAAAAAGGCGAAGGAAAGTAGTTCACCAGTCCAGGTAACTTGGAGAACTAAGTTCATGAAGGCAAAGCACTTTTTGTTAACCAGTTGCTTCCCTTTCTTCATTTTCTTACAACTGACTTCTAAATCCACCAGCACTATCAATAGAAGAGAGAGTACTTGTAATGTCAGTATACTACAGCGTTACTCTGGATAAGACTTCGACTACCCGCGCACTGGCGAAACTGGGTCGAGCCACCTTAAAGCTGCACCATTTTTCCTACTAGAGTAGCTTGAGATGCAAATCAAAGTCCTGTTCGAAGCACTGAGAAACCTCAAAATAACAGTCCATCCCAAAGCTCAGACAAGCAGTTAGGCGTATCATAAGTAACAATCTGTTATTTAAATTGCTGCTGAAAGAGCTACTTGAAAAAAACTTAGGGTTTTGTTACACAGATCGATTCGCAACATCGACTTTCCGCGCAACACTTGGCGTTCAAATTGATAATGTTGCGTTTAAAGTTTTTAAAATTCATGCATATCAGACATTTGCAACTTGTTCACTAAGCAAAAATCGTTAAAAATAGTTGCGTTTTGTATTTTCCACGATGGCAAATGAGTCGGGTTTCCTTTGTAGGACTTTGTTGTAGCCAGTGTAGCCATGTAGCCACGTAGCCACTGGTTAAGAACCATAAATTTCAGTGGCCAGGTATTCTGAAGTTACACCACAAAGTGCTGTGAGCCAGGGGGGGGGGTCGGAAATTTTAAAACATACCCCTAAAAGTAGTTTAAGCCTTGCGTGACGACACAAAAAAAGGCTGCAAAGGAGACTACCCTAAAAGATACCGGAAGTCTTTTAAGAAGGGCGTGGCCCGATGATTTTTTAACCCCTAAGAGATACTAGCGATAATAAGCTAATGAACATTTTTATTATGAACATAAAATTGGATGGTCGGCACACTTTTGTTGGGCATGCGAATTCCTTCCATTTGAGAACAAGATAAGCGATGGGCTCTTTTGATACCCTAAAAGAGACCAGGAAATGCTAAAACTTTAAAGGAGGGTGTAGCTGGACGATTTTTAGGGCCTGTTTACGTAGAGATAGGGTCACCCTCCTAGGAGGGTCACCCTACTGGAAGGGTCAAAACATAGCCCTCCTTTACATGCAAACTCGACAAGTAAGGGTCACCCTGGGGGTAGGGCTAGCGTCATGGCTCGGTCGCTAAGCTTTGTAAACAACAAAAATGGCGGGAAAGCGTTCTCTTTTGGCGCTACATTCAGTTTTCCTCTCGTTGGCATCCTTGGCTGCGGTTTTTCAGTGCTGTGGCCTATTATTATCGATGCTAATAGCTCAAAGACATTATCACACTACCCCTAGGGTGACCCTACCTGACCTGTAAACACAACCACGAAAAACAATAGAGGAGGGTTAGGGTTTAGTAAGATCATACCTAGAGATCCCTTGACTTACCTCGTGCTCACACTTTGCTAAGATTTCATTGTCAGATGTTAGGGGAAAATGCTGATAGTTAATTTCTTATTTCTTGCCACATTTTGTATTGTGTACCCTGGGTTCCAGGGGTTTATCGTCTCCTTCCGACGTTTATTTTCGCTTCTCGCGCCTTCGGCGCTCGCCTACAAGAGAAGAACTCTCTAAAGAAAGCGAATAATAAACCCCTGGAGCCCAGGGTATGTATTGTGCTACTCTACTTGGAATAACTTTCATTGCACCTTTCTGGGTGAACTTTGTACGTCGCTGTCAGCAACAAAAATCGTCGGAAGTCCAAAATGAAAGTCATCCAAGCTTTTAATGTTTGTATTTTATCAGCACGCGAGTAACTTGACGTTAAAATAGAAGGTAAACGAAAACAATCATTTTGAGTAGGAGCTGCCGCCCGAAACAGCCTGAAACTGGCCCCCGAGTCGAGCCGCTAGTTTGTGTTTGTACTCTATCAGCACGAGAGAATGTTGAAATAAGCAGGAAACGAAAACGGGAATTTGACTCGATTTTTCTTTATATTATTCTAGTCTGGAAACTAGCATTCTCAACGGACGTCAATCAAATCATTCAACCAAAACAACCAACGATTTTGACACTGAAACCAAGAAAATATCTTGTACTTACGAAGGAAAATACAAAATTTAAGCTTTCTAAATGAAAGTTTAACAAATTGAAGATGGTTTTGAGTTGTCTGTCCTCTTTATATTGACACACTCTTGACGTCACTAATATAAAATGTTCAAAACTCAAGTGGAATCACGAGCGCAGCGAATTTTGCCTCCTCTCTATACCAGAATCCTTTTCAAGAATCTTTCATATTCAAAAAAATTATATTTGACGTTTCTTGATAGGATCCTCGCAAACAAGGTTTGGTTAGTTTAAGGGGCTAGTTTAGGGCTTTGTTTTTACAGTCTTCCCTAATACTAACCCCAAGGTACTTGAGTGTTTATTTCAACAGTCTTCCGAAATACTAACCCTAAACCTAACCAAACCATTTAGCCACAACCTTTTATATTCCTTCGAGAATACAAACACAATACTTTTAATTACCGACAAAAAGCTATCCCCACCCCCACCCCACATTGTAATCCAGTTGTCAGTTAAACTGCAATTTTGGAGGAATAAACTACATTCATTATTATTACTCGGGCTTCCGTAGGAATGCCCGAGTTATAAATTGGGCTTCGTTATTGTTACTCGGGCTTCCTGTGGAATGCCCGAGTTTAAAATTGGGCTTCATTGTCGTTCAGTCACAAATCGCAGTCTAGTAGGTAAAGCGCATGCGTACAGATCGTAAAGCGCATGCTTGGAAGTAAGCAAAGCATATTTTTGGAAATCATGGCGGATGAACTGTCGAAGTTGTCGCTATCAAATTTACGGGTAAATATGTTTTCTTATACGCTCAAACTACATATAAATACACACGCTGTTCGCGGTAGGCCAACACTAAAAGATGTCGAGCGTTTTCGGAACGGGTCGGTCTGCGGACTTTATATGAGAGTATCAATTTTATAGGAGCAAACATTTCTGAGTGAACCTATCGAGAACCATGCTATATCAAATGAGTGATCTAATGTAAAGTGTATTCATAAGCATCGTCGAGTGATTTAAACGCGATCGTGAACCAAGTAGAATATCATTACGAACTATGGAACGTCTGAAGAACAAGATCAGAAAGGTTAGAAAGTTTGTTTACGAACGTATTCGTTGAACTATACCCAAGTCATCTAAACTGTATTGCTATTTGAAAGCTAAAAACCAAGAAAATAAAGGAAATTTTGTGCTTAAATTCAACGTAGTCTAATAATTATACAGTTAAAACATAGAGCAGTAGTCAGTGTTTGACACTGTTTTCATCTTTAATGATCACCAACTGGGAATCAATTCTGCTAATAATCTGTGTTGAAGTTGTGAGTATTGCAAAAGGCAGAATTACCAACAATTCTGATATGTAAGTAAATGATTGGATTGTCACTCGAAAATGTGTTAGTTGGATGTGAATGCTTCTACGAGTGTAAAAGTTTCAGCTCTTAAAAATTCCGAGCCCTCAGCGTGATTTGAGCCTACGACATTCGGATTTCCGGTCCGGCGCTCAGGCACTGACCCTTCAGATAAACTGATAAACAGATAAACTTTGTCTTTTCAAATTATTGTAAAAGTTGTCGTTGTTAATAAAGCAAATGAATCAAAATAACATGATTAAAATTGATAGTACACTGCAGAAGTCAAATAAGTTTATAGTGTGAAAAAACTATTTCACGGGTAAACAAAAATCAATTTTTAATCCGATGGGTCCTTCTAGAAAAGAAGGCTAAGACTGTATAAATGCGCTTTTAGGTCAAAGATAGAGCACAGCAGAATAAACGAATGGAGAGACAATGTTAACAAAGAGAACTCATGATTTACTACATAGAAAGCCCGAGTTCACGCAGCTATGCGTCTTGTTACTCGGGCTTCCTGTGGAATGCCCGAGTTTAAAATTGGGCTTCATTGTCGTTCAGTCACAAATCGCAGTCTAGTAGGTAAAGCGCATGCGTGCAGATACTAAGCAAAGCAAAGCGCACATGTTTGGAAATCATGGCGGATGAACTGTCGAAGTTGTCGCTATCAAATTTACGGGTAAATATGTTTTCTAATACGAGGAAACTACATACAAATACAAATGTCAACATTGTCGCTCCTAGGGTTGATTTAGGGTAAATATTTGTACGAAGAAAACTCTGAGAGTACGCTACAGGAAGTCCGAGTTCACGCAGATATGCGTCTTGTTGTTATTATTTTCCTCGTTCCGACGCAAAACGCAGTCTGGCAACTAAAGCGCATGCGTATAGATAGAAAGGCGCATGCGTCGAGAGGTATATACTTCATGATTGTCCTATATAGTCGCTTCTTTACTTGAGAAGTACAGAGCGACTATACAGCACTCAAAACCATGAAGTATACACCTAAATAAGCGTCAAAAGCACATGGTCATCATGGCGACCTGCAAGATGTCTCGCGATTCAAGGGTAAATATGATTTCTAATACGCTCAAAACACATACAAAGGCACACACCTTTCGCGGTAGACCCACACTAAAAGATGTCGAGCATTTTCGAAACGAGTCGGTCCGCGAACTTTAGGAGAGATAAATTTACGAGCGAACATTTTTGAGTTTGTTTACGAACGTATTCGTTGAAATACCCAAGTCATCTAAATTGTATTGCTATTTGAAAGCTAAAAACCAAGAAAATAAAGGAAAGTTTGTGCTTAAATTCAACGTAGTCTAATAGTTATAGTTAAAACATAGAGCAGTTATAACATAGAGCAGTAGTTTTCATCTTTAATGATCACCAACTGTGAATCAATTCTGCATATAATCCGTGTTGAAGTTGTAGAGTTGTGAGTATTGCAAATTAGTTATATTAAAGTTGGTTTGTTTCAAGGCAGGCAGAATTACCAACAATTCTTCTGTAAGTAAATGATTGGATTGTCACTCGGAAATGTGTTCGTTGGATGTGAATGCTTCTGCGAGTGTAAAAATTTCAGATCTTAAAAATTCCGAGCCCTCAGCGTGATTTGAGCCTACATTCGGATTTCCGGTCCGACGCTCAAGCACTGACCCTTCAGATAAACTGATAAACAGATAAACTTTAAAACACATTTGTTTGTCTCTTCAAATTATTGCAAAAGTTGTTGTTATTAATAAAGCAAATGAATCAAAATATCATGATTAAAATTGATAGTACACTGCAGAAGTCAAATAAGTTAGTTTGAAAAAACCATTTCACGTGTAGTGACTATAAACAAAAATCAATTTTTAATCCGATGAGTCTTTCTTACCCTAGGCTCCAGGGGTTTATTATTCGCTTTCTTTAGAGAGTTTCTCTCTTATCAAGTAAATAAACGTCGGAAGGAGACGATCGATAAACCAGGGTATAGGTATAGGGTATAGGTATAGGTATAGGGTATAGGTCTTTCTAGAAAAGAAGGCTAAGCCTGTATAAATGCGCTTTTAGGTCAAAGAGCACAGCAGAATAAACGAATGGAAAATTTAAAGGGACAATGTTAACAAAGAGAACTCATGATTTACTACATAGAAAGCCCGAGTTCACGCAGCTATGCGTCTTGTTTATTATTATTATTCGAAAAGGATTTCTGGTATAGAGAGGGGTCAAAAACGTCATAATGCTAGGGGCTTATTCACATAAAAAGGTTGCTACGTCTTAGCCTCGTCACCAGGCTACTGTCCTTCACTATTGAGCATGAAGTCACTCATGTGATGCCTCCCAAGCGTCCGCCATTGTGAATGTGCATTGCGGTGCATGACGGGAGAGCGGGGACGACGCTAAAAATCTCTATTGGTACAAAGTAACTACAGACAATTATTGGCTGGTTTTTTTTCCTTTTTTTGTACTTACATATACACCACACATAACTGATTACATTTAAAATGCCTAATGAGCACAACATACCTATTTACAACACCAAATCTAAAGTTAAAATCCTACTGAATTTCAAGGAAAACTAGAAGTCACATGGGGAATATTAAATTAACCATATATTAAAACATTTGATATTAAAATTTGGTATCCTTTCACTGACAGTTCATAGTCCCCTAGGATTGGTAGCCAAGGAGCCTGAAGCTATCATGGAAACCTTTGTAGACAGTCTAACAAGGTGACAAGTATAAATTGGTAGATTGCAAGTCAATGCACCCATCTTGAATAAACAAAAGATTTCTCATTGGTGTTGTTAAGGCATCATGCAAACAAACTCAACAATACTGGCCAACAACTCTCGACATTGTTGACTCCAACATATTGGATGCGTTTGAACAATTATACTTTGAACCATCAACCTCAAACATTCAGTTCTTTTGCTCTTTAACACCAAAGCATAACACAACTGTTTGTTTGGAAAGCCATCAATGTTGGATGCTGTTGGAAGCATTTGCATTTTTGACTGAAATCTCAGTATTTGCTTTTCCACATGAAAAGTTCTAGGTTTTCTACACTTGCCTCCAGGTACACAAACAATGGATCATACAATCCACTCTTCTTGCAAATGGACCTGCAGCTAGACATCATTGTTTGGTCTCTCACTTATATAACTGATACACATTTATAATGTTTAACTTCTGTCTGACAAGGGCATTAAAAAAAACAGGAAAAAATCTGAGATTTGAGTACTAGTTAAAGGGGCATACATGTTGAATGGCCCAAATTACAAAAATATTACCATCTCATTACTCTCCCTCTTAAATATGTTTTATATTAATGGTGAATTCTCTAAAGTAGATTATGAGAATGCCATAATCACATGGCAATCTATATTGTTTGTGTAGATGTACATTTGTTATAAGTCTATTGCGGACCATACAGTTTGGTAGAGTGGTTTTATTTAACCCGTGAAAACAATAGCAAACTAATAATAGTAGACTCTAAACTGATAGTGGAGGGCCTGGTTGCTCAAACTGGGAGAGTACTTAAACCCAAGGTTAAATCAAAAGAAAACCTCTTGCCCTCAACCTGGGTTAGTGCTTACCTGCTTTTGGACAACCAGGCCCAGTTTCAAGTGCTCAGTGTTAGCTTTGATTTCACATATTATTAATAGGTTCAAAACTTTGAGAAACCAAATCTGAAAATCTTCAGTATTTTCTTTGTTTATTCATGTACCTTCCTGCCACTGAATGGGTTGTTTGCTAAAATTCTGAAGAAAAGGGAATATGAAAGGGGCTTATTGTTTCCTTTCATTCTTTAACAGCTACGGATCACTAAACTCAACCATTTTCACAGGGAAGGAAAACCTACCGGAAAAACTAGTTTTAAAATATCTGGCTGTGTGGCATCTTTGTGTACCCACAAGTAGATAACACTGCTTGCAATAGACTGGTTTTATTTAACCTGTGAAAGAAAGTCGACTAACTATTGAGTACTACTAGATAATGAACAATAGAAAACAATGGGTTTAGAGTCTACTTCTCAAATTATGCAGACTATTTTTTCACGGGTTAAATAAAATCACTCTAGTGATCATAAGTAACCCATGAAAAACGTTGACCGACTACTAAGTGAGTAAAGCAGTTTTCATAAACCCATGAAATATACTTTAGAGAATTAGGCACCACTACACTCTAATTCCTTTGTTTTCTATTGTATTTATCTGGACTATTACACTCTAACTAGTACACTTTGTTTCACGGGTTAGAGTGATTTTCATCAGACTGTGAAATACTAACTAGCTATTAGTGTACAGCAGTCAAAATTCAACAAATGGAAACATTGGAATTGGGATCTACTAGTGTGTATTAGCTTAGTAACTATTTCACAGTCCAGTGAAAATCACTCTAATGAAAGCCACTTTTACTACTAGTTGGTGAAGAACAAAAGAAAACAATGGATGAGAATCTACTATAAACTAGAGTGCAAACAGTAGAGTGATTGCACTTAACCCATAAAATTGTACTAGCTAAATAATGCACAATAGCTCTATCAAACAATGGAAAACAAATGAATGTTTTATTTAGTACTCTTTAGATTATGTACTTTTTCACGGGTTAAGTGCAATCACTCTATATCTGTGAAATATTTGTAAATAAATACAAAATTGTGCAATTTTATGCAAATTCTATTGCTTTCTATTGTTTAATTAGCACTATTTTGTACTATTTAGTACTTCGTATTTCACGGAAAAATTGTTTGCACTCTATTAGTTTGCTCATTTTTTTCATACATTCAATAAAACCATTATAAGAAACAAACTGCATATATGATCCTAAGGGTCCACATGTGACCATCCTATTAGAGTGATTTAACTGTAAAAGATATATCACTGGTTAAATAAAATCACTCTTGGGTAGTAATTGTAACAAGTTATTCCATAGGTAAATGGATCATTTTCCTGGATCACTGGATATTTGGTAAAGGATGCTAACAAGAGATGATACAGTGTGCTGACTAGAAGTGGTTGAATGGTGTGAACCACAAGTCCAGGCATGTCTTTTTGCAGTGGTTCTTAAATAGATGCTAAACAACCTGGACCAACATTGATTGAGATGCACACACGCCAGCACAAAACAGGGGCAGGCACCAAACATGTCCAAGGTCCTACAACCTGCTCCATTTCACTGTGATATTTTGTTGTTGAGAAGCCAGTGATGCTACTCAATATCTTTGCTGTAGTGACAGCATTATGCCCACCACAAACACCAACTTAAGTCCAATTTTAAGGTTCAAACTTTCACCATGGTAGTTACTGAATCCATGCAACAAACATGAATTACTTTGTAATCATATAACCAGTCTTCAGGTACCTCAGAATGGTAAATCATGCTCCTACATGCTTGAATAGAGGATGTCCTGGTCTATCTAATAATTCTTGCAGGTTTGAATCACATTATGGAATGATTCCAATGAGATTTGTCCACAAACTCGGATCAGTTGAGTCTATTCTTACTGCTCTTTCGGAAAACTATCTTTTGATTTTTTTTATTTGATATTATTTGATTGTATATAATTCAAGTTCAAGTTCACAAGTCTCTATTTACTTCTTTTCCTCTTTGTTAACACTTTCCTTGGATGATGGTGATTTAGCTGTAGTTTCTTTGGAATTGGTTGTTGATACAGACTTTGGCTTGGCTTTATTAGTTGTTTCTTGTTTGGTCTTGTTATCAGAGCTCCCTTTGCTAGTTGATTCGGTTTTGGAAGGTTTAGTAGCTTCTGCTTTAAACCCCAAGCTGGGTTTGTCATGATGACTAGCCTTATGTGATTTGTCAACCTTGTTATCATGGGATTGATGTCCCTTATCATGGTGAGCTTTGTCATGATGACCTTTACTTGACTTTTCATGATGGAGTTTACTTGATTTATCATGATAGCTTTTTTCTTTGGAAGCATCTTTCTTAACAGGTTCATCCTTCTGGCCAGTTTTTTCATTGTTGCACTGCTCTGTTGAGTCCTTAGAGAGTTCATCATGATGGGTGTCTTTGTGGTCCTTCTTGGGTTTGTGATGGTGGTGATACGGGTCTACTGGAAACTGATTCATAGGCTGTCAAGCAAGACAAGTTATGATTACAAAAGCATGATAATGATGCTTAATGGCATGGTAATACATCATTCATTAACAATGCACTTTTGAGGATTCAAGAGAAAAACAGAGACTTCTGGTTGTAATTCAGAATACAATATTTCCAAGACTTCTAGTATAATATTGATGAAAACATACAGTAAGTTTTAGTGAATAGCGATATGTTATTTTAGTGCTTTTTTCTTTTCGTTCGTTCATTCATTTTGCTGAAAGGCAATATCAAAACTTATTATATGATTGAGTCTGTTTTCTTTGTTAGTCATAGGACTTTATATCACTAAATTCACGATGATTATATATTCAAGGGTTTTATATAGAGCTTCTCCGGGATGTATCTGTATAAATCACTTGAATTTATAATTCCCGGGGTTTATCTAGATACATCACTTGAATTTATAATTTCGTTCCATACTTCCTTAGATGATTTATGTGTGGACATCAAGACTTAGAAATTTAAAAAAGTCTTTGATAAATGACCGAGAGATTCGAACCCGAGACTTTCTGCACTCCTATACCGGCTTTTAACCACTATACTACTGAGCTAACTGATGAAATCTTCTCAACAAAAAAATCTTTTGTGTGTTATCATGAGGTTCGTTAGTGTTTCTCTGAATAGAATTGAAAAACAATTATTTAAGGTTTCCTTCTGGGAATTCAGTAAAAATAATCTAATTAGTGATTGTCTTTTTGAATCGCTTTTGTGTGAAAACCTCAATCATATAATAAGGCAGATAAATACCTCAAAATTCGGCTTTTATCCATATACATCCCTCGGGCCTACGGCCCTCGGGATGTATATGGCTAAAAGCCTCGCTTCTCGGTATTTATCCCTTCCATCTTTAGTAATCAAATGTGAGACACACACACATTGCTACTTACATCTTTTCGGAAATCATCAATAGTCTTGTACTTTTCTAATCTCTTTTGCAGTTCTGGATTTATATCAAACTTCTGTTTACCCTGTAAACAAGAATGTCAAATATAAGACCACAATAGGATGACAAGTGAAATTTAATGTTGTTACCTTGTAGTATTTCAAGAATGCCCAGAATTTTTCAAGACCATAAAGATTTCCTAAAAACAAAGAATAGATTAGATGTTTATAATTTTCACTATCTCACTATCTGCTTCAGATGGTGGTCAATGTATGACCACCATATGCTCTCAACCAGAGAATATTCTATTGAAAACTGATAAAAATTTCAATGAGGTTGAAAATGACGGCATATGAAACCCAGTAATAAGTTCAAAACCTACTATGGCAACAGTATTGTTAACAGCATCCAGCCAACATTCCCCCCATTGTAAATAACTTTGAAAAGGTCAAATGTAAATACATTTTGCTTTAACATGAACAACAGTACGTTAAAATGGAATTGCCATGGTTTCAGCCACATCAAAGTTACATGTAAATGGAGAGAAATGTTGGATAGACACTATAAGTGCAATTGATTACCAATTAACTTATTGAACTGTTAACTTTCTGTTAACTCTAAATTGCTAAATGTTACATTTCATTTTCCAGGGGGTATTGAAAATTGTGTCTTGAAGTTTTGGAAATTCTAGAAGGGTGGATGGGGGTCAATAATTATTATAATGCAAAAATAGAAATTCTGGGGGGTGGGGAGGGTGTAATATGAAATTCCCTCTGTGGTGGGGGTATGGATATTTTCTGGAACTACACAATCACATTTTCAGTCCATAAAATTATCAGGCAAATATCCAACCCCCACCATCTGTGTTAAGCTTGCCCTCAGTACTTGAGATAATGGGGTGTGTCATAGAATCTGCCATCATCATCATTATCAAAAACACATCAGTAACACCAGATATTTGACATATCTTTTTTACCCTGATCATGATCCCGTAGAGTCTCTGTTTGGAAGTCTCTGAACAATTCAGGTCGGTACTTCTTTTCAAGGCCATAACTGTAGAACCTGAACATGCACTCTAAACCATACCTGATGAGAAGCAAAACCAATTTCATTGTGAAACTATCAGATGGAAATGATTAGAAGAGAGACTGCAACTTCACACAATGAAGATTTGACACTTGCAAGTGAAATCTTGGGGCCCACTAATCACAACAAAAAATTGTAAAACAATTCAGCAAGAAACTTTTATCTTTCAGCATGAAGGAAAATCTCAGAAACACCTTCAAGCTATTGATGGACACTTTGTTGAAACAGCTTAATAACTGTCTTATGCAATTTAAACATGGAAAATGTTCAGTAGAACAGTAAGGTAATATATCCTAGATAACCTTCCAGATTGATACAAATAAGAGAAGTCTAGCAACAAACAAACCAAACAACAAACAAACAAACAAACAAACAAACAAACAATTTGTTTTGTGCTAAGAACACTTTCTAAGAGAGTTCTCATGACTTAAGTTTTTCCATAACCATTATGTACTATAATGATGATAGACATACCATCTTTGTACCTCAAAGATGAGTGCCTTGCCCAAAAGATCAGTGAAATAATAGCAATTATACAGGATGTAGAAGCAATAATTACGTAAACATGAAACAAAGTAAACAAGTGTACCAATGTATTCCTAAACTTACCATACGACAATCTGGGCACTGTGTGTAATGGAAGGGGTGCTCATTTACAAGAGATTGGGCAACAGATAGGGTATTGAATAAAGGCACAATGTATAGACGACAAAAATGGCGGCCTAGTACATGAGAACAAGGCCTCAAAGACCTTGTTACCTGAAAATATGTGGCAACAACTTGTTTTGCTATCAAAGACAATGTGTTCCTTGTCCTTTTGGAATAACTATTTTCTGTGCATTTTACAGCCAGATACAAATATTTCAAAAAACACTGTTGTGGTTCAGAGCAACAAGCGTGAAGACAACATTGAAACGAATGCTTGTTTTGATGCTGCTAATGTAATCATACTAGTTTCTAACTAATTACAAAATGTAAAGACTTTCATGTGCTTGTTAGTATAATGCACTCAATTCTGTTGATCACAAGTCTGATTTGAATACATTATCAACATAAAACCAGCATTCATTTAGGTCTTGGCTTGACGCTTGTTGCTTTCAACTGCGACATTTTTTTTAATGTGTATATTAGATTCATTTGATGCCATGATGATTTTGGAGGCCTTTCTGGCCTCGTTCTCGTGAACAATGACACTGCCATTATCGAAAGTCATCAATTCAAATGAACATTATAATCATTATTGGATGAAGTGTTAAAGGGTGCATTTTAAATAATCATGTACATTTGAACAAATCTGACTTTTTCCCTCGCTTGATCTCTTTGAATTCCTGCTCATACAAGGCCATTTTTAGATATCTCAAGAACACCACAAGTCTCTGACAAAACTGCTGTTCTGTTCAAGACAGAAATTAACAGCTAAATGTACCTGTATCCAGCAGCAGCATCTTCTAATGCTAGTTGCTTGAATTCCTCATACATTTTCCTGTAATAACAATGTGTGTATTACTACAAAAGATTTTTTGACACATTCTAACAAGGAAAGCCATGAACTTACTTGTTAAAATGTGTTCTTAGAAAGAATGACCAGAAGCGGAACAAGGTATTGACTTCTTGAGACTGCCCGATGCCAAGCTTCTTCCTCTCTACAAAAATCACAACAACATCAATACATAAAACACTTCTTTACAAAACAATTATTCATCATAACAATTTTCACAGATTTAGTCCTGTTCTAGTCTTGGTTGAGAATGAAATGTTTTCTCTGCCCTAGCAGAGATAGGAGGGGAAAATAGACCTCAATTGCTTGCCTACTTTCTTCTTGGGGCATATCTTGAAATAAGAATTAGTTTAGTAATTAATCTTTAATAATAAAACATCTTTGTCAAGTAACGCATGTTTCCTGAAATTGCAGACTAGTGGTGATATATCATTTGTACATATATTCTGACAGAATAAACTGTAACTGTAACAATCCTTGACAAAACTGTTGGCACGGTGGTCATTTTTGAACTGTGCGCAATTAATTTCCAAGGAGGTGACAGTGCTCCCCCTCCCCTGATTCAATGTTAAAAGGCCTTCCAGGACACAAGTGCACATTCTTCCACCCAGCAGATCACCAATGGCCCCCTGGACACTGCAACATTGAATGGGGTAGGGGAGTGGAAAAATATGAAAAATGGATAGTTCACACCAAAATTGCTTAAATGGAACAGTAACCAGACAACTCTTTTTGCCAAGGATTGTACATTTTCCCAGTGTGTCAACTCCTCATTGACAACAAATAGCAATCAATAACAACTAGTTATCAATAACTATGCCCTAGTCTGTGGAAGCCCCTTTTTAAAAATTGAAAATAAGAATGAAACAGTGCATAGTTACATTTTTACCACCTTTTTTACAGTCAAGTGGACTACACTTTTGGGCTTTGTCAAAAGTTAAAAACACCCTCTAGCATTAGATAATGTGGACTATGGTCTCAAAGACAAGACTTAACTTAAGAGAACACGAGGGAAGGGCTTATTCAAAAACTGACCCTGTAGACTGGGGCTTATTTGGGAGGGGGCTTATTCTTACCAGGGGGCTTATTTTTACAGTAAATCCATAGTAAGACATGGCTTGTCACCAAGGGTGGTTGAATTATCTCTTCTCCCCCCCACCCCACCCCCCACCCCACTTCTCAAAAACTACTGACTTTGTAAATAGGCCAAGCGGCAAAAATCAACCCACTCGAAGGGTATTATGGAGTACACAAAACAATTTATTACGGATATTTGATGAAAAGTGCTCCAAGACAGAACACATACCTTTCAAGCATTTTTGATGGAACTTGGAATAGATTTGTTGTTGGAAGCCATTCTCCTTTAATAATCTATGTGATGGGTGTTCAAAGTGGGGTATGGATTGAGGTGTTGACCCATAACTACTACTCGTCATTGCTGGTATTGTTAATGGTGAAGTATCAGATGATTCTGACACACTTGAGCTGCAAAGAAAAAGTTCAGTCTTAAGCAAACATTTCAGTAGTTCATACACAGGAAAAAAATTCAACTCCAAGCAGTATTAATCTTTTTCCAGTCCAGTGACCAAAGAAATCTTGTGCTCTGATTGGACCACAAGTATTACTCTCTGAGATTGCTGGCCATTTTTATCAGTTAAAAAATAAACATAAAAAGTAGACATAAAATTACCAGGGGAAAAAATCATTTATGAACTGACAAAATTGTAAATGAATTAACAATAATTAGAATAAACATACTTCCTGACTTTTGATAAGCTCCGTTTTATACCAAGAGACTGATTACAAGCTTATGTTGTTGATGTTGTGCATTTCTAAGTGTGGGATGTCACTGTTTTCCAGTTGAGAGGAAAAAAAATAAACATGTTATTTACTGGCTTTACAGTCAGTCCATATGCAGCCATTGTCAGCACTTTGAAGACCACAGGCACAGTTTTTCCTTGTATGGACCTCCCAGCCAATAAATAACATTTAACAATTATTGCCTGAACTGGAGGTGAATAACGGTAGAATATTTACTGAGACACGAAGCGTTGAGGTAGATATTCCTAAAACTGCTATTCACCGACAGTGAAGAGAATAATTGTTTTAGTATATACCAACTCCACATCCCAACACTTTAGGATTCATAAAACTACATTATTTTTAGAAATGTCAACTTATTTTTGATATAATTACAAAGCGTGACAAAGCACGCGAAAGTTTATAAGCCTCATTTGCAGACTCTCAAGGAACACCAGTTGCCAGTTGCCCAGCACATTTTCAAAACTCTTTATTGATATGAATGAAGTACACCAATATAACACAAGATCAAAATCAAACAAAAACCTTTATATTCCTCGGAAAAATTTGAATTACGGGCAGCACGGTGTCCAATATGCAGCATCGAAAAACTGGAATAGAATTCCACTAGACATAAAAGTTTCAGTATCAAACAGCATCTTCAAGAAAAAATATAAAACTTTCCTCCTATCCTCATCGCATTACTGACAATTGAAAATTGCAAAATGCTCGTTATCATTAAAACTATGTACACTAGTACATAGTAAGTACTTTATTTCCATTGTGCTAGAACTAATTGCAGAAAATCTAGATATGATCTATTGTAAAATAATAATTATTATTTATTTTGCTTTGAAATATATCTATTGTAAATCAAAAAAAGAAAGTTCTTACCTTTAGCTGTCATCAATCACAGTGACATTACAATACCCATATAAGTTTAATATTGACCACTTACATTTTATATATATATTGTCGTAATAGCTTATAATCTCTCTGCCCTCCTTCCATGTTCAAATAGCTTAAACTATTTGGTGCAAAAAGCTCACTTAACCCTTGTGGGTTGCATTTTTTGCCCCCTCCACTTATTAATTAGTATTTTGTAAACATGAAATTATAAGTGTGGAAAATAAAAACCTTTGAACCTTTGAACATGTTTGGTCTATAAAAACACTGACAGTCAGTAGCTGCAGTCTTTACCTATTTTAGCCTGTTTCTTAGTACTTTTAAAAACGTTCTTAAATAGAGGACAACTTTAATCCTTGCAAACAAGTGTTCAAGAACGAAAGGCGAATTTGATCGATGAGAAACACTGGATTCAATGAACTTTTTTGCAAGAGATCGACTGTCACTTCTACAGCTGCTCTTTCAAGCTTGCTTCAAGTCTTACCTAAAAATATGGTGTTTGTCAGACAAACTTCAGTTTTTTTAAGGTCCTTTGGAGACATCTCAAGATGATTGTTTGCCTCAGTATATATTCTAGAAAACTTGTGTTTATTATATGGACAAAAGCTGAAACTGAGTGCTGAGTCAATCGGCTAAGGTAAGCCAATTATTGTAAAATTGATTCCGTCTTTTTTTCGTATACCCTAAATGTTCTCTAAATTATCAAGATTTTCTAGTTACCTTTTATTTGTAAATCCATGTTGCTAAAAAAACTATTTAGGAAATGAAAGAGTAAATTTAACAGAAAATTTGCAAAATCTTTGAATCACTTGACATGACAACATACATGTGCAGCTTGTTTCTTTCTCAATACACTTCAAATACTCTTCAAACCGGATAAATGTTGAAGCTTTCTTTAGTTTTAGAAGACTGTTTTTTGTTTTTGTTTTCGTATTATTTTTCTTCATTAAAAGACCCCTTTTTGATGAAAAGCTCTATATCCCGAGCTTGGGAAGTAGATATAGTATCACATTCCGAGATAGCGAGCCAATAAAATCGCTCGATCTTATGAGGTTGTGGAGTTGGTATATACTAAATACATGTATATATAGAGCCAACCTTAAGACGGATATCAGAGTGAAGACGTACAAGTCATAGTTTTGAACTCAAATGCAAAAAGAGCTGTATACATGACCCAGGGTGTGTCTCACTACATTTCATCAGTGATTATCAGGGAGTAACCCATCAACAAACCCAGTCAACAGACTGTGGGTATTTGCTGTTCTTGTTGCAATTTGAATTTCTTCTATTTATGTGGCCTAAGCCAATAGAATTAGACCTGAGCTACATTCAACCTTTGTGCTTTTGTCTACAGGATGTCATATACTCCAGACAAATATTTTTGGCTATACTGCCATTTTTAACAATTCAGTGAAATTCACTTACATTTTGTAAGTATAGTGGGTTTACCTTCTTGGTGGAGGGAAATCTTTTGAGCCCATGATCCAGCCAACATGTGATTCAACAGGAGGGTTTGCACTATACTTTGTTTTTCGTTTGTGAGGACCCTAGAAATCACAATAATACTCAGCTTATTAAAATGAAAAGTATTATACGAATTCAATTAGTCTCATTATTTTGGTCAGTTGGGAAATAACATTAAATCATGAGATAACTTAATTAATAGTATCTTTTTATAGTCACTTTATCCCACAGTTAGAAAATGTTGATACAGCCAGAAGAAGACATCTACTCACTATTTGATTCAACTTTTCTTTACTAAAGGCAGGGAAGAATCTTGGTGCAACCTTGGCATCTTTACGTTTAGGAGTACGAGAGCCTTGTCTTTTTGGATGCTGCAAATGTGCAGGAGGTTCAGGAACTGATGTTGGAAGTGAGCGTGAGAGTGGCTCTGGAGGCACTGTACTAGATCGTGGTCTAAAAACTTCAGCATTGGGTGATAATGAGACATGAGGCACAGCAGGAAACTCCGGTGTTGTTGCTCCAGCTTTGTCTATTTCAGTCATTGAACGTGGTCTAGCAGCTTCTAGGGCATCTCGTTGAGATAGGAATTTGTCTTGGCTGATAATGTCAACTCTTTTCCATGAGGAAGTCAGTTCCATCTGTAATGGTATAGATAAAGTTTGTACTCACTTTACAATAAATGCCTTTATAAAATAACCATTTTTAAATGTGCACTCTGCAGGACACGTACTACTAACTCTAAAGCCTGGCTCACAAGGTGACATAATCCTAGACATAAGCATAAGCGTTTTTAACAGTTCACATGCACAACATAATGTCATAAGCATAAGCCGTGTGAACCAGGCTTAAATATGCACCCAGAATGGGTGCCAACTTTTCTGGTCAGTGTAAATGAATATTGAATGTGCTTGCAAACAATGTTTGTATTTTATAAAAGAAATAGAAAACTTGCCTGCTGTGCTGTATGCAGATTTATTATTCAATTTTCATACACTGTACAAATTCTGATTTTCTGATTGGTCAGTTTGTATGAAGTGATGCGTTGTTATGACGTGACAACACGTCACTATGCAATAATAACCAACAATCAATGGTATTAAAGCACAGTTGGAAAGAAAAAATGTTCCTGGTGATAAATTTGAGGATTTTCTTCTTTTTTTGAAAAAAAGAAGACTAACAAGCATACTTAAAACATAAAGAAGACTGCTTGGTGTGCCTGTTTTGAAGGTAAACTAAATTTCATTGAAGTTTTTGGAGCTTACTAAGATCAACATATTTCAACGACTTAAAAACAGAGTTCGCCGGCTTTCCAAATTCATCTTAATATTTACTGTTTTTTAGACTGGTTATCCAAAATCTCATAGAAAGTTTAGAAATTCTGTCACCACAAGCCCTCTCAGATGGGGTAAAGAAATTTTATCAAGAATCGAAGAAAATGCCAAACAAGTACTTCAGCATTCGGCTCATTGACATGCAGACAACAAAAACTACTTCTTGTTCAAGTCTGAGTTTAGCAGTTTCAACCGGAAGTCGCCAGTTTAAACCAATATCCAGTGATAATTGTCTAGTCCTTTCAATAACAGAGTTCTAGGACTCAGTGCTAAATCACTTTTAGCAATCCAAAAAAGTAGTTCTTGATTATATGGACGATTTCAATTTTACCGAGCAAGTTGTAAACATGGATTCTGAGAACTGTTTATTATCTTTAATCTAAAGTTCTTGTATCACGGTACTTTTCTACTAGTTTTCTTTTGAAAAGTTTATTTTGTATTGTTAAAATTACCAAATGCTATTAAACTAATTTTGAATTAAGTCTTACTATTTTGAGTGACTTGAGTTATTTCTAGTGATCTTAGATGTCGACTGACAGTTTTAGCCTGCTTCTGCAATGTATTCAAATTGAATAATAAAAAGGTTTACTTAACACTCAGCTAATGCCTTGTGCAGTATTTAAAATTTCTCATTCATTGTTAGCAAACTCGTGAAGATAAATCCCGATAATTCACTCGCTGAGTGCGTTAACCTCTAATTAGAGAACTTGTTGATTGATCAGAACACTCAAGAAGAATTGAGAAGCACTTGGCTATGCTTCATGCTTCTCTTATCACTTCTCTTGTGTTCTGATCAATCCCTGCACGCTCTAAATCCTCACACAGCATGCGCATGCATTTTTTGTCTTCATTCTGATGGCCAAAAATGAAAAAAGAGAGAAATACCTTTCTATTAAGGTAGCAGTCATCACTGTCGTCCCAGAGGTCCTAGAAAATGCACAATTGAAATGAGTAAACAATAAATAAATACAAGAGTGAATGCATGAATCAACAAAAATAATGAATCCCATAAAACTTGGCATTACGTTGAGTACTACCCTAGAGTTCAAATGAAGAATCATCAGAGTACATCATTGAGGGAAAGCTGATAACTTACAGGAATGGAACACATATTTGGATGTTGTGTTTTCCTGTTCCAGCACTTGGATCCATCTAGTGGAATGTGTTTGTAGTATGAGGTCTCATTCCCTAGCAGCCTTTTTACAGATTATTATTCAAAACTGACCTCAGTGTTGGTAGTGTAGGTCAAACCACACACCGACAACTTCATGGCCTACTCTCCCCAAATAGTGGTGTGAGTTCTGTAACATCCCTCCTATGCTAGTCATGAAGTGTAAAGATATGAAGCCTATGGTTTGAAGTCCTTATCTGAGAAGATGTGGTTTCACCATTTACAAAATGAAAATGAGAAATCCTGTACCTGTTCATAATAAAAAAGTCCATCATTGATTACAGCAGACAGTTCTTGAGTAAGTTTTGATCGTGGGACAAAGTCTCCAGTTCTATCATGCTTCTTGGGTGGTGGAGTTTGAGTAACTATCATAATTTTATGGATGTCTTGATCATCTAGATCATCATCAGAGTCATCATCCCTGGTATCAGAACATAAATAAATCATCAATTAACTATTGTCCAGGCCTTGTAACTAAAATTTTGCCAAGTCAATTCTCTGTGACTAGTTCTCAAAATCTGATAGCAAATCGGCAATTTTTGTTCACCAAGATCACAATGTGAAGCTGCTGTTCAAGGAAAGAATGTGCCCACAGTACAATCAAAGCCAGATACTGGCAGTTTACCACCAGCTACTTTAAAGTACTAGACTTCTTATTGTTGGTTATTTCATAATAGATTTCATACTGTCTTCACTTTGACAAACAGCTAGCTATTTGTTGAAGCCATCTTCCTAATTCAAACATTACTGAAACTCATGGGCTGTCAATCCTTTGGTTATTGGTCTTGGAAGGTTTAGTTGCAAATATTAATATTGTCAACTAACCTGCAAATTTTAGTTGCAAGTAGGGGAATTTTGATGGCATTTGACCATATTGGTCACAATTTCCACAAGCCTTTCCACAAGCCATAGAAATTTCAATACCCAAGGATAATTCAGGATTTAAGCATGTTCATGGCTATTTACTGTAATTTCTTACACCAGTGCAAAAACACCAGTGCTTATCTTATTTATTTATTTAGTTTTAACGACATGATACCTAAAGGATATCTTAGGCTTGAAATTAGGTAGCATTTTCATTCACTGTCGGTGACGGCTTTGAAGTCTTGTGAGTAAAGTTATGCTGTACGTGGCCCAATTTACGGAAAAAAGTTCACATAAATCATTTCTTTGACAATTTTTAATTTAACTCTTTTAAAGATGAATTTGTACTTGTTTTAATTCTTGATTGTAAGAATTTCCACAGCAAGTGTTTGCCTCAAGTAATTAGTCAATTGACGGAAGAGAATCTTCACGAACTTTTATGTCGGGCGCATAGCATGCAATTGGTGGTAAACTCAATAGGCCTTTTAATTTGTTGTTTTCTTAACAGACTCAGGCGGTAGTTCTCTTTCAAAATCTTTTCATTTCTGTTTATTTTAACACTGAATCGAAGTTCTTATATTTCAAAGTGTCCTTTGTTTATCATTATCGATCATTGTCTACTCGTTCAAAGTCGATCAATGATTATTGGTTCCGAAGTTTATTATTGGGCTTCCTGTGGAGTTACGCACACTCTTACTTACAACCCGATGACTAAGTGGCTTCGCCTCTTCGAGGCTGTAGCCACAAAAAATGGGTTTTAGTTTCATGAAAAAAGTGAAATTTCAGAAAATATTTCTCTGAGCACTGTGCTCAATGCCGTGTTCAGTAACCAGACAACTCACCCTAAAGACAACTCACCCCCGACCGACTCGCCCATAAAAATGATCAACTTGCCCACATCATATAAGACATGTCTCAATGCATACCAAATACATACAATATATTGCAATAACATGGAAATACTTGTCTTTAAAGAAAAATCTCCAATTAACTCTGTTATTACAGGGAAAATAGTTCAAATTTTGGAAGATTTTGACGATGCATGTGGGCGATGACACGCTGTAACGGCAATGAACTAGTACAGACTCACAATTGTTTGAAATAAAGTCCATGATTTGTAGAACTACACCATTGACATTTAAAGCATTTTAATAAATTTGTTTTGATAATAAAGTAGCTGTTTAACGCTAACAGTTGCTGTACACAGAATGAGTTTATTGCAGCAGTATTATCGTCTGACACTGGTGACTAATCGGCCGGCTAAGTATCTTGTATATTTCAAATCCTTGCTGTAAAACAACAACAGTTAACATTAAACGGACACGATTAATCTTGTAAAACTATTAATTTTTGGTGACCGCCAGCTTTTATAAACTGGGAGAGTTTCATTTGACATTTTAAAGTTGCCAAAACCTTAATTCTGAACATGCACACAGCCGTGATCAAGCGTATCACTTTTGCTTTGGCTCACTGACTTCAGTGTTGTTACATGGTACTTGATACGATCCACAGCCTTTTCAAAACTCTGTGTTCTGACTTTTCTCGTAACCTTATGAAATGATTTATGAAAAACACTTGACAATTTTTTCTCCAAACAAACTTGTATCACTTTCAAAGTAACACTGCAAGTGCAAAATAAAGTGATATTTTACGTGATTCCGAAAACAATGCATAATAATCAGCTAGCCTACGCTTTGACAACAAAGAAATTCACAATCTACTAAGTTTTTACTAGATTTAACATCAGAACCATTCTAAATATAAAGCTTTATCACATAACTTTCATCGAGAATAGTTTGGAATTGCTTTTAGCGAAAATTGAAGAAATGAAGGAAATGCTCAGTATCCTTGTGGGCGAGTAGCCCTTGAGGACTTCTCGCCCGGTATTTTCAATCCTTGGTTGTGTCGGTAATGTTTACAACTAAATATTGAGTTCTACCATGAACAATACTTTTTGGCACTATAAAATTCTACAGCTAACGGGTCACTTAGACAAGGCTTGAAAAAGTCCAGTAAAAAGACTTTAACCATTGTTTTACTCAAATATATGTAGAGTGCAGATGACCAGATGACCAAAATTCACGCATATATGTCTGACATGTCTGAAGTTATTAAACAGCTTGTTTGCTTTGCAAGTTGCTTTTTGTATTTGTTTCGTATTTTCTGCATTTCATACATAATAGTTCAAGCAAAAACAAAACTTTTTTCTTGCTGTACTTCAGCACTGATTTTTCTTCAAAGTTCTTGAAATACTTGCATTGTTTTGTGTCCTTGTTTGATTGCCAGGGCCTTTATATCAAGTCCACATTACGATGATCACAGCACATTTATACAACTTCTATTTCTAATCATTGATTATTAGGTAACAATATAAGCTTACATCCCGGGGCTTAATATCTTAATATTTACTAACTTTGTAACTTTCAATAATTATTGTTGTAATAAATTATTGTAAATATAGTCATGCAGTGGGTATTGGATTTCGTTCCAGTCCCGCTCTGCGCAAAGACATTTAAAATGGCGTCGTTTCGTTGTTGTGTCACAAAGAAATCGTTGTCCAATTCGGTGTCGGCATTAGACTGCTATAATTCTTATTTGTAATGATCATTAAGTATTTGTAATCCACGTGGTTTTGGTCTAATTTCAATGAATTAGAGAACTAAATCAGGCTGAATATGGCTAAGCTAAGCTCGATCGGATTAGCACTTCAGTTCAGACCGTGATGGCGGTATTCAACTTGACTGATTATCTGTATTATATCCATATCATTATAAGGAACTGAAATATTTCATGAAAAACATTTCCTTTATCAATTGCAAATGAGTCTGTTAGGCGAAGTTTTCAATTATTGAGGTTGAGGGCGAATTGTCCGATAAAGTATGGGCGAGTCGGTCTGGGCAAGTTGTCTTCAAGGCAAGCTGTCTGGCAACCCTGTGTTCATGATCAACTGCTTCATGACTCAAAAATCAACAAAATAACTGTCAGAAATGTTGATTTTTATCTCTTTCCTTTTCCTTTTTCTTTTCTTTTTCTTTCTTTTTAACTCAAAAGTTTACTTGAAAGTTTTTCTAAGTCCTTTTAAATGGAATTCAAAAGATTAAGGCGTTTTTGAGTTGTTTTTGTGCTTTGAAGGTAGATAGATAGATAGATAGATAGATATCTTTATTAAAGTGTCTAGTCGTTCTAGCACTTGGTTGCACTAATTGGGGACACGCATAAAACCAATCATCATGCCCATCACGCCATACATAAAAGAGATGTGCAGATATAATGGGCAGAAACAATGGCCACAAACATCCTTAATCAGAAATCTCTGTTCTCATGAATACTAAAGTCATGATTCTTACCAGTAAGTAGATGATGTAGAACCTGGTTTTATTCCCTGGTTCTCAAGCTCTTCATCAAACTGAAAGTCTAGTTCTTCTTGATCAGTATTGTCAAAACCTGTGAACTGTTTTGGAGTTGATGGCTTCTTTCTTTTAACTTCCTTCCATTCATCATCGATGATCTTTTTCTCAGTGACAGCTGTAATGAATACGGAAATTAATGTTTATTATTATTCGGTTTTCATACATTGTACAAAATTAACTCTGATTTTCTGATTGGTTAGTTTGTATCACGTGACACGTGGTTATGACGTAACAACCATGTTGACGTCATTATTGTGGTGTAATAGCAATGGTTTAAAGAATTTACATGCATGATGGCTTTTATACAACCATGAGAAAGAAAAAATGTTCCTGGTGATAAATTTGAGAATTTTCAGAAAAAGAGAAGATTAACAAGCATATTAACAAGATGACACCTACAGTAGAAAAAGATATTGAAACTGCTTGGCATATGAAATGGTGCAAGGGATGTATGATTATATTTTGATTTATTCATTTAAGCTTTGCCTTCGATGCAAAATGCTGACAGCATATGCAGGAGCTGCGTTGGCGGGCCGTTTGGCTTCACATCTTTATAAATGAATAAATCAGAATATAATTATTCACCAATCCCATGCACCATTTCGGTCTCAGCTTCTATATGTTTTATGTTTTTAGACCCGACAATGTTTCTTCAATTGACTATAGATGGTATACCATAAAGCAGGCTATTGCAGTAATCTATATGAGCTGTTATAAATGCATATATAGTTATTAATAATATACATGAAAAAATTACTCGATTCTGATTGGTCGAGAACAGTGCAGTTCAAGTGTAACACAGTGCAGAGGAGCTGTAATACAGTGCAAATTACATTTGAATTTATAATTTCAAAGTCGCATTAAGATCAATTTTTCCTTATACTGCTATTGTAAAACATAACCAAGAATTACAAATAAGGAGTATGATTACCTATACAAATGTAGAAATAGAAAACGAAGCAGCTTGCTATGTTGAGTTAAAGAAGCATGCGGGAATTGTAAGACGACGAAAGAAGTGTTCTCAACGGTTCACCGTTAACTCGCCCAGTTAGTTTTTGTCTTTTTTACATACTAGATAAACTCATCTATATTTCTAAAGTTATTATTTTTGCTTTGAAATAGTTTCTCAACGGAAAATAGGACTCAAATTCAGAGTTCGAACCGACACGGACTTGCCGTTCGAAGGACTCCCAGTGCTTGATTGCTTGAGTAGCTTTGACCTGATTCTGATCGACTCAAATCTGTTCAAGAATCCTATATATTATGCAGAAGGAATCCTAAATAAACTCATCAACCTAACTACACTTCTTATTTTTGCTCTTAAATAGTTTTCTCGACGAAAATCAGACAACATAAGTCAGAGTTCAAACTGATATGGTAGCCAACTCGGACTTCGTGTTCGACTATAATACTCGATACTCCGTTAGTCCTGACATTCTGATGCACTAAAATCCATCCAAGAATCCCATGTATTATCCTAAATAAACTCTTCGACTTTACTTATACTTTATTTTTGCTCTTACATAGTTTTCTTGACGAAAATCAGACAACATAAGTCAGAGTTCGAACTGATACGGTCGCCGACTCGGATTGCTTCGTGTTCGACTTTACTCCGTTAGTTCTGACATTCTGATGCACTAAAATCCGTCCAAGAATCCCATGTATTACTGTAGATGATATAATTTTCATTAAAAAGCAAACTACAATCAGTTTTAGCAAATATCCACGATCATCTATGATGTTCTTAGACATTTAGTCCAGCCACTGGCGCCATTTTGAAATTGATCGCTGAAGGGAGGAGACTGGAAACAAACAACAAATCATTTGAAGCACATGACGAAATTTAAGAAAGAAATTTAAAGAAAGCAATTTAAAGAAATTTAAGCTATCGGGCAACTTCGATCACTTCCAGTTGACACTCAAAGTGGCTTCTTTGTGCTTCACCTCGTTGAGCCAGAACAAAGATTTCGGAATCAATAAACACTTCATGAGCATGTCGCAAAAAGTGGTATTAAAAGATTCATAGCGTCTAATTTAAGTGCCTTTTAACTGTTGATGTAATAATCAAAAGCAAGTTAAAATGCATGCTGCACTATAGGATAGTCTAGCCTCCTCCGCAGGCAACTCCTTATTATTCCTCCTTGGGCTTCCTTTGTAACTGCTCTCTCCCCTTCTCTCCCCATTGTCCCCTATCACCACTCTTTTACACAGGAAACCCAAGAACAGGATGCCTGCAGAGGAGGCTAAGGATAGTCGAACACGAAGCAATCCGAGTCAGCGACCGTATCAGTTCGAACTCTGACTTATGTTGGAAAACTATTTAAAAGCAATAATAAAGTATAAGTTAAGTCGATGAGTTTATTTAGGATTCCATCTACAGTAATACATGGGATTCTTGGACGGATTTTAGTGCATCAGAATGTCAGAACTAACGGAGTCGAACTCTGACTTATGTTGTCTGATTTTCATCGAGAAAACTATGTAAGAGCAAAAATAAAGTATAAGTTAAGTCGAAGAGTGTATTTAGGAAATTACATGGGATTCTTGGATGGATTTTAGTGCATCAGAATGTCAGGACTAATCAGTAAAGGAGTATCGAGTATTTATATAGGCCGGAACACGAAGTCCGAGTCAGCGACCGTATCAGTTCGAACTCTGACTTATTAGTCTGATTTTTGTTGAGAAAACTATTTAAGAGCAAAAATAAGAAGTGTAGTTAGGTTGATGAGTCTATTTAGGATTCCTTCTGCATAATATATAGGATTCTTGAACGGATTTGAGTCGATCAGGATCAGGTCAATTAAAGCTACTCAAGCAATCAAGCACTGGGAGTCCTTCGAACGGCAAGTCCGCGTCGGTTCGAACTCTGAATTTGAGTCCTATTTTCCGTTGAGAAACTATTTCAAAACAAAAATAATAACTTTAGAAATATAGATGAGTTTATCTAATATGTAAAAAGGACAAAAACTAACTGAATAGATGTGATTTTTCGCATCGGGCAAGTTTACTACATGAGTCCGGGCGAAGTGATGATTTTCCGGGCAACTTAGTACCAGGTGAAGTAACCTTCGGACGAGTTAACTGGTTACCGTTCTCAGCACTTCTCGAGTCTTCTTACAATTCCCAAGTGCTTCTATAACTCAATATAGCACTGCTGCTGAGTTCTCTATTTCTTTTATAAAATACAATTAAAGTTTTATTTTCTTTTTATGTTGGAGAAAGTTTGAAAATGTGCACATGCGTGCTTTGTGTTCTCATAGAGAACGTGCAACAAGCGTCCTCTGGCCAATCAGAGTGCGTGTTATATCATAGTTATTTTATAATGCAATATATAGTTAATAGCTATTGATGAACACTTATTTCACATACATTTAAAACCAAATCTTTGACATTGCTGCAAAGACTGATATTGTACAATGGTAGTCCTGCACAACTTGCAGTTAAATATACACATTATAAACTACTTAATATGAAGTATTTATGAAGTACTTCATTTCCAATTCCCCTGCAAGTTTGAGATCTCTGGTTTCTGCTGTACTTTTCTTACCTTCAATTGATTTGGGTTCAGTAGAATCAGTAGTTATCTCAGGTTTTGAGTCCTCTGTTGTTATAGTTTCCGTTTCAGGAGCAGCTTTCTCTGTCTGAGGTACTGGGGATTCTTCATTTTTGTCTAAATAATCCATTGAAACTTCTACTCCACCCTGTGGTATGATATAGGTCATTGACGGGTCATACATCTCTCCTGAAAGCACAACAAATGTAGTCCAGCAACACATCAACTACCCTCTACAACTAACTTACAAATAAAATTATATACAATCACTTCTATGGATTAATTGTGCTGCCACAAGTGGCTTTTCAATCAATGATTAGTTAGTTAGATTAGCCACTAATCCAGGTTACAAATAATAATTGTCTTTCAAGAACTAATTAGAAAGCACCCTGTGGTCCCTTGGTACCCAGAACTGATAAAAAAGATCATTGTATGTTGTACAAATGATGAAAATTTACATCTACTGGTCAAAGATTACTTTTTACTATTAATAATATACAACTGAAGAATCAAGCTGACACAAACGCTTGAAGGAAAGTTAGTTCTTGGATGGACTTTGGATTGAATCTTTGCAAGATTTGAGACAATCAAAATCACAGAAAAATTGTGTTGAAATTAGTAGAAACTGCTTTTACAGCATCAACAAAAATTTAAACTCATGAGATTCTTTCAAGTTTTATTTTTGGGCAACTACTACTGTTTTTTAACTTCCATTTGACTTGAATTTTTATACATTTTATTGCCAGTGGCAAGCTGCTTACAAGTCCAGCTCATTGAGGTGAATTGTCAACAAACCATCAATCATCAAATCATTTGTTTGTTTTGTATTTATTTTTCATTTTTCAAACTTATTTGCAACTTGCACTTTACATCATCTAATCCTTCACTGTCTTCACTGTCATTCGGTATATCTATGTCAACTGCCTAAGACCTTCCATACTTTATGTAAACATACAAGCTATAATCCAAAGCTTGAAAGGTGCATTATGAAGGCACGAAAATAAAACTTTTTTGGGGCTAGAATTACGTAAAATTTGCTTGTACATCAACTGTGCGAATAGAATAAATAAATAAATAAATTTACACACAAATTTACATACACACACACCCATAGCAGCCATCATACAACCCATGTCTGATCATGGAGCACAGCTTAGATCGAAACTAGTTCGTTTTTACCAAGGAGAAAAAACCCTCAAGCAAGGAAGAGAACAAACAAGAAACTCAAACCACAGCGATGCCCTGTCCAGGAATCTAACTCAGGACCACAGAGGTGACAGACTGGCACTCTCGCCACTCAGCCACCCTTGCTTCCCATGTATAGCCAAATACATTTGTAATTAGTGCACTACTAATGCCTCATAATCAGCATGAAGATGAGCAAATTGTTTTCATTGACTTTTTCACGTGCAATTTTGAAAACTCATTCCATTTCATTTCAAATTGCTGAACTATTTGATTTCTAATACAAACTAGATGCCTGTACCTTTAACAAACTTGAACAAATAACACTATGTATAAATTAGATTCCAGAGATAGAATAAATATGCCTAGCCACACTTTGAGTTCAGTGCCAAAGCAAGATTTGTTGTTGAATCCATGGGAGAAGAAAATATGATGTCAAAAAGTCTTTTTGTACCTATTAGATCATGTATCTTTTCATTTGCAGTCGATCAGTTTGAAAAAAAAAAACTTTTCTGTACATGGAAATGCCTAAGTTTAGACAAACACTCATGAGCACCTCAACCTCTACACTTGTGTCATCCTATTCTACATGAAAAACAAGACAAGATGCCACAATATTGTGAAAACAAAAAACATCAAATTATTATGTTCTGTAATATCCAGGACGTTGAAATGGTTTATTTGTGTGAATGAAATCAGTTTTGGGAGATTTTTGCTTTATATTTCTGAGAATTACAAATATTACAACAGACCATGAAATCCACATGAAGTGATTGGAACACTAAGAAATCATAATAGTATACCAAGTTGTTTCAAGCCATTAAAATACAGTGCATGACACCCACCTGCCATTGTTTCAAAACCAGTCTGCATTATATATGCAGAAGTGTTTTTCACTGAAAATAAAATCAAGGAAGATAACTCTCAATGAGTCATGGGATTGTTTTGAAGGTATTTCACTTGTGGTAGAATACTGGTCATTTTGAATTTGAATACTCCATTTTTGAGTTCCTCTTTGCTCAGGCTAAGCCTCGATTACACGAAATTTATTCCATAGAATTTTAGCAACAGTCCGATGGAATGCAATGAACAAACAAAGAGAATACTTTAGAATTCCACAGGGTTTTTGCTAAAATTCATGAATATTTTACTTGGATTCGAGGCTTAGCCTGAGCAAAGAGGAACTCGAAACTGGTCTATTCAAAAATCCACACTTTTCCTTATAAACTATGCATTACTTCAAAATTTCATGCATGAAAGGTAATTGGTTGACCAATAATATGACACTCTCCCTTTCAAGCAAACAGTACTTAACTGTGTTTTTCGATATTCTGCGAACTCTAACATTTAAAATGTCAGCTACCAATTGATGTTTTTCTTCTGTTGGAAAATTCTGAACATTGCCAAACAGATTTTAGAACTCCACCCACAAAGCAGTGCACTAATTACAAATTTACATGACTATTTTTTGATGTTCAGAGTTTTGATTGAAGCAAAAATGCCATTTGAATGCCAGAGTTTACAGAATATCAAAAACCACTGTAACAAAGAGTACCACTTGCAGCCCAGTCAAGGCACTAAACACTACAGGCAGAAATTTTGAATGCCTTCATAGATGTGACAAGGTAAAGTCATACAAAAAGTGCTCTAGAACACTGTGAGATACTCTTACCAGTCAAAGGTGAGTTAGGAGGAAGTGGCCACATTTTAGGGTTGTCACGCTTTCTCATTTTACCATCCAGCAGTTCAACAATTTCACTGTCTTTCATTGCCTGCAACATACAGAGGATAACTATATTATTCATGTAAGAACTAAAAAGGTATAAACAGTTGAAAGCTTCCTCGAGTGTTATGACTTAACAAATGGATTCCATTTTTCTGTGTGTCTGTACTTGAATAGATGCTGGCAAGATGATGGCAAAATGTGGTGAGAAGTATGCCACAACACCATGTTGTTCATGTTGGTCATGTTGTTCTCACCACATTTCAACATCCTCTGTTCATCCATTAGACTACAGACCAATGGAAAAATGAAATCCACTTTTTTCATAATATTCATCTAAACATAAATTTAGGGTAGCATGAGGGTGGCATGGTGGTTAAAAGCCACTTGCCTCTCACCGCTGCAGTCCAGAGTCAAGTCCTGGCTTGGACGCTGGATCATATGTGAGTTGAGTTTGTTTGATGAGTTATTCTCTCCCATGTGGTTTTTTCTCCAGATTCTCAAGTTTTTTCCTCCCTCAGCAAAAATCAACATGTGAGTTGAGTGCTGTATGTAAAGCATATCGAATCGAATGTAGTGGTAACAAGTCTCAGAGATATTAATTAGCAGTATTTGCTACTCTGAAATCCAAGGATAAACAAAAAGATTTTGATTTTTTTAATTTAAACCAATCATAGCATGCATAAGATTCCATGTGTCATCTGCGCGTTTGTACTGTGATCACACGTGGATCTTGACCAGTCAGAGTACACGTAATATATATATATAAATATATATTTGCTGCCGCAGCAGAGCAAGCCTGAAGCGAGCAAAGCAAGGCAGCGATCCTATTTCAGTCAATAAGTATATTGGCAGCAAAAATCGAGATTTGTGTGTCAACTGATTACTTCATGTAATGCTTTGAAAACACTGCCATTTGTTATTATATTCAATTCATTATATTACAATTTCTTATACTAATTTTCGAAGTAATAATTATAGTAAATAATAGCTTAAATAGTTCACCTCGTGCTTTTCGCATCTTCACGACAGATCTAATGTTATCAAGATTTAGGCCTAGTTCAAATGTCGCATCTCACATGTGCTGAATTCAATGCAAATGAGATGATAATGAGTAGAAACAAAAGATTTGACTTATTTGCATTGAATTCGACACATGTGAGATGCGACGTTTGAACTAGGCCTAAGTTTCAAATAGAGGGCAAAGGGCATACAACGGCGTGAAACACAAGATGACAGCAATACGGCGTCACATAATAGTTTGTCACTATTTTCAAAAATAGCTAATGGTAGTCACAGGTAAAATGAGGTGTTTGAAAAGAAAATACATTCCAGTTCTTTGGAAATATTATATTCTGTAGCAATTATGCATTTTATTCCATGTTTCGATTTCTGAAGCGAACAACCTTGAGCAATCGGTTTATTGTATAAGGAAAAACAATATAAGGCAGCACTCACTAAATGTCAATTAGGCTAGTATAAACATATTTTGATCACTTCTGCGAGTGCTTAGTAAAAACTTGAGTTTAATTTTCAGAGTAAACAATCACATACCGTCAATACATGCATAATGCCATAAGCAGTGCTACATACCTCTACTATTTGCTTAGGATCATTGGTGAGTGCCTGTACTCTGTAAAAACTTGCAATCAATGCTATAGGAAGGAATCCTTCATCATCCATCTGTGATCAAAATAGAAATTTCTTAGACACAATAAATTACTCATAATGGACATAGAAGACGATACCTAATGTTGTCTTGCAGGTTGGTTTCATATTATATCAAAGATGATTCTCCAACCATTTTTAAGAATTTTTAATCTGAGCTTTCAGGCTAACCGTCCATCATCAGGGATCATCATCACTAAGAACAAAGACACCCTAACAAATAGAGACTGGTAGAATTCTACCACCACATTACCACCCTCTTAATCAAAATTGATAAAGTTGTAGTAGTTTATCTCTGCGTTGTTATGTGTTATATTTCTATATTCTGTGTGCACTTTTAGTTTGCTCCGTACTTTGCTTAGCTTTGTTACTGTTACTATGATGAATGTAAACATTTTCCACATCCCTGATGATGGGCGCTTAGCCCGAAAGCTCCGATTAAAAATTCTTAAAAACAGTTGAAGAATCTCCTTTGTCTTAAGACAATACCTGTTTCCTCAAGAAGAAGTCTTTCCTTAAATTTTCTTCACTGAAATAGTATTCACTGGAGAAAAATGAAACGATTAAATGGTGTAAAGAGCATGGTTTTCACAAGCAACAGAAACATATATGCAGACTCAGCAATGCACTGTCTTCCCCCACCACACTGAGTCTGTGTATGCTACCACTGCTTCTGTCGCTTACAAAACCAGGCCTTATGGGTCAAAAATGCAACTGTAAAAATTAAAGGTGTGAAGGAGGCAGAGAAGTTCAACGACATGCATGATTGCCATTTTAGTCTAGAACTGCCAAATTATTACAGGCAATATTCATATAGTGACGTGTCTATATTAGATTTTATTGTTTAGATATATGGCCTGAAGGTACTGAATATAGGTCCACTCTAGTTGTTATAAATTTTCTATTCAATATCAGTTGCATATAAATTAATTGTTTAGTCACATATTTATACATAAATAGTTTTTATAGATTTTTTATAATTTTTCATAGTTTTTTCAATAAAGTTTGTCAATTTCTTTGTTAACTAAAAAAATTTTTTTTAATATTCATATAGAAATTTTTAAAAAATATTCATATAAATGAATGCTTCTGTTACACAGTCTACTATATTTGAAAATAACCAAGCAAAGAGTGTATCATTATTTTTATAATGCTGTATATAAACTTCAGAAAACTTCTGGTTCCAATCTCCAAAACCTTTCTCACTCTGAATAACAACATGTGTAGCAGTATTTGAGACTGCCATCACCCTTCAGAGGTTTTCCAAAATTTAGTTTTGTTGTTGTTGTTATTGTTGTTGATGCTGTTGTTGTTGTTTTACAATAATGTTTTTGAAATGGAAATTTATGGTCATATAAAGGAAACCAAATCTTCATGGAAGCTATCCAGTACCAAAATGTTGGAAACTGGACATCACTCATAGGACAAATGTCCCAAAGTAAAAACAAATTATAGCAGAGACACCGATAGTGTGATTGTTTTAGGAAGAGTTTTAAAACCTTACTAGCAGTTGAAACTATCATTAAAACATTAATGACTGGTTTCTATTAATCTTCCTGTGGCTTAATGGAAAAGCTCTAAGCCAAGTTTCCAGAGAACTACATGTACCTGTTCTGCAATCCAAAATTTTTTTCAGAGGGCTAAATGTAGGCTTTTTCTTGGATTATTTTACAAAGTTTGCTTTCTAAAGTTTGCTCTCTAGCTGGTACTACAATGAGAGTTACTTGTCAATAACGCCTTCCCCACTCCCCCACAAACAAAAGTAGGGGTTAAGGTGGCCTGTACCTATTGACTTCATGATTAATTTCAATCACATCTTTTTACATCAAAACCTTGTCCAATTTCTGAGAAATTTGCAGCCATGTCTTCAAGCCTTGAACTTTGTAACGTTAATTATTTTTCTGCGAATTGCGTCAAATATTTTGAGATATCAGACCATCTTTAAAAATGGCTTTTTGAGAAAAATTGATCATAAATCCAAAAATCTAGTAAGAAGATTTTTTTTCCTATTTCATTAATCCAGTATAAAGGTTTCAATGTAAAACGACTCCATTGAAATTCATGCCCAACAAACAAATTAATAGGAAAGGGCCAACTTAACACTGTTCAGAGACAATAATTTGCTTACATTTGCTTTCTAATATATTCCAGTAAAGTCTTTTCATCAACAGCAGTGGGTACATAGGTAGCTGCTGATCCTTGAGTGTTATAATAATATGTAACACCATAAGGCTGCTGGGGTTGGTTTTGTTGGTTCTGCTGATTTTGGAAGTATGTTGTACCATCAACGTACTGATAGCTTCCATATTGATAGCCTTGATTGTACTGGAACTGCTGTTGATGATCTGATAAAGTAAAGTAAAGTAAAGTAAAGTAAAGTAAAGTAAAGTAAAGTAAAGCGACAACATATTATGTTGATAACTGATAACAGACATTTTAGTAAAGTTCTGATAAAGTTGAGGTGGACAGTGCACTCATTTTACTCCCCTCTCTCCATCAGTACTCTGTTTTTAAGGGTATTTAAAGCTACTTAAAGCTACACAGAAAGGAAAGAAGTTGAAACAAGGATGTAAGATCCAGGGATTGAACTCTGGACCTCTTGCACCGAAGGCCGCACATTACCCAACTGTGCCATCCTTGCTCCTGATGATGTACAACAAGTAAGAAAAATACATTATTCTCATGCCAATATGCAGACATTCTCAAAAACACCAAAATAACTCCATGTTAGAATAACTACAACTGTACTACCATTGACTCTTGATGTATAGACCATTTTGTCAAGGTTGTGCACAGTCAGCTCAAATTCCATCCAGCCTCAGTTTGATTGAAAGATTATTTTCTTTCTACTGTGAGAGTTGTTATAAATTGCACCAGTCTGACTAATCACAATTGTACATTAGCAGCAGCGATAGATCTTTTTTTAGTTGGCCAAGTCACAGTTCATTGAGAATGCTAGCATGGCAAGGACAAAGTGAGAGCAACTGTAGATATGATATGAAGGGCAGCAACAGTATTTCAAAAAAAAAAGACATTACCTCTTGGAGATCTCTGTCGTGTTCCTCCTCTACCTCTTCCCCTTCCAGTGCCTCTATTACCTCTTCCTCTTGAACTGGATCTGGCTTCAGATGAAGATGTGGTTGAGCCAAACCTATTATTAGGTGATTTGTAGCCTTTGTTTGTTGCATCTGGAGATTTCTTTCCCCCATTATTACTGTTTGGTGGTTGCCCATCTGAGCCATATTCCGAGCTGTCCAGGTTCAAAGGAACCCATTTTTGACGAGGACCAGATTGTCCTTAGGCAATACAAAAGAGATTGTGTTAATACAGAAATTGTACATTTGTCTTTAAAAAAAGAAAATAATAATTTTTAAAAATCTTATGTTGATGATTTGATTTGACAAAAATGATTTCAAAGTTGTTAATTTTGTTAGTGAACCAATGAGTCAAGAACCAAGATTCTGGGCTTCTGATAGGATGCATGGATGCAGATCATCATCCTATGGTAAAATTCACACCTTCCACATCGCGAGTGAATTTTCTGCATAATAATGAAATTTATTGATATCATCACTAAAAACATTTTTCTTCATTATAAAGATAAATTGAAAGATTTGCATAAGTGTGGAGAATTTTCTTCCAGAAATTGCAAGAAATACAAGTTTGTTTGCAACAGGATTTTTCTGAAGCAAAATCAATCAGTCATTCTCTGTTCATGCCGGTGAAGGGATTCAACACTAGTTTAGTGTACCATCTTGTGTTTTAGAATGTCTGTCTCCATCTCTTTGCACAAAAACAGTTCGTTTGACTCAGATTCACTACAAAAGTAACTTTAATGTCTTAGTTTTTAGGTTGTTATCATTTTCTGCACAAATTAACAACAAAAACATGTTGAAAAGGCCTATTCTAGAGTTTTAACTTTCCACATAATGACATTTTTTCCACATCAGATATTTTTCTGCATAAAATGCCCTGAAATTTCCACAAAGATTTTTCCCACACCCTATCAAAAGTCCTGAAAATTCTGTAGTGCTTGTGGTTTCAAATCTTTCAACATTCTTAACTCAAAAAAGCTTAAAGGGGTACTAGCATCAAAATTGTTGAACATTCAATTTAGCCAAAACTTCATTGAAACTACACTGCAAGACCCTCAGAGAGCTGTTAAAAAAACTGGTTAGTTTGTTTTCTGAAAATTCTCATGGTAAGTATTAGATTTTTATGAATCTTTAGAGTTTTCAGTGATGTCATTCACTCCACACAAGCATTTACAGTACCGCTCTCGAGTAACGTCCCCTCTACTCGCGAGTACGAGTGTCGAGTGTCTTCGATGAATCGCGAGTCCTAATTTTTTGAATATTCATGACTTACTTAACGACTCGCGATTCTCGAGTCACTTGTACTCGCGAGTCAAACGAGTCTGATTTAAGAGAAGTTAATTTTGTAGAATGAAGCATGTTGAGACCGTAATTTAAGTCGAGCGAGATGACATTTGTCGAGAAATTTGAAGTATAACTTTGTTTTTCAGAAGATCGATCATGCCGGCAGAAGAAACATAACTCGCTGTCACTGTGATTGTTTTTACGATGTGCTCCTCTCGGTTAATATTCATTTCGAAATTCATCGAAGTTCTCGACTAGTTAAGTAATTGTATGAGGTTGAATAAAAAGATGGTTTAGGAGCTCTTGTAATTATACGATAGTTTGTAAACAGAAGAAACGGATTTCTTCACTGAGGAAATTAATTCAAGGCGGGTTTGTTGTTATCGGCACGATCAGCACGTGAAAATGTAATAGAATACCTGATAAGGATCAGCAAGGGATTGTTTTCGGCTGGTAATAATTTACTATTTGATCAGAAAATGATAAAAAACGGCACTGTTCAGTAGAGTCACAGAATAGTTCATAAAACACTTCCGAATACCGATTTAGATTTATAATCTATAGCCCTATCCAAATTACCCTGCGAGCAGAATCTTCTTTAACCTCCTCGGGCGAAAGAGGTTAAAAAAGATTCTGCTCGCAGGGTATATCCGAATCGGTAAATGATAGAATTTTAACAATGTAGTTGGTTCATTATTATCATTATTTGTCTAAATGGGACTTTTATTTAACAAACGTGAAAGATTTATTTTTAAAGCATTCATGGTCATGACTTTTGTGTATTTGGGTGGCTCTGAAAAGAGCCGTTGTTGTTGTTGTTGTTGTTCTCTCAGTAGCCTGATGCTCGTCCTTCCCTTTCAATGACTTTGGGGATGACTTTCTTCAGATGGTCAATGTAGCGATTACACTTTTCGATGTTCATTTTCTCCCTCCAGAAGGTGGTGATGCCTTGAATGAGTTCGTCTTTTGTCTTTGGTTTACAAGTCTTTCGAAGATAATGTTTTAGTTCATGCCAGACTAGTTCGATCGGGTTCAGGTCGGGGCTTTCAGGAGGAGTGGGCCACCAATTAACAATGGAAGTCTCGTAATACTCTTTTGCTTTCTTGCTGGTGTGCTTTGGGTCGTTATCTTGCATGAAGCGATGGCTGTCTGGAAATCTGGATCTGATGAAGGGCTCAAGGTGTGGTTTTAGTACTCCCTCGATGAAGAAGTCGGCGTCCATAATACCAGTGAATAAGGCAATTTTTGTCACTCCGCGACGTGATATTCCGGCCCACACGTGAATCTTGAAGGGGTGCTTAGGACGGCCTTTCAACCGAGGAGGCTCCCACCAGCGACGGAATGAGAGGCGGCAATGGCTTTCCATGGCAATCGTGCTTTCGTCTGTGAATATCACATCGTTGAAGGTCTCGTTGCTGGCTTTTAGGCGGCGGCAGAACTCAAGGCGTTTTCCCCGGTTGACCTCACGAACTAGCTGGCAGTATTTTGTCCCTGTAGACAACCACCCCAACTTACGGCGGATCCTCTTAGCTGTAGCTTCAGAAAGGCGGACGTTTAGCGACTCGTACAAGGCTTTCACGAGGTCCCTCGATGTGGTTTCATCATTCTCCTCCATTTTTCTGTCGATGAAATTCAAGACTTCCGGTGTTGCCTTGGAAGCACGCTTGATGTTCTTTGGCACCGAGAGAGCACCAGTGCTGTTGTATCGTCTGAGGAATGCACTTAAATGCTTGCGATCGATCTTAAAACCATGTTGTTCTTTTAGAATTTTCAAAATTTGGTAGTTTCTAAACCCTTGCCTATGAAGGCGAATTACGAGCATCTTTAACGGAGTTGTTAAATGAGGCATAATTACTTTCCTAGTATATTCTGAGATTCTCAAAACTGATTATAAACCAAGACAATGTTGCCCTTTTTATACACAACAACCTGGGGGAGGGACGATCTCAATATATTTGTCTTTTGAGGATTAAAACAAAGATTAGTTCGCACCTCATGAGTTCTATTAGGTTGCAACATACATAAAACAATAGAGCCGTTTGTGCGAGCAAAAATTAGGCATTTTACACAAGCCGCGGCTTACGTATAAACACTACTTATTGTTAAAAGCCGCTGGCAATATAAACTTAGCACATAAAGTTACAAATGTCGTACCACACACAAATGCGGGATTTTTTTGTGAGGTTTCAAACCTCAATGTTTTCGAGCGTTTTGAATCTCCGATGAAACAGGACTAGTGTTGCAAATGGCTTCTCTAACTAGTGAATATTAATGACCATTCGAGGCATCAACTCCTTTTTGATAAAATAAACAAAAGCTAGTTTAACTAGTTGTCACAGAGTCGTCGGCACATGCCGTTTAATTAAACATGGCTACAATGAACACCACGACCCGCCAAATTCTTACACCTCTATGTGCAAAACACCCATTGTTCCTCTTTTGTGATAATTTTTTGCAAGCGCATCATTGATGGCCAACTGGGAATTAGCTGAACCCACCTTTTATATTCTTTTGTTTTCTTTCACTGTCTGAAGTGTATATAAAGAACCCACTTCTCATTCAGTCACTACAGATCCCAGTGAAAACAACTGTACAGTGAAAATATGACTTTACGTACGCTTACAAAACGACCAGAATTTGCCCTTCTTTTTTTTGAAATCGACAAAAAATTGTGGATCGAAGAGACTAAACGTCTAGATGGCCAATCCTTCCTAAGGGGTGGCAAAGTTTCTGCAAAGAGCGGGCCTCTAAAGAATTTCCAGGCAGAAATAGTTGCAGTTAGTGGTAAGTATCAATGATAACACTGATAAAGCAAACGATGATACTTCATACATTTTATCATTATTTACACGATCAGAGAAACAATACAAGATCTGTTGGCATTCCATTCCAAACCTTGTGTTTAACTTTCTTTTTTTATTTCTTCTTTCAAGATAACCAGGAAAAACTACGAAGGACATGGGTAGACATCTACAAAGATCCGGTATATGGCCCCCTACTTGAGTCCGATGACGAACACGAACAGACCCCACAGCCGCCCCAAAAGAAGAAAAAAAAGAAGAAGGCCAACAGAAAGGACAAAGAGAATATCCCTCCCCCAAAGAAGAAATCATCTGCCAAGTCAGTGACGGTAAGTTTATTTTCATAATTCTTTGATAGCTATTGCCTTCTAGTTTTTTTCTGCGACTTTCAAAATGATGCAAAGTGAGACATGTAAAAACGGGGTGTTTCTGCCGATAAAGCTTCTGTAGACCAAAATTGAAACTTTACGTATGCAAACAACTAATTACAATGCGTTTTACGTAGTAGTGACTTTTGAATGTTTCAAAACATTTCACAACGAACTTTGTTGGCGGCGAGCTTCGAAAATTAAAATTGAGTAGTTGTAGCTGTCTCAGCTTGTTCATTTTAATTTCACTGCTACAAAAGTCACATTACTACTCATCAGCCACCGATCGATATCATTGTATAGTTTTCTAGTTTGCAGTTTGCATTAGAGTATTAAAGACTGACGTAGTAGATGTACATCCACGAACAAAAACATAACTGTCGATAACAAATTATTGTTGATTTAAAATCAAAGAGCTGAGATTTGAGTCTCTAGAATCGAAGGCAGTCTAATGCAAAGTGCAAGCCATCCAATAGATCAGATAGATGCGACTGTGAACTCTTTGATTAATGTATACTTTTCCTTTCTTTCACAGAAAGCCTCCAAAAGACCTCTGCTGATATGTGCTGGTGAGGGACCAGACGAAGTCTTCCTGCCGCCACACACGGATACACACAACACAAACACCAATTCAGACAACAAAGACACCAGTTCAGACAACACAGACATTCACATTGACATCGATCCACCAACAGACATAAACGAACAACAGCCATCGCCAGTTATTGACAAAATTGCACCCATCACAGCACCACCATTTACTAACAGCACACTATCTTCCACACCATTCACTGCACCCACCACAGCACCACCATTTACTAACAGCACACCATCTCTAACACCATTCACTGCACCCATCATTCACCCGGCAGGAAGACGGCAGTTGTTCGAGAGCTTACCGGGGGCATGTACGTCCAGCGTAGAGATCATGCTCCAAGAAATTCTTATGAATCAGTCAACAATCCTAACGAAGTTAGAGAGAATGGAGGACGAGATCCAAAAACTTTCAAGCTGCCATGCTGCTACTGAACTCCAGGCTGCCGAACCAGAGTACCCCGAACCAGCACCATGTCATATTCAAGAGCTACCGCAACCAAGACAAATAAATTTATTATCAGAGTTAGACAAATCTCTTGAAGAATTTTGTGTCAAACATCGTTCAACTGCAATGTCTCATGGGCATTTTGCCACTCTAGTTGTTAAGGAAATATTTACTGAAGAAGAGCGAAGAAATAGGAACTGTGCTGGTAAACAAGGGAAACAAGCACTTGATGCCTTGAAACTTGAAACGGTGAAAAACATTGTTTATAAATATTATGAAGTTCCACCCCGTAATCAGGCCTCTGTGTGGAGAGAGTGTATAGTCCGCATTGATGAAGTGCTACGCAGAAAACCAAAGCGTAAGCAACAATCATGATAACAAACTATTGTACTTGAATAAGAGATGGAATTATCAAATAAATTGTGTATAAAACTAGTAAATCAGATGGTGGTGGTGTTCTTAGAGTCACTAGAAAACACATCTAAATTTAAAAACTACTCATGGTTCAGTCCCGGGTTATTAGTTTGACATGCGATTTGCAGACAAAAGAATTGGACTCGCTGGACTCGCGAGTCCAGCAAATGATCTACATTTAAGTCTTAGGCCGTTGTAACGCAACGACCAGAAGTACAGTATGAATAACTATTTTTCGCATTGTTTTGAAAGAGCAATTAGCAACCGAGTATTCTCTCATCTTATCTCCTAAATGTATCTAAGCACTAATTAGAGGATGGCGAGACAACAGTATACGAACACTGACATCAACACTGGTCACAGTTTTGAGATTTGCACTGTAAACAGCAAAGTTACAATTATCTGCTTTATTGAAAATTAGAAATAGATATTTTAGATTCATATCAAGAAAAACAAAACAAAAGACTGTGTGAATCTGAGCTTTCTGAAAATAAGCTTGCCGTGACTAATAACAAAAGAAAGCAAATAATCATCTAAGAGTTCACGGTCAATTAGCCGCTGTGTGAAAATCTCAAAGGCAATTTTATTTAACATCATTCTGATAACATCTAAATAAAATCAAAGAAAGATGTAAATAGCCAGTAAAGTCCGACAGATCCAATGAAGATGACAACATATCTTGCGATAAATTTATATTCATAAATGCGGACATGTTATGCTAATTAATGCACTTCTAGGAATCAAAACTAAAGATAAAAAAATACAATGCACAGCCGTAGCTAAAATACAGTACATCATTCTGTCATCGCCAGTAAAGTCCGACAGATCCAGTGAAGATGACAACATATCTTGCGATAAATTTATATTCATAAATGCGGACATGTTACGCTAATTAATGCACTTCTAGGAATCAAAACTAAAGATAAAAAAATACAATGCACAGCCGTAGCTAAAATACAGTACATCATTCTGTCATCGCCAGTAAAGTCCGACAGATCCAGTGAAGATGACAACATATCTTGCGATAAATTTATATTCATAAATGCGGACATGTTACGCTAATTAATGCACTTCTAGGAATCAAAACTAAAGATAAAAAAATACAATGCACAGCCGTAGCTAAAATACAGTACATCATTCTGTCATCGCCGAGTTATTAAACTGGAATGATTGGAAAGACGTTACAACTCACTCGTTTGACTCGCGAGTATCGAGTCTAGAGTCAATCGAGTCCCTATTGTTTTGGTTCAGCTCATTAAATACTGTGACTCGCGATTCAAAAAAAAGTACTCGATTGACTCGACACTCGTACTCGCGAGTAGAGGGGACGTTACTCGAGAGCGGTACTGTAGCTCCATACATTTCTTTGTAATGTTCTCTGTAAATGAAAATGTTCTACATTTAAGAAAACTGGTAGAAAAATCCTTAGCCTAAACAATGTAAGAAAAATCCTTCACACAAACTTTTAGTGTCAGAGAAATAAAAAAATATAAGAAACAAAACATAAAGAAATGTATGAAGTTGAATGCTTATATTGAGGGTATGCCATCACCAAAACAGTTTTAATGTTAGTCCCCCTTCTATAGAGATTATGTTGAGAGCATATGGACTCAAGAAAATTTAGTGAGTTGGTTCAGTTAAAATGTGTGCACAAAAAAGGGGGAAATGTCTTCAAAAATGGCTTTTTAAAGTGTGCTGGTGCTTACTAGCTAGTGGTGTGCCATTCATGGACATTAATTGATAATTGTTTGAAAAAAAAAACCAGAACCATTACAATAATAATTGATTATGATTATAGATAATTGATAATCAAAATGTCTCTGAACTGCTGCAATCACTACTGATTTTGTTAATTAGCTTTTTTCATGCCCTTCTTACATAAGAAAAGAGTCACATGTTCAACGTGATCTCGGTTCTTTCAACGTCAGAAATACAGTGCGTGATAATAATCCTAGACTGGTTGTAACAGTTCATCAGCTCTAAGGATGTTAATCGAATAAAGTAGCTTAGAAATGCAAATTATTTTCTGCATATTATACATGTATGTATACATGTATGAGGGCCATCATGATTAACTAAAGTGATATAGATGTTTTCCCTCCTGAAATAAAGTTATTATTATTATAGTATAAAGAACGAGAGAGTGTTTTATCAGATATAAAAATCCGAGCCGTAGGCGAGGACCTTTACACCGATAAAACACGATCTCAAGTTCTTTATGCGGCTTAAAAAACTCGAAAAATATCTTCATTTATCTTGGAGAAAATCGAGGTTAAAGTTGATGTAAATTAGGCCGAATCTTTATCAGATATAAAGACACTCGTCACGGTGGCGATTTTCATTGTGTTTGCCTTTTGAATTATTAATGAGTTTTTTAAATACAGTTGTTTTCTTCAAAAGCCATCTGATGTTTTTTATGTTTACATTATAATTCCTCTTCATGCCATACACACCAAACACTGTCTTGTGTGATTCATGTCAATTACTTCTGAGATTTTTCACTCACACTCTGTTTGATTCACTTCTAAGCTTATCTATCTTAACAGGCAAGCTTTTTAGCTTTTTAGAAGTTCTTTGCTGAAATTAGTACCGTATTAATTTACTCAAATAAACGCCCCGGCGCTTATTAAATTTGTCACGTCTAAAACGGGGTGCTTATTCGGGGGAGGCGCTTATTCGAGGGAGGCGCTTATTCAGCGGGAGGAAACGCGTACACAACTGTCAAAGTATGCTTTCCTCTTAATATCAATAATATCAATGTTATACTACTACAACAGTACTGGTATTAGTATACTATAACGAGGTGCGAGGCGCTTATTCGGGGGAGGGGCTTATTAATTTTTTTTGTCCAAAGGGGGCGCTTATTCGGGAGAGGCGGTTATTCAGGGGAGGTGCTTATTCGAGTAAATACGGTAATCATTGGATACATGATCGCAAAAACTATCATCATTGACCTGAAAAGCATTTTGATCACTGTATTGTACAAATGCATCATGTTCACTCAAAATTGTTTTCATCAAAATTAGTCAATACCAAAAAGAGTAACTCCACTGATGACAATACTACCATGAGAATATTTGACCTTTCATTTGTTTATCAGTATTGCTACCTTAGCATAAGTATCAAATACAATCTCCTTTACAATGGAAAATAATCCACATTAAGTACATGTAATTCTGTAGTTTTGCATTGCACCCACTCTACTATACATGATTCTACCATATGTGAGCTTGGACGCACGGAGAAATTTCAAGTTTTCAAGATAGTGGTCAATTAGATGAAAAACAGCATTTTTGAAATGTTAAATGCTCAAAATTAGGGCATAATAATAACTCTGAAACACCAAAAGAAGACACAGGGCTTTATAGGAAACACTGAAAGAGATATTGGCTTTTTCCTTACTTTTTCATCTAAACTCACCCTAGTCCTCCCTCTGTCAATGCCTATTTTAGGGCAAAATTCATACTTTAGCAAGCTGTAGCGCAAAAACAAACACGGTGACCTATCGTTTATATTATATCAAATCAACAAGAATAAGGTAACCTATCAGATATTTCAATTTTAACAAAAATCTATGTTCCATTTTCAAAATATTCTCAAATACTTACCATTGAAAGGTGTCTTCAAGCTAATATCAGGAGATGTACTAATGTCAAAAATATCACTAATCCTATATGACACTTAAATTTTCTTGCAAATTTTTGAGGTTTTCCTTTTTGTTTGATGTGAAAAAGATAGAATGACTTGAAGATTTCAATGCTTACAATGACTTGATATAAATGATGAGTGCCTTAGTTTTGAATTTCAAAGGGCTGTTAGTTTGCTGTCCTTTCACTTATTAGTTTCTTGGTTTAAAAAGATCTACAAAACTTGATATTAAATTACTTTGACTGATAATAAAATTGTACCAAGCATCTTGTGAAAAAAATATTCTTTTCCAATGTGTAGATCCAGAAAATATCCATACCCCACCACGGAGGGAATTTCGTATTACATCCCCCCTACCCTTCGAAATTTCCATTTTTTTGCGTTATCTTTTCAATAAGTATAAAATTTCTCAAAAGATTCACCATGTTTACAAAAACTTGTTCGTAGCCAAAGAGTATTAGACATTGGGTTTCCTGTGTCTGGGGACTGGTATGAATGTCAGCCATGTTGTCTTCGAGTTCGCATCTAAGGATTCATCGAAGGTTATTTTCTTCAATTTATTGTTTTGTTTTGTTTCCAAAAAACAAAATCGTTTAGAATTGATGAAAATGTGTAAAACTGAATTATTTCAAGTTTTTATTAAAATATAATAAGTTATTCCATTTGCAGTCATTTGTGAGCCCATTAAAAGTCCAACCCTCTGGAAATTTTGTTCGATTTGTTTACCCCCTGTTCTTCAGATTTTCCAAGGGTATTGGACCCCACTACCTCCCAGAATTTCCAATTCCCTCTGTGGTGGGGTATGGATATTTTCTGGAACTACACAATATTCCATTGCAAAGAAATACTTCCACAGAAGTTGATACCAGACCACTTGGTATTAAAGTAAACACACAATGAGTATCAATTTACTGGCATAAAGGTAGCACACAAAAATACATGCATTCATGCATACATTCCTAGATTTTTACCAAAAAAAATATCAAATTTCATTACCAGTTTTATACCATTTTACTTTAAGAATAATGAATGATGTCAGTAAAATCAAAACAGCAGAATTTTCTCTTTCTAGGATTTATGAGAAAGTTTTCTCCTAAGAAATTCCTCATTGTAATCCAAGAAAAATGGTGTTTCACTTCAAAAGTTTTTCTCCATGCTATGAATACAAAACCAGTCATCCATAGAAAACACTTTGATATATATGCACACCGAAGCCTGGAACTATGTTTCCAGGGACACTAAGTAGAGTTTAAGTTATGTCTTTTTAAATTAGCTATTCACTATTTTTTTCATGCAATTGTTTAACACTATATTCTATATCTACAGTCTTTCTCTACATAGATTGTGAAGCACCTATAGTTAAAAGATTTTTGTATGGATAGACTAAGCATCTGATCAAATACACCAGCCTTGAGCTAGCACAATATTTGAAAAAACCTAAATATGAAAAAGACAGCTTCTTAAAACTTGACATTTCACTGCTAAATGAGAATTAGTAATAATATAGCTCATGATCAGTGTAAACTTATTCTGAAGACCAAAATTATAAAAACTTTAAAAAGAGAGGTGAGATAAAATACTTTACGTAATGGGAACGTGGGACGAATATTAAAGGTGTTTTGCAATTCAGTTGCGTCGTGATTTAATCAGTCAAATAGCCAAACTTTATTTTACACGTCAGACTTTACGAGAGGACGAACTATCATAAAATGTGTTAGTCACAAATGCAAAGGTACCGAAAAAAAAATTGGCTGTTTAGAATAATTCAATTCTTTAAAACCAGTAACACACAAATAAGTACACATTACTAGTTGTTATCACTCTATAATATTCAAAACATCTACGAATTTCAGCAAGAATCATCCTCGACTGAAAACTAATAATCACAACTTTGCGTTTACTTCACCTTTCTTTTTCGGCGTTCCCTTGTCGCTTTTTACGACTTCCTCAACCGGTTTTTGCTCATTTTCAGTGTTTTCTTTCTTTGGAGTATTAGCCTGCTGTAGTAAAAAAAAGTCCGTTAAAACAATGAATTGTTAATTTAAATCATCGACGAAAAACAAACGGCATTTGAAGGTGGCTATTTGGTGCTCTTACTTTTGGTTCCTTTGGTCCAGACGTGGCAAGCTCTCCTGGGGTAGGCCAGTTTGTAATGTCATTAAACTCGCTCCCCTAAACATATTGAAAAACAAAATGTTTCAAGGCGTAATGGCCCCCAATTCAATTACTTTACGACGTAACGGGGTACCAAAAATTCATCTTACATCCCTAAGACCTACCTTTGGTTTGCGTTTAGAGGCACTACTGCCTTTGGTTGCCACTGGCTTCTCTGGCTCAGCTGTGATAATTTATAAATGAACCTTCGGTTAAGAAGCAGCGTATTTGAAAATATGTTATTTGAGGCTGTCAAAAAGTCGTACCTTTCTCTTCTACTTGCTTTAAATGTTTAGTCCAAGGATTGGTTGGAGGGGGAGGTGCGAGGCCAATGTTTGTGCCCTTTTCGGGTTTCTCCTTGGTGAGGGTCATGTCCTCTCCAGTTTCTTGATCACCCTTCTCTGTCTCTTGGTGGTTCTCCTTATTCGTACTACTAGGTACAACATTTTGGATCTCACTGACAGAAGAGTCTTCCTTAGTCAAGTCAGTATTGGGTTTAGAGATGCTTTCAACCTCAGTCATAATAGTCCTTGTATAAACGTGTGACTACGACGTGGTCAAACTAACCCTTCCGCAAGGAACCTTCTGCCGACTAACAATCCTGAAAACCCAAACACCTGTGCTCCTTGGCCTTTCAGTTTGTGTCTACGAAGGTTTCTTGCAGCCTTCAACGGTTAGTTAAGCGAGCAACACGAAAGAAAACAAGCTTTTTCTTCACTACTTCGCCATGTGGTTTTGTATTAGAAAGAGGTCTCTTCAGAGGCAAACTAGACTACTTGACATGCGCGCATTTCTCGTCGGGTGCGTTCCGTAAACCAATCAAAAGTCTTCAAGAACAATAACTTCCGATGTTGTAGCGAAGCTGTTCAAATTGAGTAGTTTTTGTTCTGTTTGAGTATTATATATTTTCAAAATGTGAGTCTTTTCCAATTTACTACAAGTAATTCACTAATACTAAAAAATACATTAATTATCATATGCCGTAGTTAATTCATTTTTATTCGTTGTAAATCACATACAACAAATAAAATCAACTATGGCATATCACTGAATTAATTAAAAAAGTAAAATTGAAAATAAAATAATAAAATAAATACAAATAATAAGTGCCGTAATAACAATCATGATGATAAATACGTGCCGTGTGTTAAATAGGCCGTGAGGTTTTTAAGCCCAAATTTATGAAATATGTTGAAGTGGGCACAGGCCCACACTGACATCTGTACGAGAATACTTGGCAATCATGCAGCCACAGTCCAGTTGTAAGGTGATTTTCATGCATTCCCAAATACAGGCCTTCAAATGTATGCGATCACGTTCGTTTCACTTCAGCTACACTCCGAGTATAGCTTTCGGCTCGAAGTACATTTGAGTATACCCATGTCTCCGGGGGAAGGAGAAACTTTAAAGACTTTTAACATTAATTTATCGAGTTTTTAAGTTCGCAACTGAATTAGTAAAACCTGTTTTAGACCAAAGCAAACGCGTTTTCTAATGACAAGGAAAGAAAAAAGCCCTTAAAATGCATTTTTTAAATCTAGGATTCGTTAAAAAGTTTTATTTCCTGTTTGGAGCTGAATTTGTTGGTTCTACCGGTCTCCAGTCTGAGGTGAGATAGCCTTCCCATAAAAAACAAAGGATTTTGTACTAGTTGTACTATTTATATTTATTGCAGGCTAATACAGTAATCATGTCATGTTAATGTTAGGTCTGTAATTATTAGCTTTTTGTATTGTATGTGATTAGTTAATTTGTTCTGAGGGCTTAACGCTCTAATACCTTAACAAAAGAACGCATGTAATATGAGCAACGTTGAAATTCAATAAAAGGAGAGATCGAGGCATTAGAACTAGCCAAAAAAAATACAAAACGGCTATTACTCGACGACACGTGAATTGTAACAACGGCACATGCAAAGTGACAAAACAGCGAAAGCCGGTTGTATTTCAGGGCCGTGGCGCCCACAGGGGCTGAAGGGGGCGGTACATGCCATCCCCCAGTTTTTTTTAATTAATTTTAAAAATTGTTAATTATGCATCACCCCCCCCCCCCCCCACCCCACTGGTTTCCATATGATCGCTCCTATCGCAGATCATACTATGTTCAAAGCGTGTGCAAATGATCGCTCTATAAACTAGATCTATACTTTAGTTTATTGCATGATCACTGCGATCGCTAAACCGTTAGACCGGCAGGTTTTATTTTGAATTACTGCACACTTAGTCGCAGCAATTTAATTTCACTTTTGATTTAAATGGCACAGCAAATCTGTCCACAATTGTAGGCCTCTAGACAGAAGAGGCAACAGTTGGTTCGGTCATTCCTCCTCTCCTCTCCCCCCCTTTTTTTTTTGTTTTCGCTCGCTTGCTGAACGTTAACTTCAGCTTTCGCACTCTCTCTTTCCGCCCAACTAAGCCTTGTGGCATGAACCTTTTATCGCGTAAATGTGTCGGGCACAGGTGCCCAATTAAAGTTTTATTATTGACTAGCAAACGAGCAAAACGAGAAATTGACAGGCTTAGCATTTAGAGACGGGTGCCCAAAGTGGAGGTGCTGTGCCCAACTGGCGGCGAACCCATCACTGATTTTTGGCACGGCACCTGAGATTACCATCATGTGATCAGAAAATTTGTTGGCCGGACCACGAGCCAAGATTTAGTGGTGCCGTGCCATAAAATGGTTGTTGTGTAAATCGTGCTTTATAGAGGAATAGGATAAGATGAGATATAAGAGAACTATATTTAGAGAAATACTTTTTTGCTGTGTTGCTAAAATTAACGCGGCGGACATGATAAAACACCTTGACAGGAGAGAAGAGAATAACACGCTATTTATTTGCAAGTTTACTTTCCCCATCAAATCCTTATTCATTTCTATTTATTTAGCTGCATATATAGGATTATAAGACCATAGTAGTACATATACATGTAGTCAAGCTAGCTATCTTCAGGGAAACGACAATAATTTACAACCCCGATATAGCGTCTCCCCAGCTCCTAACATGGTCATAGCACAACTGACTACCCCCTCACTACCCTAATTTATTCTACCTATATGGCGTCACCCCTCTCCCCCGATACCTCCACCTATAGGGGGAGGGGTGGTCAAATTGATGACGTCAAAAAATGTTCAAAACTAAAGTGTTAAGTTTTGGACATTTTTTTACGTCATCCATGATTAATAAGAGTACTGACAATGGAAAACTATCTTCAATTTGTTTTTTACATTATCTTAGATCTTTTCCGTCCAAATCTGTTTGAAAAACTGTCCCAAACTTTTTTCTGTAAGGACGAGCGTGACATGTTGGCGTCAGCTATTGTCAGTACTCTTATTAACAATGGCTCTCGGCCAATCAGATTGCAAGATTTTAGTCAAATGTTGTAAAATATGGAAGGTATGTGATGGTAGGTATGCACCACGTGATCAAAAATATAGTAAGAATGAGAAATATATTTGAAATGTAAACATTTTAGAAATCCAAAGAAAAGATTATCAACAACCGACCATGGAACCTGATGACCACTCCTCTATAACATAGGGGAGGGGGATGGTACTATATCGTTCAGAGCGTAACACTGTGATTACACCTGGGTAACCTTTGGGATATTTTGAAGTCCAGCAAAAGGACACGAGCCTGCAGTGTTGGTGTGTTCTAAAGGGATATACTGGATGTTCCACTGGCATGAACTTGGTCTTTCTTCAAGTTGCGTCACAGGTATTCGTGGCTCATACTGGGGATCTCTTTTCAAAAAGTAGGTTATCATTGGCTCAATGCGTCCCTTCATATGCACTGGACCACGCTTTTCAAAGACAAAACTCGGGTCGTGACAAACGGGTTCCTTCAGGCATCTGAAAAAAAAACAGACTTGCTTTTTGTTCAGGAAAAAAGGGAAGAGAAAATAGAGAAAACAATCGTAACATTGGAAAGCTCGGTTAAAAGAAAGAGAATAAAGTCAAGGAAACAAGTTCAATGAAATCAAGATACCATACTACTAAGGGAGCGAAACTCAGTATTGATGTCTGTGTGATGTTCGTGGCGGCTAAGGCTATTTTTAGTATTTTCGCCATCGCGCGCGTAAGGCTCTCAAACAATAGAATTTAATTTTTGACGTGCGCGCGAAGGGGAACGGACGAAACAGTTGCTTTCAGCATTTTATTATATAACTATGACGTAATTTTACCATATAAGGATGAGAGAACTAAGCAAATATGAGGCCGTATTATATACCGTATTACATAGTTGAAAACTGGTTTGCCATATTTTACATAAAACAATCGGAAAATAGGAAACTAAGAAGCAGTTATATAATAAATCCCTAATTAGATATTTTCTTGTGTATTACGGGCTGACATTTTACTCATCGCTCGTATTTTGCCTCGCCTAAAGGCTCGGCAAAATACGTACGCGACTCGTAAAATATCAGCCCGTAATAAACAAGAAAATATCTAATAAGTGGTAATTATTCTATTGTTTAGGAGCCTTGTGCGCGCGATGGCGAAATTACTAAAAATAGCCTCAGTCGCCGCGTACATCACACAGACTCTCTTCGCTCTCTTAGTATTGTGGTGTCCTGATGAAATCGAAACTTTTTTCCTATAAGAATTGCGCATTAACAATGATTCGTAATGCGGTGAAACTGACATGAAACAAACTTTTATTTGGAGTTGTGTTTTTTGGCTAAAAGGCGCCAAAAGGCATAATTTCTAACTCAAGGTCATAAACTCAAATAAACCGGCTCAAACTCAATTACAGACTTAAATAATCAACTGCGTCGTATATCTAAACTACTACTCTAACATTCCGATCACCGGCAGAAAACGTGTTTTGAAAAAGATGTACACTTATTTCAAAAAAATGTGGACGTTGCTCAATTTGAAATTGGAGATCAGAGGTTATAGGATTTTTGTGGTTTTCTGAATAAATGCAAAAGAAAATTCAAATATTACATGTAGTACACTGCGCAGATGTAGCCTGATTATCAAATGAATGGAAACAAACCCAAACCCTCCAAGTGTGATTACGGATATCTCTCCTAGGAAGTGCTAGTTTCAGTACTGCAAGCATATTTCAAGAAAACAGTCTATTTGCTCAAATGCTAATCATTGCTCCCATCACTACCGCAATTAAACCACATTTTAATATGGCATCCCCTTACAGTTATTCATAAATTTATCTCTAACCAAAACAAATAATTATTTGATTTACCTGAATAAAATTGATTAAGTAATTTGTTATAAAACTAATCAACTACAACATAGACGTCAGTGAAGCAACGGCAACTATATGGCTTTGATGATTTTGAAAGGATCAATGTTTACAAATTAGTGCATTTTGCTTAATGTGCTTTGCCTATATACAAGGCAAAGCACATTAAGAGATGAATAATCCCATGAAATCAGTCCGTAAGAACTTTATAACTAGATACAACTGCACTGACAAGACAATAAGATAAACAAGTTAATTAAAATAAACATTAATCCTGAAATGCATTATAAAAACTGTCTGCATGATCCCATCAATTTATACCTGTAGGTAAACTCTGTGATATTAACTTTATTTGGAGCACCAGTTGTTTCTGTTCGGCTTGTTAAATTGACTGTGTTTCCAAATAAGCAGTAACGAGGAGTCTTATGTCCAAGTACACCAGCCACAACTTCACCTGAGTGAATGCCAATTCTTATCTAAACAACAAGTACACGCACCAAGTTATTCAGTTTAGGCTGGCAATACACCAAGAAAGGCTCATTTATTACCTCAACATTTTCTCCTTTATGTTTAATGTGCTGGATAACACTGATCATGTCCAATGCCATTTTGCAAACACTTCGAGCATGCCAGCTACACTTTTCAGGAAGACCACTGACTGCCATATACTTATCTCCTACTGTTTCCACCTAATGCCCCAAAAAGTAAAATAACATAAAACCCATTATTGTAAGAAACCCAATGGGCATATTTTCATCACAAAGTTTAATAATATTGTCAAGTGCCAATTTCAATCTCCTCCAGTGTCTTCCCAATTGCAGTTGTGTTGAACCTCTATTCATAGCAGCCTGCACCCTAAAGACCAAACACATCATGCAACATTTCCAGAAACATTCTCTGCAACATTGCACGTCACAACACAGATGCACCATGTCTTCATCCCTGCAATGTTGCATGCAAGGCACTTTTAGAAAAAGTTGCAGAAGTAGAACTCGATCCTAAACCTGCAACTGTTACACACAATCAATACAACACTGTGTTGTGCACAATGTTACAGATAATATTACAGGAAATGTTGTGTGTCTAGGCCTCTAATAAAGAGCTAAAAAGTATAATACAAACCATGTTGTAAGACTAACCACATGACAGTTGGTTAATACAGGTTCCACTGCATAATTATGTGTTTTTGGATGAAAATTGGAGAAATTGGAAATGATTTGCTTGAAGTTATCTATAGGGTCCAAATAATAACCAAAATGGGTAAAAAATCATCTAATATTTTTGCATCTAAATTGGTGAGTAAATGATGTTATCTACTCTGCCCTATTGTCCCTTTTGCTTTTAAACTAACATTTTGTGGCAACAATTTGCTTAAAATACAGAATTTTAGGAAGAGTAGTTTTTTATATCATTTAGATTCGTTGTTAAGTTATTCCAACTAGGATCATATGCAATCTCCAATTCTGAACTATTTTCATCCAACTGACCCTTCATTTAATAACTGGTAAAAATTATCAGGTCAAGGGCACTAGGAGATATCCAGGTTGTTTTAATTTTCCTCTATTTAGAATAGATTAACTAATATTAATTGATGCATATACACTAACACAAATGGTCATAAGGTAGCTAAGATGCAGTAATTCATTACATATGATTGAACTGTTGGTCACAGCAGTGTTTGTATTGTTCATAGACAGCTAATCAACAACAAAATACAAAAACAACAAATCAAGCCAGGATATAACAGGACAGATAAATTAAGTGACAGTTTATTGACTTATAATATTGAAGTCTATTAGGGCTAAAAAAAACCACCATTATTTATCCTGGTGCCCTTGAACAGATCCACCCTTAGAAGCAATTTTTCCACTAACTTTCAATGAATCTTTATGTCCACAATTAACTTTGGTACAATCAGTAACATTCATCCTAGTACCTTTCTTCCCCCATATGTTAAAGTTTAAAAATATGAGAAAGTGATCTCTCAAACCCACACAATGGCTGCAAACTCACATTACCTTATAAACATCATTTATGGCTGGGTCTGTCAACATGTCAAAGTTGGTGTATATATTGCTAAGAAGCAAAACAATGTCCATGGGTTTGGAGTTTTTGCATATTGTTGCAAAATCGACCACACCGCTAAAGAGCAGTGTCACCATTTCAACTTTCTCTGACTGGACTGGCCTCTTATGACGCAGCTCATTGGCTACAGATGGTGGAAGCACAGAATACAGTAACTGATCAGTGAGCTGTTTCTTTTCTGCAAGGGCATTATGGGTTTGCCGAAGCTTATCAGTGAGAATCTCTAGCTCCTGGGTAAGTGCATATTCTGCTTTAAATTGCTCAGATAGAAGTATTAAATCTTTGGTGGCATCATGAATTGGGATGTCACTCAAATAAAGGCCCAGACCGCGCAAGTCATCCAAGTTACCAACACTTGGAGAGCACAAGAATAGCATACTTTCAGACTCTGCAATGTACACCATCTGTCCCTTTAGACGCAGTGACAAAACATCACTGCAAACACTGCATTGCCTTCCAAATTGCTGCTTGCCTTCTTGGTAACTGCAAATGCTATTGCAGTTGTTGTTGTTGTTGTTGTTGTTGTTGTTGTTGTTGTTGTTGTTGTTGTTGTTGTTAGTAATAATAATGTTATAATTGTTCTCAGGTGTTGATATTTTCCCTTCACGTGACTTCAGCACAAAAACAGTATTGATATGGGCTAAGACCGAATCAAATTCAAAATTCATCTGAGGACGAATTAGCTCAAAAATTTCAGTGATGATAACATTTCTGTCATCGTTCAAATCAACAACAATGCGACTGACTGCTGATCCAGCCTGAGTAATCTTCAGATTCCGATCAAACATCAGGTGGAAAGGAAACGCTGCGCAAAACGTTGCGGGTGATATCTTGGGCTCATTCGACAAATGAAATGAGTCTCTTATAGGGTCAAACGGCTTGACTTGCAATTGAGATCGGTCATCCTCACGTTGCACGATTTCTTTGATAACAAATTGTACATGGTCTCCTTCAAATTCCTTTTCTTTACACACATCCACACTGACCTCAGTGTCTAAAAGTTTGCGAGCAACAGTTTTGACGATACCAACGACAATTGGTTCGAGACCATCTCTTTCTGAATAGTAATGCAAGATGAGGGCGCCGTCAGATTCGCGGTCGGAGACACGAAATGAAGGAGCCCTCATACCCGGGTATATGGCTCCCAGATGGTCGTGAAGGGCATCCAAGTTGCAAATGAAGTCACGGAGAGTGCCACCAAGCACTTGAAGAATTCGATCGTAGCCAGACTCTTGGCAAAAATCGAAAAACATTTCGCCAAACTTCTCCAGGATTGCACTTGGTTCGATTTCTAGAAGTCGAAAAAAAGCATTTGAGTATTACTCAAATGCTTTAAAACGCATCTTGAATATTTTGCTTTCGTTTTATTTAAGCTTAAGTTATGGGTAAACATAGTAGCTAGAGCAACATTGAAAGCTACACACACAAATAAAACGAACAAGCAAGACCTTAAAACGAACAAGCAAGACCGTAGTCACTTACCTAGAACCTCACTAGCAGCGCCGACTAGCGAATAAGTCATGTCATCGTCGTAGACGATCCTTTGAAGAAAATGTCCTTCGATACTCAGCTCAACCTTTTGCCTATGACACAAATACTCGGAATGTAAAATAAACCCAAAATTCAATCTAATCGTAATAAAATGTTTTACTGTAAACACGTACTTGATTTCTTCCCATTTCTCTTCACCAAAATTCCGGACGACAAGAAGCTCCAAAGCATGATTGACAAAGCCATACTAAGCGAGAAGAAAATAAAAAGGAATAATATGAACTGTGCGGAACGACAGTTACATACTGAAATTCAAAATGCATCAACTCAAAGCAATACAAACTTACCATTCTTCTATCCGCTTTTTTCACAGATGTACACTCAAGACTAGCCAGAAGAAATGATCGGCCTTGAGCAAAACAAACCGCACACCAGGCCGGCTCTATCATTAAAACGTCGCTCTCTGATTGGTTGTTAGTTAATTGTGTCGGGAAAGTTTAAATTTCAATTTAAAATTGCATTATAAACATAAACCCTTGAGAAAGAAATCAAGCACTCATGGTTCACAATCATTAGGAGCTAACCCAGCTGGAGGGGAAAATTAATGGTGCGATTGATTTGATTTTTTATGTACATATTAGGGAGCATTCATTTTTCAGGTGGGCCGGAGCAATTGCAGGAATCAAATACAAAAAAAAAATGCAAGCCCCCACGGTAAGGAATTGAACTATATTGATGACCCACCCCACTTCCAAATATGAAAATAGGCGTCCCTTGACCTGGTTTAACTTTCAGAAAAACATGACCCACCCCCTTTCATAGAGTAAATTTCTTTTGGCCCACCCCTCAATTACTCCGCCCCCCCCTCTCCTAAAAAATGAATGCTCCCTAACGGGGATAAAAACGGGATCTAGACTTTTGGGAATAAAGACAGTAATTCTCTGAATCCAATTGCTTCTGAGTCTAAATCCCGTGTGGAATTTTGCAACAGATAGTAAGGTGTTCTTTTGAATAAATCAACAAGCCATGAGAGTTTTACCTTGGCAGCTCAATTGGCAAGCTATAGCCTGCGTAGCGGCCCTAAGGAGAAGGGAAAGGGGAGGGGAAAGGGGAGGGGAAAGGGGAGGGGAAGGAACTGGGGCGAGTCCCTTCCCCTCCCCTTTGCCCTTCCTTGTCCAATTGTTGCCCTTTGTTTTCCTTTGCATCCCCTTTCCCCATCCTCGTTCCCAGGCCCTTTTCCCTTCGCTTGGAGGTGGGGCCGCTACGCAGGCTAGCAAGCTAGAACCTGAACGAACACTTTTGAAAGTTGAAAAACGGGCTGAACATGTCTGTCGACGGTGCAGCTGTTTGTGATCGCTTTCCTTTTAGTTTTTGTTTGTATTTGTTTTAATATTTTTCGAAAGATTATATGATTTGAAGTGAAAATATTCTAAATTTGTTCTAAAAGTGCAATGAAAGAGTAAAACATTTTTCTGTATAAAGGATTAGCCAAATTTTGACTAGGAAGAAATTGGTAATCATCAAGAGAACATAAATTTATGCTCTCTTGTAATCATTCATATGCGGACGTAAAAGGAAGATTCCACAAAATATCACTATCCTCGACCAATCAGCGCGCGATTTAGCAGTTTGCTGTAATGAACTGAAACCCCAGTAAATTACGTTCACTTTGCGCTAAAAAAAGCAAGCCGGGCCCGGGTAAGCAGGGCATTAATAGAGGTAAGAGCAATGATTCAGTGACCGGCAGCCGCAAAATGCAGACTGACGACAAAATGCAGACTACAAAATGCAGACCAGGAAAAAATACAAATATAGAATACACAAACATCAATAAACCAGAACAACATAAACGAAAAGTACTAGCGATCGAAGCCTAGCTTCGCTGAAACAAAAATTATGGACAATTTGAAGGTCTTTGAACTACCCCAAGGGTTACTACGGTATTTGCTTCATCATGTTCATTATTTTGTGAAGCAGGCGAGCGCCGCGTGAAGAGAAAATAAACCAGGGTTTGTCGTCGTGTTACTCTCCCATCAAATAAACTTCGGAACGAGACGATAAACCCGATTTTAAGAGCTTTCACAGTAAATTTTCTGCCGTAAGTAATTATTGGTTTCGACGAATTGTGTTTGATTGACGGAAGAGAATCACCAAACTCTGCCCCGCGAGCTTAGCCAGACGCGTGAAATTGGTCGGTGGCATGCAATCAATCAATCAATCAATCAATCAATCAATCAATCAATCAATCAATCAATCAATCAATCAATCAATCAATCAATCAATCAATCAATCAATCAATCAATCACTTTATTAAGTAATGATCCTTGTAAGAAGTAGGCAAATTCACGCCCCCTAATGCATAAATGACTGTTATAGTGAATTTGCAATCCAATTAAAATACGGCTACCTCATTGGTCGGATTCAATTCAAGCGCGAAATTTGAATTTACAAATCAAATTTCTTGGGATCAAAGCTGGTTTTCAGCACATCTTAATTTAAAAATTGCATTATCAAACACCATAAAAACTTCGTATGAAATGTAACGAAAACTGGTCGTGGGGAACATAGCTAAAATAAGTCTTTTCTCTCACTCGCTAACACTGAAACGTAACACGATACGCTGAGCTGTCATTGCGTATTGTTTTCTGTACACAGAACAATGTAAAACTAGCTGGCCAAATAAACTACATGACATAAATATGTTTCATAATTATTTGCCTAATGATAAATACAAAACATTCAATATGCAATGCAGGCAATGAGTCATCTTCCAGGATCGTCAGCCGTAAATTGTAAAACCGAGTCCGCCGATAATCATCATGTCATCCATTTCTCGACTAAACTCGTATTTAGATGTCCAAAGGATAAACTCTATCTTCTGTCTCAATTCTACATACCCCTCTTCTAACTCTGGAAAACGTCTTGTTCAAAAACAAAAGTTCCTTTATTTTCTTTGAGATGTGCAATTGAGCTCAAACACGCAAGTCCTAACAGAGCTATTACAAAGTTATTTGGTATGGTGTGAAAGGTCAAGGTCTACAAGTTCTTCTAAAATACTCCTTTCCACTACAAAAGTTATGCCGTACATGAACATGCGTTTGGCACGTCCAAATATGTCAGCAATAAAGGCTTTCCCTCCTAGTCCTCAAACGTAAACTCTAAAAGAGAACGAAGTGACTAAACGTCCGGCAGCCGGACCTAGTGAGGGTTCTAAAATAACAAATAACTAAACATCCGGCAGTCCGATATTTTTCAACATTTCTATTCGAAATCAAAACAAATATTTATTCGAAAGTGTTCTACCTTTATTTAGAATCCTCAAGCGCTTCCAGGCAGCCAAAAATCTCGAATTTTATGTATTTCTCCAACCCTGTACACAGAGTGCGAAGACATCCCAGCGCGTGACGCTTGGAAACAGTCCGATATTCTTCCATTTTTCGCCATGAAATCCACCAATCTTTCTTTAAAAATGGTCTATATTTATTTAGAATCCTCGACCGCTTCTAGACAATCAAAAAAATTCGAATGTTGTCGTTTCGCGGATGGTCGATCCGAGCGTGACACTTACAAAATTTTATCTGACACTGCCGGGCACTTGAGGAAGGTATCGTCCAAAACAACCAAACCAAAAACCTAACTCAATTTTAAAATGATTTCATAAAATGTGCAATATTGATCTAAAAAAGTTGAGATTTGCTTCGAAGTACGTCTGAATCCAAGATGGCTCCCACTTGTGAAACCACGCTGCTTGTCAAAGTACCAGTTCCCCACATCAAAAAGAGGCAATTTTTGGCAGAAACAATGAAAATAAGACTGGAACCGAATATATTCTAAAACATGGCGGGAAAAGCTAATTTTAGGGCTATTTTTAGGGGTTTTTTGGTCTCTGACCAATCAGAGACGAGGATTTTTATTTGCTTATCCAATTAGTATAATCGCGTGCTTTACATGCCATGCATTACTGGTGCCTACTTCTTACAAGGATCATTACTTAAAGAACATTCGCTTGTCCGTGGGAAGTCTGGGCACTAGTGAGTCAGCGATTGAAAACTGAAGAAATTCGTTTTTTGGTGAAGAAAAATAGTATTTTATCGACCAGATTCTGCAATCAAATTTATCAAAACATGTTGTGCACCGTGTAAAGTAGGAGAAAAAGTTCGAACTATAAAATTTAACGAATATTATGAGTCGAAAAGCAGAGAAAGAAGAGCAGAGAACAACGCTAAGTAAAATGGCTGATTTTTTGTTTGTTTTCGAAGATTTTTAGCTTTTGTTCTTCTCTAACTCTTTAAACAATACGGTGACCCCCCTGATTTTATGAATGATTTATGCTCACAATGTTATAAACTTTTCGTATAAAGAAAAAAAATGATACTTCTATCGTTTCGATTTTGAGTAAATTTATCATTTTTCTGTCTGATCCCCCAAAAACGTGTTTTCTGGAAGGCCATTTTTCGCATATTATTGTTGATCTTTCGCTTCTTTGCAAATTGTTCGGCAACAACATAGTTCCAAGTGTTTTTCTGTATCCCAGGCTATCATTTTGTTTGCTTTTAAATACATTTGGTTTTTCCAAGATTCTTATAATTTTAACGGAAATCGCGAGGCCATTTTTCGTAAAAAGATCCCCAAACACCCCACATCTCCCCCCTCATATCTCAAGAGTGACCTCGGTGACCCCCCATTTTTATTTTGCATTTTATTTCCTCCTATGCCCCTCTTTCTTTGTAGGAATTTTGAAGGCAAGTTTATCGTAAAAATTCATGAATCCCGAACTACCTTCTCTTGAGATATGAGAGGGGAGATGTGGGGTGTTTGGTGATCTTTTTACGAAAAATGGCCTCGCGACATCGGGTCAAATTATAAGAATTTTGGAACAACCAAATGTATTCAAAAGCAAGCAAATTAGAGCCTGGGATGCAGAAAAACACTTGGAACTAAGTTGTTGCCGAACAATTTGCAAAGAAGCGAAAGATCAACTCAATAATATGCGAAAAATGGCCTTCCAGAATACACGTTTTTGGAGGATCAGACAGAAAAATGATAAATTTACTCAAAATCGAAACGATAGAAGTATTCTTTTTTTTCTTTATACGAAAAGTTTATAAAATTATGAGCATAAATCATTCATAAAATCAGGGGGTCACCGAATTGTTTAAAGAGTTAGAGATTAGAAGCACAGAGCGTAAAAATCTTCGAAAACGAACACAAAAAATCAGCCATTTTACTTAGCGTTGTTCTCTGCTCCTTTACGACTCATAAAAATTCGCTAAATTTTATAGTTCGAGCTTTTTCTCCTACTTTACACGGTGCACAACATGTTTTGATAAATTTGTTTGCAGAATCTGGCCGATAAAGTACTATTTTTCTTCACCAAAAAACGAATTTCTTCGGTTTTCAATCGCTGACTCACTAGTGCCCAGACTTCCCACGGACAAGCGAATGTTCTTTAATAAAAGTGCGCGCGTCTAGCTGGCCACAATGCAAGTAGCCTACTAATTGGGGACACTGTAAAATAAATTATATATAAAAACTTATAAAATCTATAGACTGTTGTTATGGCTTATGATCAATATATAAACACGAGAGGGGTTGGGAGAATTCGAGACCCACAGTTATGCAAACCCGAGACGAAGTCATTTTATTGTGGTTACTGGCTTGTATGCAAGCCAGTAAGCATTATGTCATCGAGCGTGTAAGTAAGTGTGTAAGTGTGTAAGTGTGTAAGTGTGTAAGGTGTAAGTAATTCGGATTTCCCGAAGTCGTTCACGAAGAGAGAACGAAAAACGTACGGAATTGGCTCGAAGATTACTTGACTCATTTTAATCGGTTTTCACGAAGAAAATACGAAATATTCTAAGAAATATCCACCTTTCTTAGACAGCGGTTGTTAAAATTTCATTAGAGATTTCCTTTCGATGAAAAAATCTTAGAAGTTTTCAATAAATATGGAGTCTACGAACACACTCGGCATTGGCTTCACCGATACCGCTGACGAAAAGGTCAAGCAGACTCGTTTTTCCATGTGGCTTGTGTTTGTTTGGATATATTGGTAAGTATAGACAATGTTTTATCTTTATTTTTCTCATTCAACCAGGCACAGCTTTTATTTTTACCTGTCACCACACTACTGGGGGAAATATGTAAAAAAGATGTGAAATACACGTGAAAATTATTTTTGAATTTAATTAGTCATTTAACAAAGAGCCAATGAGTCCAGATGTGACTACAAAGACTGTTTTGTTTGTTCAGTAACCTCAAAACGTTTAGGAATAGAAAGTTGTGATTTGCCTAGTTTGTCATTTTCTTCTTTGTAATATATAATTTGGAGGACTTTTTGGAGCACTTTCATCATTCTCGTAGACTCCATATTGACAGAACAATTATAATTATTTTTTCCTCGAAAGCATTCTTTCTTTCTTTCCGTTTTCTATTTGTTTTTGTTGGTTTGTTTGTTTAGTTTAAATGCTTTGCTTGTTTACTTATCATTTGACCAGTAACCACATGTCGTCTTAGAGGGCTTTTATTTTTGATTGGCTAATACGCACAAACTGGTTAAACAAGTTTTCTGACAGTTGTAGTCTGACGTTCTGTCATCCATATGGTCGAATTTTAATCTAAAATCGTCTGTTTTCTTTTGTTGCCCATAAGGCAAACTACGTCTTTTGGAAAACTGAAACTTCAAAGCTGTTCACTAAATGAAGTATGAAGAAAATTTGCGGCCTTTGAGAGCCGTTTTCTAAATCTAAATTTATTGATCTGCACTAAGCTTAAGCTTATCGCATCACTTGTTTTCATCAAAACAAGTGCCAGTTGAAAGCCTGAAGTCAACTCATTAACATTTGGAAACGAGGTCCAAAAGGAGTTCATTCTGTAGCTTTTGATAACTACAAGTAACTTTGGATGGCAAGTAATTGGACTGAAATAAGGACTAGTTGAAGGAATTTACCGTATTCCAGGTTGAACTTACAGCCATTTGAGTGCTGTTTTGTACGGGACCATCATCATTCATCCATATGAGAGAAAAAGAGCAAGTTTAGGGGTTTTTCAAAAACCAGTGGTCAAGAAAAAAAAGGTATGTTCAGTTTAATTGATAAACTAGACGCACACGTGCGTTCACTCGTGCCCTGGGAGCGGTGCCTTAAATCGCTGTTACACGATGCAATTTTTCTTGCAACTTGCAATGCAATGCTGACAAAAGCAGAACATTGCAAGTTGCTGGCAAGATGTCAGACGCTCGCAATTCTCTTTGCAACACGCAACACAACTCTTTCTTGGCCTTTGAAAAACCAGATATATCCGTGGTCACTACGTTCTGATTGGTCATTTGCGACAGGGATTGCATTGCAGGTTGCTGGATAGATGTTACACGCTGCAACGTGCTTTGCAACGTTGCGAAAAGTAGAAACTCGTTTAACTTTTTCTGCAACTTGCAACGTTGCATTGCAAGTTGCAGAGAAGGGTGTTACACGCGCAATCTCTTCTGCAACTTGCAACGCAACGGCGTTGCATTGCAAGTTGCAAGAAAAATTGCACCGTGTAACAGCGCCTTTAGGAGAGGCTTCAATGACCGGCCCCGTTCATACTCTTCCCCGAGCCGTTTCACGCATTCTTCACTTAACCGTAACATAATAAAGACCTTTTTTGACCTTTTTAAGGAATATCTGATTAGTCAATTTGTCTGTTTGTCCTTCTATTATCATGCATGGGTATGCTATCTCCAACATGCAAAAATATTCCAGTTTATTCAAGTTTTTATTTCACTATATATCTCAATTGTTAGCTGTAAAGACTTCTACAACGGCGTTTTTTGACACAATAACAAATCGTGTATGTTTTCGTTCATGTTTCGGATGTTTTAAGACTTACGTGACCAACAAGGTCAATTGAACCTAGCCATTCCATGCCAATGGTCTGATCTTAAAATTCAGTACAAAAACCTCTCAAGGTCTCTTGAATGCTTGAATGAGGAATATAATTGACTTGCTTCTATGTATGTTCGTTTAGCAACATGTAGGATGAGAAATTCGTAGCTAGATTTCCAGCTCATAGGAAATAGATCGCGAGGGCATTGTTCCAAGTACTCCATTTAGAGTTCGATATTTGGTCAAAGTATTGGAGATGAAGCTCAAAATAACAGCCCATTCTGAAGCTCTTATAAGTATATAGGTATATCTCGAGTTAAAAGCTCCAAATTACATTGTTCTACTGTAGGAAAAGCCTGTCTCTGAAAGCTATTTTCTTTGAAGTCAGCCATCTTGCATTCCTAAAGTTCCTGGCTTGCCTTCACTACGAAGAGTTTGCACGCGCTCAAAGGTGATGAATGAAGGGCATTGTTTCTTACGCTCTTAACCAATCAGGAGTGCACACGTCACCGATTGCGCAAGAATGCCGCATTCTCGAGACGAAAAGAGGAAAAAAAAAAAACATTTGCAGTTTATAACTCGTTCCCGGCCTAAAGGCCTGGGCACGAGTAACGAGAGCTATTTTTCAGAGTTTTTTCATTGATTTGTGTTTTAAAGTTTGTAGCTCAAAAAAAAAGAAAAAAGAAATAAACCGCATAGCACAGCACCCCTAATTCTGGGCATGCAAGTCCATCATTTTTGACATGACACCTGTAGGCATTAATGTCACACACAATTTACTGGCCTGATAAAAATGTAAAGTAATTTGCTCTGCAAGCCAAGATTTAATGATACCATGCCATAAAAAGGTACTTGGTGTGTAAATTGGGCTTTTATTTTCATGCACACAGTATGAACAATTGGTTGTTCAAGTTCCAGCCTCTAGTTGTCGTTTATAAATGAATTAAAAGAAAATAAGGAACAAATTATAGAAAACAAAATAAGAGAAAGAGAGAAGACAGACCAAGAGAAAGAAAGAAGAGAAAGACAAAAGCAAAGAAAGGTGTTGTGATGGTCAAATTGATCAGCTTTTATGGTAAACAAAAAACTTCTACAAATGTGCATACAATTACATGTATATTACCCAGTGGAATCTCCCCTAAATCAAGCAGCACCGTCAAAATGAAAGCCTGAGAAATAGAAAGAGCACCTCGGTATTTAGTAAAAGTGCAAAGTTTCAGTTTATAAGATGTAATACGGCAGGAGAAATGACAGCAAATTTAAGATTGGTTATGTATACTAAGATATCTTATAAAGATGGATGGTAAAAGCAGTGCCCCCAAAAATATCAAAGAAAGTTCACAGTTAATCAGTAATATATTATTCTTTACTCCTATAAAAATGATTGCTATATTCTATGTTTGACACTTGATCTAATTGTATTATTTTAAGAGTATGAACTATTAATACATAAATTAAAACAAGGCTGTATTTAAGGTGGCTTGAAATAGTTTTCTAGTAAACACACTTCTACTGTTCATTTCAGGAAATAATAGGCTTATTTGAAGACAGATCGAAATGCCTTTTGCTCCAGTTATCAGACTTAGATGGAAGTTTTACATGGTGTCAAGTTCTGCTTGATCGGCATTTCCTTCGTAACAATAAACAAACATCACAGAAATCAGTTTTTTCTAAAATATCTCTCAAATAAGAGCAGCTCTAGACAAGTGACTATATGGGAAATAAACTACACACCAAGACAAAGAAAATACAACACAATTCAAACATTTTTAAACAAGCAGATAATCAGCTTGGTAAAAAAGTTTGAATCTATGTCCTATTTTTAAATAAATAATTGCAAAATTTGCTCTAAAGTCAATTCATGTGATTTCTTCAAAACTGGTGATGCCTATCAAGCTCAACATGATCAAAACCATGTGAAACTTTCATCTAAGCCTGATAACTGGAGCAAAAGTTTGATCTGTCTTCAAGAAGCCTATTATTTCCTAAAAAAAAGTAGAAGTGTGTTCACTAGAAAACTGTTTTGAGACACCTTAACAAACTGGCCCTAGTTGCACAAAGGGTGGATTGTGTATCCATTGTATAATTAATCCTTATCGAACAAATATATGGCATTTTCCAATTATACACTGTATAAGGATTTATCCAATAGAGCTAGATGGCTTGTTAGTCATCCTTTGTGCAACCAGAGCCTGACGTTATATAAGTTACAGTAGCTTTTATTTTGTTAGGTGTTTTAGTAAGATTTGATAAATGAACAGGAGTGTTTTATCAAGTTTAAAACCATGAAGCTGCAGGCAGAGTGGTTTTAGACTTGATAAAACATGATTTGCAAGTTCATTAAATGGCTTCAAAAACTCAACCAGTAAAAATTTCAAATTGAAAAAAAATTGTTATTGAACTTCTTAAAAAACTCATTAATAATTCATAAGGCAAACACAATGAAAATCGCCACCGTGACGAGTGTCTTTATATCTGATAAAGATTCGGCCTAATTTACATCAACTTTAACCTCGATTTTCTCCAAGATAAATGAAGATATTTTTGAATTTCTTTTAGAGAACAACTCTAATATGTGTTGGAGTTTTTTAAGCCGTATAAAGAACTCGAGATCGTGTTTTATCGGTATAAAGATCCTCGCCTACGGCTCGGATCTTTATATCCGATAAAACACTCTCTCTCGTTCTTTATACTATACTTATGATATTCTGATCATGCACATGGTGTACATCCCACATTTGAAAGTGTTCTTGCATTTGTTAATAGAAAGAGCCTCACTGGACCACCTTCAGTGGGTCAATGATCTACTGTGTTTTTTATGAAGCTCTATAGTCTTCATATGAAATTGAGTGGTACTTTAAGTAATCCTCATTATATAAAGATTCATCTTCATATTATTCTTTATATAAAGAATACTAATGAAGAAGACTTTATCGGGTTTGGTTAAGGTGGCTCGATACAGTTTTTTTATTGACAATGCTTCCGTTTTTCACTTCACCAATTGAGCAACTTACTCTTGACCAACCAAAACGGTTTTTCACCAGTTATTGGACTTGAATCAAAGTTTTGATTTTGGTCTATTTCACTTCTATTTGTGTTGCCATAGCGACGGTAAACAAAGATGGCTGAAATCAATTTTTTTTAAATATCTCTCGAACTTGAGCAGCTCTAGACAAGGGACTACATGGGCAATAAACTACACACTAAGGCAAAGAAATTAAGGTGCAATTCAAAAAATTTTATCAAGCCGTTTTTGAATTAATCATATACATACAAAAATTTAAGCATTCTGATTGGCTAAGAGCACCTCAATTTATTTTAAATTGGTTGAAAGTGTGCTTATTTTGAAATTTTGAGTGCTTATTTTGAAATTTTGAGTGCTTATTTTGAAATTGATTGTGATTGGTTGGCTGTAGCACTTGAATGGTTTTCCACCATCACCACCAACAACAACTAATTATAACTGAAATGGCGGATCGTTTTGTCATCTAAAACTGCCAAACAAGCTTCAACAAAACAAGTGAAGTCTGGTACAAAAAGCAGCCAATGGGACTCAATCAGATTCATAAAATGATGAAATTTATCATTGAAGGCACAAGTCTTGAAAATTCAGGCAATTGCAAGCGATACACAAACCTTGACAGTGCAAGAAAAAACAGTGGTGAAAAAATTGAAATCCGCCGGCCTTGAAAGGAGCTCAATTGTAAAAGTTACTGGCCACAGGAACGAAAAGTCTCTTGACGACTACGTCGAAGCCGATGAAATTGAGCAGAGAAAATTATCCAATGCCATAAGTTCAGCCACAAGCGGTCAAGAACAACAACTTCTCGTCTCTCACAACTCCAGCGAAGTCAGTGCCGAAAGTTCTACTGCAGTTCCCTTCAACTTTGGAAATTTTCCTTCTAATGCCAACTTTATGTCATGTCCACAAGCTTTCTTTCCAGCCAACTCATCTGTAAACATGCCAATATCAAGAGAAAATGATCAGAGACAGTGCTTTATGAACATGAACTCGTTCAACAACTGTTAAGTCACCTTCAACATGGTCAACGCCAACGCCGGTTCTCCACTTGATTTTGAACTTGAACTTTGACTTAGACTTGCACTAAAATTTGCTTTTTAAAAAACATGTTCTTTGATTTCATGTAAATTGGCTGTTTAGAAGCTATTTGAAGCTAAAAGACTGTTTGAAAAGTTCACTTTGTAATGTCAGTTGCACGATTTCAAGCGATTTCAGGCTTCAAGAAAGTCACGTGAAAACACTTGACATAAAAGGAAATAAAGGCTACCCTTCACAAAATTTTTGTATGCATATGATTAATAGATAATCACATGATTTTTTCGTGCAATTTAGAATAAATTAGGACTCGTAAAGTTTTCAGTGTTTACAAATTGCACTCGCCTACGGCTCGTGCAATTTTTTGTTAAACACCGAAAACTTTACTCGTTCTAATTTATTCTAAATTGCACTCAAAATCATGTGATTACCTATACAAATTACAAACAATTCAAAAAATGAAATTTATTGGTTAGATAAACTGAGTTCAAGGTTTTGTTTTTTGTCAGTTTCAGTGTAATTGGTGTTACCATGGCAATGATATAAAAATAAGGCTGAAATCACTTTTCCCGTCCACTCCCCTATTTAAGCCAACTGATGGTGAACTGGCCCGAAAACTTAAGTTACTCCAGTTCACCAGCACTATTGCCTGCTTACTTGTTCAATGTAATACCGTTTTTTCCCTATTTTTCTTCTCTTTCTATATATATATATTTATATATTTCAAATCATATATATGTATATCTAATCTTGTATATAGCTATATATGTTTTGTATATATACTTATCTATAGTATATATTTGTATTATTTTTCCCCTCAATTCACCTGTATGATCAGATATATATATATATATTTTTGTAAGTGCAAATAAAACAACTTCAACTTCAACTTCAACTTCAGTTTGTCTAAAATATCTCTTAATTTATAAGAGTTCCCGGCACCCAAATACTATGTAACAAAGTACATACCAAGGTAAAGTAGATAACATAGAATTAAAACTCTTTGATTGAAGTGATTTGGAATAAAGGACCGGAAATTGGCAAATTTGTATTATTTATGTTTTTGCGAATTATTCGAAAAATGGCTTGATTATCTTTTTTGAATTTAGCCTTAATTTTTTTGTTTTGGTATGTAGTTTATTGTCCATATAGTCCCTTGTCTAGAGCTGCCCAAGTTCGAAATATATTTTAGAAAAATTGATTTCAGTAATCTTTGTTTACCGTCGCTATGGCAATACAAATCGAAGTGAAATAGACAAAAATATAAACTTTGCCTTAAGTCCAATAACTAGTGTAAAAACCATTTTCACTACAGGTTGGTCAAGAGTAAGGTGCTTAATTCATGGAATGAAAAACGGAAGCGTGGTCAATTAAAACTATATCGAGACACCTTAAAGTCGCATGCATGTGACCTGAATATGGTCAAAGCAAATTTGGATGAAAGATTAATATATTATTGAGGAGTTTCTGAATATTATATATCTGAGGCCATTCCATACACCATCTTTAACCGACACATACTGTACCTAATAGTCCAGTTCTGTTAGTTTTGAGATGTGCTTCAGCTGCCACATGCAAAGAATTGGAATAAGCCTATATTAAGTGAATGAAACTTTTGTCTTCTTACAAATGACTGTGCTTTATGCATATACCCTTGTCTTAAATCCTCACTGTATATGACATGTGAAGTATATCTTACAAGTCAGCTATGGCTAAAAATGAGTTTGGCAACACAGCAACATCTGAAGTAATAATTTGGCATGGCCATTTCTTTCTGGTTTGTAACTTTCACATTAGTTCAGTACAGTCTGTTGTATTATGTAACAGAGCAATGGTTTGATAGTAAATCAAACTCCACAGTGTTAGGTATGGTGCATGAGTGGAGTAGTGTATGGAATGGCCTTAATTAAGTTTTCTCTTGGTCTACATGATATACTTTATAAATATACAATATATATATATAATATGCTAAAAATAACCTAAAATATTTAAATTGCAACTACTTTCCCCAACACCTTTGGCATTTCAATCCCATGCAGATGGTGTCCCCCAGAGGTATGTACATACATATAATGAGAACACGATTGTACATGCATATGTAATACCATCACATATTCTTCCCTCAACATTTGGTAAAGCTTTATTATTATTATAACTATGCTAATCAATGCGATTCCAGAAAATATCCTGGATATCCCGATATAGAAAGAGTTTCAAATAAGACACTGAACCCACTAGAATTCCCAATAAGGGGGGGGACTCCAATCGGAAATGGACGGGGATGCTCGTCGTACCTTTTAGGGGTCAAAATCAGCGATTTGGTACCTTTTAGGGTGTCCCAGACTTTAGTGGACTACTAGAGACCTAGCTGGTACCTTTTAGGGTAATTTTTTCCTCCATCAACGATTAAATACTGGAAACAAAGATCGGATTGCACGACCATCAAATTGTTCTCATATAAATAGACACAATTGATCGCTTGATTGACTAAGATATGTAAAATGTTAAATTTAGTGTTTTTGAGTTGGTATCTTTTAGTGGTAAAAACATGTATTGCCACGCCCACCCGGATATGACTTTGGTACCTTTTAGGGGTCATTTTTTAATTTTCCGACGAGCATCCCCATCCTCTTATATATAGGAGTCCCCCCCCCCCCCCGGGGATTTTGTACTTGCTCTATATTACACCATTTACATATCCTATGTGTTTTTCTCTGTTAAGATATAAGTTACCATGGGCTCTTTCTTTCCCTTCATTACAACTGGTCCTCTTCTCTTGAAAACAAATCTTTCATTTGGCTGACACAGGAGACATCTGATAGAATAGAGTAGATAAGTAAAACTGATTCCAAATGTGCTAGCCGATTGCTGCTTTTTATGTTCAAGAATATCATGTAGCAATATATGTTAGTGACTTGCCTGTATGCATATTCAGATATGTTTATTTTTCCTTTCAGTCCAGTTGTTTCAGTTCGGCTGGTAAGGTTTACTGTATTCCCAAATAAGCAATAACGGGGCTTCTTCTGTCCTACTACACCAGCAACAACTTCACCAGAATGAATTCCAATGGTTATCTTTAAAGAAAAATAGATTGATTAACATTATTTTTGTGTATCATAACATATTATGTATCACCACAAGACAGGTGTTCCTTTTTCCAAATATCAGATACAAGTTCAAGTTCAATTTTCTTTCTACATGTATTTAGCTATCAACATCATACATTCATAACTAGCTTGATTATTGGCCAATATGTTTTAGTTTGGTGCATTTATGTAGTCAAAATAATTTATAAATGACAGGTACCTGTAGTTGCTGTATTCCCTTAGCATTTACTCCTTTTATAATGTTAATCATATCCAGTGCAAGGTTAGCAATGTTTGCTCCATGATTCTCACACTTTGTTGGAAGGCCACTGACTGCCATGTACTTGTCTCCTACAGTTTCAACCTGCAAAAAACATGTTTAAGATTTATTAATCATTTGAATGACAATCCTTCTGAATGAAATGGATGCTTCAGTTACCTTGTAGACTTCATCATTGTTGTCTGTAAGACTATCAAAGTTGATGTACACTTCATTTAGGAGTTCAACAATTTCCATAGGTTCATTTATCTGGTTGCAATAACTTGTAAAGTTCACTATTCCACTAAACAAAATTGTCACAATCTCATATTTGTTGGCCATGACTGGTTTTCTCAACCGTAGATCATTTGCAACAGATGCAGGAAGAATACTGTAGAGAAGTCTGTCAGTAAGCTGTTGTTCACTCTGAAGTTCACGTGATGTCTGTTGTAGTTTGTCAGTTAGTATTTCAAGCCTTTGTGATAGTTTGAACTCTGCATTGTGCTGCTCTGACAACAAGATCAAATCCCTAGTAGCATCGTGGATTGGGATGTCACTAAGATAGAGACCTACAATAACATGAACAACAAATTAAACCATAAGATCAGAGCTTTACTTTACAACAAAAAAGGTTAAGGTAATAGTTTAATGAAAAAATAACATTTGGGCTATTCCACATGAGAGTTGAAAAAAGCAAAAACAATTAAATGCTTAGTTTGCATCAAAAATGCATTTTAATACAGAAAAAAATTGTTAGGCATTTAAGAAAGATTAAGTCGGTGATGATAAGAATTATTCCTATATCAGGGGGAGTCCTCAATGTCGGCAATTGATGAAATTGACAAATTTGCTTAAAAAATTGGCCTTTTCTGTGAAGGAATTGTGTAAACTTTGAAAATATTTTTTGATGCAAAATCTTCTCTATTTGTGAATGAAATTAGCCTAATTGTGTCTCTGAAGAATGAAACTATGCATAAGCCAATTTAGTTTACTCAAAAGACCTAAATAGAGAGGGTTTTGATGGTATAGAAATACCATTCCCAAAAATGTCATGTCCGCAACAGTTTATTGTCACGTCCGCAACAAACTGTATTCCTAATAAATCCATAGAAACAAGCAATATCAATTATTTCACTTTGGATTTATATAGTGCAATTAGTATAGAGTTTAGACAGTATAAACACTTTTTTTGAAAAGTTTCAAGTTCACAGGATTTTAGCTTTGTTCAAGAGTAACTTCAAACATGGTTGTTTTCCATGTCATGTCCGCAACACGTCATTTACACATTTTTTCTCTTAATATTCAAAAGTCAGCCAAAATGTTTTTATGCTCAAATCAAAGGGACAACCAGGACTATTGATTGGATGAATTTCATTTGATTTGAAAAACATTATCTGGGTTGAAATTTATTACACTAGGTATAACCTCTGAAAGTCACGTCCGCAACGTGGAATTGCCCATTTATAGATGCTATGCTGAAAGAAATGTTCAATGCAGAAAAAATTTGCAAACCTTTCTCATTCAAACCATCAAGATTGACAACACTTGGAGATGCCAGAAACACAATGCTACCACATTCAGGAAGATGCAGCATTTGCCCTCTGAAACGCATTGATGGAGACTCCAGTTTCCCAAAGTCATCTTCAGTAACTGTGGTCAGTGAGGATGAATCCAGCAAACCATCCTTTGTTTTGACAACATAGACTTTGTTGATAAAATCCAGAATGTTTGAAAATGTCAGTTTTATGGGTGGCCTAATACACTCAAATATCTCTTGAAACTTTGTATGACCCACTTTAATAGCTGGTAATACACGACAAACAGATATTCCTGACTGGTAGATTACCATGCTGCTGTCAAACATGAGATGAAATGGGCATGCCCGACAAAATGTTGCACTACTTATCCTAGAGCCTAATGTTATGAGGCTCAACTCTTTTTCTCTCATTTGCATGGTTACATCTCTTGGAAGAATGTAATTAAGATCTTGATCACTTTGAGGCAATACCAGGATTTTTGACCATTCACAATCTGTGTCTATACAAGATAACACCTTTACATTCACACTGATTCCAAAGAGCTTACTTGCAACTGTCTTTATCAGTCCAACAACCAGATATTCTAAACCAGTTCTTTCAGAACTGTAATATATTTCCAGTCTCCTGCCATACTTGCTCTCTTTGGCTCTAAATGAAGGTGGTCGCATGCCAGGGTAAAGAAGTAGCATTTGCTCATGTAAGCCATCCAAGGAATTAAAGAAGTCTTTTAGTGTTCCTCCAAGGGATTCAAGCATCAGATCATATCCAGATCTTTGGCAGTGTTCAAAAAATGATGTACCAAATTTCTCCAAGATGAAGTTCCTTGAAATTCCTAAACATAGTAAACAATAAAAATGGAAGTTAATGGAAGTTAAGATATCACAACACACATGACAGTAGATGACAGGAAAATATTACATTCACAGTCAAGACTAGTGTATATTTAACATTAAAAAACTCATTAATAATTCATAAGGCAAACACAATGAAAATCGCCACCGTGACGAGTGTCTTTAAATCTGATAAAGATTCGGCCTGATTTACATAAACTTTAACCTCGATTTTCTCCAAGATAAATGAAGATATTTTTGAATTTCTTTTAGAGAACCACTCTAATATATGTTGGAGTTTTTTAAGCCGTATAAAGAACTCGAGATCGTGTTTTATCGGTATAAAGATCCTCGCCTACGGCTCGGATCTTTATATCCGATAAAACACTCTCTCTCATTCTTTATACTATACTTATTGACTGAATCTAAAAATGGTGCCCAATAGGCCTTGTGCATCTAATGGTACAACATCCACCAAGTTGGAAGGGAAAAGAATCGGTTAACAGCCCTCAAAACAAAAGAACCTCAGCCAGTCAAGCTTAACTTGTCTTTGTTTTAGATGTCCCAGTGCATATTTTGCCCTCCAGTATGGGGGATTTAGTATCAGGTAACCATTAGATGCAAAAGGCCTATTTGAACTGTCACTCTTGACTTACTAAGCCTAATGTTCACATGGAAACATGGAAACTTATAGTTACTTCAGCTCTCCAGCACCACCATTATTCAATAATTCTAACTTGAATCTTAATCTTAATATGTATATGTAAAACAAATCTCTTGTAAAAAAAAATCAAAAAAAAATCTCTTGTAAATTAATAATTAATTTATTTATTTTATTAATTAAATTAACCCTTTGTAATTTATTTATTTGTTAATTTGTTTATTTGAGTGCAAATAAAGAATTGTTGTTGTTGTTGAAACACAAAAACATTTTTACACAAAAGGGAAGGCTAGTCAGTCCAAAACAATAGTTGTATCCAAATTCTTGGCTGTTTGATTTGGTGTAGAGCAGTGGGTTATCCCCAGTGACAGTGAAATGTGTCATATACATTGTCCCTGCAACCTGATGAATCAACTCAAAACAGTCCGCAGGGCTATCAATGAAAGCTGACATCTAACAAATCTGCCAGCTATAACGACAATATTTTATGAGCTTTAAATTTGTGCGCCTGTCAACAAAACTATTTCAAATTTATTATAGCTATAAACATCATCAATTTTGTCAGACATTACCAGTTGCAGGGACATCATTTGCATCCTTACAGTGCTGTACTTCGAACTGTTGCCACTACCACAATTAGTTTTTGATTAATTTTTGACATCTTTTTGACAACTTTGAATACCACTAACCAACTAAATATCGGTGCTTCACTTTGATGTCTTGATATGATGTACAAACTCCGCCAATCAAGAGATGTCAAAAATTAATCAAAAACTTTGTGGAAGCACAGCACTGTAATTCTGCTTCACAAGAAAAAATGTCAAATCCCAGCTTGGGTCAAACATGGAGCTTCCCTTAGGGACCATTCATTTTTTATCAGGGAGAGGGGGGCGGTGGAAATCTAGGGGGGGCCATTCAAAAAAATCAGGCCTATAGAGGGGGGGCCACATGTAGAAGAATCAATGTCAAAAGGGGGGGCCATTCAAAAACATCATACCAATGAGCTTTTATCAGTTATTTTTAAGTAAAGGAAACAGAATAGAACATTTCTGAGTTACTACTTTACTGCCTATCGCTGAGCGGCTCGCGCTTCGCGCTCGCAAATTAAAATGTACTGATATTACAAAATCCGAAACTAGTTATATATGCTAACTACTCATTTACTGAATCAGAAATGTAGTACTTTCGAGTTACTTTCATGCCTTACTTGACGAGCGGCTCGCGCTTCGCGCTCGCATAATGTCGTTATTGTAAATGGTTTCTGAAAATGTTCTGCTTGCTCTCAGAAGAGCAAGAGCTTTATTCTTTACAGAAAATTGATCCACCCTGATTCCGAAACAAATCCCCATCCACAGGCCTGTAAAATAATGATCATGAAAAACGAAATAATCTGACATTAAAGTACATGGATTGCTAACATTTATACAACTGCAACAAACTTTTGATATCCTATTAGGGATCATTCATTTTTTATCAGGGAGGGAGGGGAGCGGTGGAATTTTTTTGGGGGGAGAGGGGGGGTCATTAAAAAAAATCAGGCTTATAGAGGGGGGGCTAGTTTTTCTTGTATGGACTCCTGCTGGAATTCCACCGCCCCCCCCTCCCTGATAAAAAATGAACGGTCCCTTAGTCTAACCAGGGAATCCCTGGAAATCTGTTCTGTTTTTACAAGTTTGGGTATTACAGATTTCCCAATTAAGTAAAACAGAACACATAATTTCCCAGTTTAGACCCAGGGAAACCCCAAGTTGGGAATTGACATTTTTTCCTGTGCATTATAAGTGTATTTCAACCACCACAAAGACAGACCCTGTCAAACCAAAAAATAGTTTTCACACCAAGTGAAACATCCCACACCAAATTATTTCAGGTGCTGAAGTCAGCACAAAGCCCTCTTGAAGCAGAGCAGTGATTGGTTTACAAAGCAATGGTCTTTTGAAAACAGCAAAACCATTGAATCCTATATTGTACTCCATTGGCCAATCAGAAAATGCGTTCAAATTAACCTACTTCCGTTTATGCTATCTGGGTGCTGCTCGTTTGCCAAAATTAATTCAGCAATTAAGTACTGAAATGACCAGCATATGGAAATATGGGCCTTCAACGTTTCAAAGAATTTGAGTTTTCAATTGGCTAGTAAGCTGGAATCTCTGGAATACGGCACTTGGCCGTGCAACTTAATTGGGTTTTTGTATAAAAAAATCTAGTATCTGAACATCGCGAGATATCGTTAACGTTCTAGGTAAAGATTTTTCACTTTAATGATTCAAGGTACAATGTGTCAATTCTAACATGACCGCGACCACCAAACAAGCTATGGCGCATTATTCCTTGTGATTCTTTGTTCCCGACGAAACTGAAGGGTTATTGAGAGCCAGGATTGAGTACAATTAACTGATCGGCACAAATAATTCTATAATTATAAGTCTCTTAAATTATAAATATGATCACTTGAGCTCGCATTGTTAGCGGGGCAACACTTTGAATCAAAATAAAAGAAGCAACATTCGTAGTGTTTACTTTCAGTTTTAGGAAGAATATCAGCTATAAAGGAAATCACAACAGTGAGAAATTGGTTTTAGTTCAAAGAACTTATCTCTGCGATCGTAGATGGCCTAGTAGGATATATTGTTGTAGTATAAATTATAGTCACAAGAACATTTAGTTGTACATATTTGTGTTGATTAGCTTACCAAGAACATCCACAGCCACGGTCAACAAGTCGGTAGTGTTTTGATCATCGTAAATTCTCCTCTCATTAAATCCATTCTCGTCACCAAGGTCCACATTAGCCTTTTTTCTACGAAAGTAACACAATAGGTGAAATCCTTCAAACGCCATAAAACGTTTAGAAGCTTTTGTATCATGACTGCTAATACAGCAACTTACAAAATATCTTTCCAAACATCATAGCCATAGTCTCTGACTACCATATCTTGAAGAGCGCGGTTAATGAAGCCGTACATGGTTCACTGCGTTGTGTAGCTTTATAACAGCAATCCAACGAACTATTAGAACGGAGGCCCGAAAAATTCTGCAGATGACTGGGATGCTATTGGAAATGATTCTGTTTTGATGGGATCGAAAGTCCTATCGTTCCCAATCCCTCGCAGCTTTCCACTGCACCGCATACACAACGAACGCACTGGATAACTCACACAATGGTGTATTTTTTATTGAAGATTCCTACACTAACTTATTTTCATGATCCAAAATAAACAATGTTCCATATCCTGCAGATACGCAATATTAATTACAAAATCTAGGACTGGTTTTGTATTCAAATTGGTATTTTTATTTATTCATTTAGTCTTTCTCCAGTTTCAAGTGTCAGACTCCCTGATCCCGGGTTTTTACGGAAATTTTGATTCCTGAGCCCATATTTTTAGAAATTTTTGATCCCTGATCCTTTAATTGGTGCAAAAAACTGAGCTGATCCCTGATCCTGACCCAATGTCCCTGATCCTCTATCCCACCCATTTGATCCCTGAGCCCTGGCCTCTGATCCCTGATCCTGGCCATAATTTGGAGCTTGATCCCTGATCCCATATACCATGTTACGAGCCTGCAAGTGTAGTTGACTCCAGGAGTTGCCTTCTAATGTCGTCCCGTATTTTGGAATGTAGTATTGAAAAACTTTAATAACATGTAATAACATTAAAGCATAGCCAAACATAATTAACTTTTCCCTGTGGCGCCACGTCGTCTGTCGAATATATTAAGATAAGTCCAATTTTATTATCTAAGTATCGAAGGACCACTGACCAATTTCATCAGACAAAGATCTTCTAATAACAAGAAAGAAAATAGGTCAGAGGAAAAAATAGGTCGACGCTCATTATTATAGTCGTCTGTGTAATTTAGGAATACAGTAAACAGATTTTAGAAGGTCGGTATTAGTGTCTTAATACTTGAAAAAAATAAAAATAAAAACAAAAAACGCATACATCAATCTGTCCAGTAACCTTCGGAAATCTCGCGAGCTGCACAGGGAGCCCGGCTTTTAAGAGTCGTAAATGAACGAATAAATCAATTAGTATTTTGGGTTTCCTGTGTTGAGATTTGAAACGAGACGCTAATAATGGAGAGTTTCCGGTAATCGTAACTGCCAGTAACCTGATAGGAGATTACATGGGGTAACTTGAGAGCAGTTTGAAATTCAAATCTAACATATCAGTGTAACGCACTCTCTTTAGTAACAGTCAATAAGAGAGATTGACTGTTACTAAAGAGAGTGCGTTACACTGATACGTTAGATTTGAATTTCAAACTGCTCTCAAGTTACCCCATGTAATCTCCTATCAGGCTACTGGCAGTTACGATTACCGGAAACTCTCCATTATTAGCGTCTCGTTTCAAATCTCAACACAGGACACCCAAAATACTAATTGATTTATTCGTTCATTTACGACTCTTAAAAGCCGGGCTCCCTGTGGAGCTGTGTATAAACTGGTCTGTGGCAAATGTTTGGGGGACTGAGAACGAGCGCTCTGATTGGTCAATTCCGGTCACTTCAGAATTGTTTTGTTGTTTTGGTTTTTTGGGAAGGGAATGAAGAAATTTGTGCAAAAAAAGACGTGTAAATGTTAAATTTGGCATTCCATTCTACAGCATGTGTATTTTCCACGGTCTGAAGACTTTCCTTAAGAAGGCTGTAGCGTTTTTCTGTGATTGTTGTGGATTTAGAGGATCGTGAACTTTGTAAGCCGTTGCTCGAAATGACGAAGAAACAAGATCAAAGACGACCGCCAACGATATTTTATGGCGATCCTACTCGTAAACTTTTATTCCTGAGGATATAATATATAGCCTAAGCAACACAACAATTGTTGAGCGACATACTTTACATACCCATATCGAGATTCAGGGTACATGGCCGGAGAACGGCGTTTTGAAAAACTTTGGTTGGTGAATGAAGCACGTGCAAAATCAAAACTTCAAACTGTTGATTCGTATTTACAGAGGAAAAAAATCGCGACGGATAATAAGAAACTTTTCACATTACTATAACAAGAATCATATGAACTTATTATTATTATTTTTCCCAAAACTGAAGTCATATCCGTGTACTGAACCAAAAATGGGACAATTTACTCACCTGTAGTTTGCCGTAAATCAATCATAAGTTTGACAAAGTTTCAAAGACAATTATCCGAAAAAGTGCAAAAATCTTGTGTGTTTTTTATGAGATCTAGAATATATCCTGCCTAAGCCACGTAGGACTGGCTGGTAATACTTACTGGGACTGAATGGAAGAGTTCTCACATTCAGGTAAGCTGAAAAATTTCGTGAAAGTTTTGATAGTTGGAGTTTGTTAGTTCGTACGCGCCATGTCGCGTTAGTCGGCTTACAAAGTTCACGATCCTCTACATCCACAAAAATCACAGTAAAACACTTCAGCCTTCATAAGCAACGTCTCCAAACCATGGAAAATACACACGCTGTAGAACAGAATGCCAGATTAAAAATTTACACGTCTATTTTTGCACAAATTTCTTCATTCGCCTCCCAAAAGAAACTAAACAACAACACATTCTGAAGTGACCGGAAGTGACCAATCAAAGCACTCGTTCTCAGTCCCCCAAACATTTGCCACAGACCAGTATAAACAATTTTAATGAGCCAAGCTTTCGGACAAAGTGTCCATCATCAGGGCAGTGAAAAAGTACAATACGCGCGCGAGGTGAGATAGCATACAGTAACTATGGTGATCGTAACAGCCTAGCCTTCTTTATTTGCTTTATATAATAGAATTTTACGAGCAAAGAAAGCAAAACTGAGAATAAAAATTTAGGTAAACAGAGCGCGCGTCTTTCGACATTGAATCGACAAAATTAATTTCACAGGATACTATCATATCGTCAAAATTATGCAAAAAATAGTTTTTCTATAGTGTTTTATTCTACGTAATTCATTAAGTTACCTCATTTATTTTGAACCGGTGATTAGATTTCCCCAAAATCTATCTTGCCTGACATGATCCAAACTGAGGTTTACATCCAGAATCTTCAAAGTTGGCGAGGCGTACTTATCGGTACAAAAATGGATTCTGATAAGTAGAAAACTTCTTGTCGTCGTCTTCAACGAGCATGTTGACTTCAAATTGTTGTTTTCAGAAATCGTAGAAATATTGAATGAGTCTCAGACTCAGATTTAAGTACATTCTTGCTTTTACAACGTTGAGTGAAGACTGTAGCTCCTCGACAAACATCCAAAATACTCGATCGAAAAAGCTCACAAATTATATTTTACAGCTCCAAAAGTTTTGGTTCCAGTTTATAGAAGACGTCAGCTTTGCCTTGAAACCCACAACCTGAAGGTCATTTACACTTGCTGTCTTTTTTTCCGTGTTATTTGCGTAAAAATAAACTTAAAAGCAAAGAGGTTTGCTTTTCTTTATAATTTCATCGCATTACCTTTTCCCGAAGTTCGGGTGTACAAACGCGCGCGTCCGCTAACAGAAAATGGCGGGAATTTTCACTTGTTTGGACTTGGTCGCCAGGGATTGTGCAATAAAGGAATAAATTTTATTGTGTTTACTGAAGAAATTTTTGCTTACTTTGCGAATGAAATAGGCTTGAAGGACTCACAACAAAGATTAATTGTGAGTAAAAGATTTTGATTTTGTGACGTCACTTCTATTATTTGTACTCTGATAAAGTATGGCTAATTGACCAATCAGATCGCGCGCTCGTAAAATTCTATTATATAAAATATAATATAACTGATAAAAACTAAGAAATGATGATGAAAAATGCAGCCTGAAAAAAGAATAAATATCCTAAAATATTGAACAAGATTCTATCTAAGACGATTTTAACAAAGTGGTATAATTTTCTGGAATAATGCGTCCATTGTCCCGATTACTACATAATGAGTTTTTATTACAAGCTATTTTTATTGTCTCTAACTAACGTCGCCGAGGCAATGTTCCAGATGAGGAAGTCGACGGCATGTCGGGATCGTTTGACTCAGCCTGTGGAGCTTCGTCATTGGAATTCACGGCACTGGAACTGCTGCCCTCGTCTGTGATTTCCTTTCCTCTGGGGAGGCCTTGCTCGAGTAGCGAGTCGCTCTTTCCTTTCAGATGGTCTTTGACATTCGCTGCGAGTCCCCCCCCCCCCCCCCCCCCGCCCACGGGGCTGCGAGTGCGACTGCTTCATTTGATAAAAAACTTTGTTTAAACACGCTTTAAAATCTATATATTTACTTTAAAATATGTTTCTTTTGTTTTCGCTAAATAATGATAAGTTAAAATCAAAATTTGAATTCTAAAAATATATATAATTCTCATCGTTATTTGGTTTGCATTGATTTGTTAAGCTATTAAACTTTCCGCGTTTTCAGTTTGCTGGTCGTGACTGGGTATCTTTGGCTGACGGATGTGTAGATCAACTATTCTTTGGATGCGCTTTAGGGCGGATTTGGAGCCTACATTCCTGTACTATTCCCTCATTTTTTGTGGTTACAGGCTTGGTTACAAGCCGTAACCATAATGTCATCGAGTGTGTAAGGTGTGTATGTGTACCCGAATTGCCGAAGTTGACACGAAGTGATATATTCGGCAGGCATCCGGAATTGACTCGAGGCTTACTTAGTGAGTTTTAGTCGATTTTAATCATTGAAATATAATTCACTCCAAGAAATATCGTCTTTTCATTATCCATTATTGCTCTTTTTATATAAATATCTTCATCTACGTGAACTGTGTTGCACATTTTTCGAAAAATATGGTGTTTACGAAGATCTCCCGAAAGAGACAGGGAACCCAATGCTACAATGCAGTTGTTTGATTTTGTGAATGTATTTTAAGAAATACTTGCCATTTATAGTCAATAGTTGCGATTATTGTATTAATATTCTGCTTGAGTGAAAGTTTATGCAAGTTTTTTTGATAAACAATGGGCTTAGGAAGACATTCTGAACGAACTGAGAGAACCCGCGTGCATGGGCAATACTCAGTACTAACCGATTGAGAGCTTGATTACACGGGGTGAGTTTATACCACTTTGAATGAAATAATCTTGTGCTGTTTTGCCTACACAGCCAGGTGTAGTTTTCAGCGATGTACACAAGTTCTTTTCGATTTATGATTTTGTAGATTTCTGTAATGCTTGTTGAGAATTTCCATTCGGACCGTTTGAGTTCGTCGATCGCACTGACCGGATTGTTTAGTGGTTTTACACTAGTTAGCATTTCAAAATGCAAAAGAATATTTTTCCAAGTTTCCTCAGTGTATTTCTTTGCATTCCTGCAATTAATTTCACTGCTGATTAGGTTTGAAACCTCGACGTGTTTACTCTTTTTGAGTCTGGCTAAGTGAACTGGGTTTTATTCGATTAATATTTTCGATAGAAATATTCAATAAATTTACCTTTCTTGAATGGAGCCTTTGTGTGTCCTTGGGGATAACTATATAGAGTTTTGGAAACTTTTACTACCTCTCGATTGAGGCGTACTGATCTTGTATTTTCAGATGTATTTGTTGTTTTGAAATATGAAATGTCACGGTGATGTCACGCAAGGTGTGCAGAATCCCCATGAAATCTTGAAATTTTGATTTTTTGACAAAGAACTTACATGTGTGTGCTTTTGCTTTCATGTTTATTTTTCATGCCAACTGTATTTAATTACTTCAAATTAAATTTATTTGAATAATTTTGTAATCTTAGAGCATAGTTAAACTGTGAAATATTATCAAAGTAATTAATACTAACTAATTGTAAAAATTCTTTGTTTTCCATATTTAGCTAGTACAATTTCACGGATTAAGTGCAATCACTCTACCTTTTCATGGTTTTAGTCATTACATATATTTCTACAGTTTTGTTATCTTTTCTCTCGACTTGTTGTTTTTGATTATTTTACCTGTAACCACATGTCCTCTTAGAGGGCTTTTATTTTATTGCTGCGAGCGAAGCGAGCAGCTTACTATTCGTGCAAAGCTCGAGCTTTTCAGCGATTTTCTCGTGACGTCAAAAAACGTCATCATAATCAGTTAACGTTAATGCATGCAAGTTGTGGTTATAAAAGAGTCTTGGTAAGTATGTTGTAATGGATTTCTTTTGTATCTTTGACTGGTAAATAATTAGGGAAATTTTGCTTAATATTGTTCTTTTAATTTTAGTCAGTCTTTGAATCAATTTTGAGGTAAGTTGAAACTTAAGTTTATGTGCTATCATGTTCGATATCATGTCCAATTCAACCCTCATTCGTCAGTGCAAATATTTATAAAGGTCACAGGCTAGTGACGTTTTACAGGCAGTTTAGTGATGGTTTTAGAGAAAGACAATGATCTTTTATGAGTTTGTCCGCACTTTTGTTGCTGCCTGTAAAACGTCACTACTAAAGAAACAGCCTTTGACCTTTATGAATATTTGTAGATAGCACAAAAGCTTGGGTTTCAGCTTACCGATCTAACACGATCACGCAGCTTGATAATTCTCTCAAAACTGATTCAAAGACTGACTAAAATTAAAAGAACAATAAGCAAAATTTGTATTAACAATATCGCTAATTATTTACCAGTCAAAGATACAAAAGAAATCCATTACAATTCACTTACCAACGCAATTTTATAACCACAACTACTTGTACGTTTACGTAGGGTTTCACGGGTTAAATTACCCACTCTCAATTGTTGCTTGCATACTCGCAGCACTTCACTTTCTATTAGAAATGGCTAGTTTTTATTTTTTTCCATTTTGAAGTTGATTGCCTGTGAAGAGACTAGTCACGCGTTCTTGGACATTCTCAAGAACAACGTCCCAGCCTGAAGCAGCCGCGTGCAACTGGTAACATTCCAAAACTATTTCATCCTCTTTTCCTGCTACTGCACACAATTTACAGGATTTATAGGAACGCGAAAGAATAGAGGACGCACAGAAACAAAATACTTTGTTTTCTATTGTTTAATTAGTGCTCTCTTGTGCTATTTATAATTAGATTTGATCAGACAAGAACATCCTTTAAAGGAACTTACAAACATTAAAAGGCGGGTCTTGCATTGTTTCTTGTATCTCGACCTATAATCTTCACTGCTCCTATAGTTTTGCATGTCAAAACAACTCACAAACCACTACGGTAATGTATTTGGTGCCGTTAAGTCACCAAGGTCTTTCTAGTCATCATGTCTAGAGGGGGGTTATCCTAGAGACCTCACCTTCTGGAAGCTTTCTGTTGTCTGCTTACGTTGCTTACAGCAATTCCGTCGCCATACACTGACGCGTCCATTGAACTGCATGACATCACCGAAGTTGCTTTGTGTGTTTTAGTTCTGCCGACGACGATGCCGAGTCTTCCTGATATTATTTTAATGCATTCTTGGCATACCAATGCAGAGTAGAATGCCTTAAGAGGAACTTGGCGTTCATTCCCCGACGCAGTTGGATGCATAGACGACACGCCCCATGAAATCTATCGACCTGAAGTGGAGCCCCAAAGGGAATTCTATAGTGACCATCGTCATTATCATCTCATGAATACACAGTTGATTGTAGACTATCTTGGGAACATTGTATTTCTGCAAACAGGTTTCCTGGGATCTATGAATGATGCTGGCAATTATATGTTAATGCAAATTGGTCCTGGGACAAACTACCATATCTCGTAAATGTAAACATTAACTAGTCGGCTACCTATCTTTGTTTAACCCCGTGGTTATTATAGGTAACCTGTACCTAATTTCCCGTTTTTAATTCTTATTGTAAATCATATATTTAATTGTGGTACTAAATAAAGACATATTGTATTGTATTGTAACTACGATATGCCTGGATGGTGTAGTGCAGCTGCTGGCAGATAAAGAATATGTTGATGTTGTACCTTTGTTACTGAACACCCTTTCGCGCCGCCCAAATTCGGAATGCGTGCGAGGCGATTTAACCGCAGGATGTCGAGGTGCCAAATTATTGTAGAACACACAATTAAACGTGAAAACCTACCGTGCAATCGGCAGCATTTGGTGCCACCCCCAATGGTTTCAGCCAGTAGTAGTTGAGTTGTGTACATTTTTAGAGTGATCACACTTAACCCGTGAAATAGTTAGTAGACTACTAATTACAAGTAGACCTTATTTCTATTGTTTTCTTTTGTATCTATTGAACTATCACACACTAACATTCAGTAAGTGTTTCACGGTTTAAGTGTAATCATGTGGTAGAGTGATTTTCACCGGACTGTGAAATAGTTACTAAGCTAATAGACACTAATAGACTCTGCACCCATTGTTTTCTTTTGTTACAATACAACTATTAGACACTATTAAACACTGACTATTAGTAATTGTTTCACAGTCCGATGAAAATCACTCTACTATACTAATACTACTACTACTAGTACAGCTGTAGGTCCGTTTATTAACATACCCAGTTAGCCCACAAAATGATATTTGCGAATGACATCTTTAAATACCCATACTTATCTATTTGAAGTCAGCGGAAATTGAAAATTCAACTAGGAAAATACCTGACTTGGAATACATGTACCCTTCAAAGAATGATTCTTTACAAAAGAAAATTGCGTCTTGCTTTTTACATCATGACTCATCAATGGATGGTATAAACATTATATAAAATGCAATTATGTCTTGTATATGATTGTCTGCTATAAAAAGATACATTTATATTTTAATTTTGTTTGTTTATATAAACGTTTAAAAATGACTTCTTGGCCAGCCAAGAGAACCGTGGTATTTTCTTGTTCATTTTACACCGAAGTTTCTTTGAAACTTGAAATACAAACTGAATGTTCTGTCGCCGCATATAGATTTGCATTCAAACAAGATGTGTCTCTGTTTTCTTTGTGTGAGCTAATGCTTCCATTCTGTTTAGCTTTGTTCTTATTAGTAATGTTTTTTGGAATAGTCAGTGAGTTGACATTCCCACAACGTTGATTCCGAGAATATTTGGTTGCGCCTGTTTCTCGTCTTATTACTGGCTGTTCCAGTTTTTGCCAAAGCGGCTCTTCTTCGTTCAAAATCCTTCTTTCAAGAAAGTAACAGTTCATGCCTGATATTTTTTCCATCTTGAATCCATCTGGTAGCGAGCTTCTTGGTCTTCGAATGAACTTCAACTCCTTGCAGTGTCGTATAAGCCTGGAAAAAAGATTTTCTCTAGATTAAGGCGCTGTTACATGGTACAATTGTCTGCAACTGGCGTCTCTCAATGGCGTCGTGAAACAAGTTGCACTTACCCTGCATCGCGCAAAATCATTGCGAGAAAACGATTTTTCGGCGTGTAAACCCCCCCCCCCCCCCCCCCCCCCCCCCGCCATGGTTCGTGTAACATGTTTCACAACTCCATCGCGAGAAAAGTTCGCCAAAAACAGTGCCGAGTACAGCTGTAGATGTAATGGCTGGTATTCCATTTATATCACATAACTGGCCTTACTCGTAAGTTGTTGGGCTGATATTTATCCTTCCTGCCTCACTTTCGGATTCCATCTTGTTTGCGATAGTAACATCATGACCAAACAGACAATATCGAGGCATTTTAGTTCCTACTACACCAGACAACACAGAGCCAGTATGAATACCAATCCGCATCTGAAACAGAACAATGCAGTTACATCAGTAAGAAATTGGACTCATATATATATATATATATAAATTGAACAAATGTTAGGGATTAGCTGATGTAGTCCAACTTTTATTTTGGCACTAACGTTTCGGCTTACGCCTTCTTCAGAGTGCTGTTACAATTGAGGTTGCGTCATAGAGGTAATTATTTAATTGAAAATTCATGTGTGTAGGAAAATTCGTGAGTTGGCAAGGAGTCTGGTATCAAGTATGTAAAAAATTATTACTTAAATGTACTCATGGTTATGATATCAGGACCCTTAACCAACTCGTTTGTTTAAACCGAAAGGTTGGAATGTTTTCAATTTGATTATCCAAAAACGTTCTCGCTCTCTTAGGATATCTTTCTTGCGATTGATCTCCATATATATATAATAATAAGGTTGCCAATACTGTTAAATAGTGCTCAATACACATAAGTTTAGAGCTACTGTCTGATGAGTGCGTAAGCACGAAACTCGGAGTAACAGGGAATCATGTGTTGGTTTCATTAGCCTCACCTTTCTATATATATATATTTCTGTATAAATACATATATATATATATATATATATATATATATATACATATATATATATATATATACTTGACTTGAATTTAGTTGAAAGAGAAGGCAGGCAACTTCTAATGTCCTATAAAAATTTAATAAACGTTTTCGACCTTCGGTCTTCTTCAGTAAAAGTAAAATTAAAATTAAATAAGACTATTAAAAAATATGTATTTTAATAGTCTTATTTAATTTTAATTTTACTTTTACTGAAGAAGACCGAAGGTCGAAACGTCTCTATTAAAGCTTTTGTGGACATTAGAAGTTGCCTGCCTTCTCTTTCAACTAAATTCAAGATATTTCTATGAAGTGCAGACTGTGAATCCTCAAGGATCCTTTTACTGGGAGTGCATCGTTGGACAGAACACCTCTTCACTTATTCTCTCTCTCTCTCTCTCTCTCTCTCTCTCTCTCTCTCTCTCTCTCTCTCTCTCTCTCTCTCTCTCTCTCTCTCTCTCTCTCTCTCTATATATATATATATATATATATATGTATATATATATATATATATACTCGATTGCAGAAAGGTTGTAGTCTGCATTTTACACAAATATCTAATTTATTCAGTATACTAATGAGATGCAATTTGTAAATATGCAATCACAACACCCAAAATATAGTTCTTGAATATCTGCTAGAGTTTAGAAAGACTAAAAATATATTTTGACAATCATTGCATGCAAGCAATGCCGATTTAAGCAGTATTTTGGGTTTTGCATCTCATTAGATATTTGTATATTTGTGTATTTGCAGACTACAACCTTTCTGCAATCGAGTGTATATATATATATATATATACACCAAATCCCTAAAACTTTGATATTGTTGTGATATATATACACATATATATCCGCCATTTTCTATTGTCTTTCCTTTTGTTCTCAAGTTTTTCCCTTGAGAACAAAGTTCAGAACAAAAGGAAATACAATAGAAAATGGCGGATATATATGTGTATATATATCACAACAATATCAAAGTTTTAGGGATTTGGTGTGTATATATATATATATATATATATATATATATATATATATATATATATATATATATATATATATATATATATATATATATATATATATATATATATATATATATATATATATATATATATATATATATATATATATTATATGTACCTCATCAAAAAACACCTGACAAAAAAATGCATAATATCATCTTGCGGTTGGTAATTTTTTTTCTTATCACTTCCGGTGATGCTATTTTGCCTCAAAAACTTGCAAATAGGCATCCATTCAACGCTGATTATCCCCAAAACGAGCTTTGAACAACGTTTTTGCTTTTCATTTTTGAAATCAGGATTAAATTTCACTTCAGAAAATTATGGTTTGACTGATTTCTCTTCATTTTTTACTATAGTAGCCAGTCACCTTAAAGTTCTAACCTTGAGTGGTACTCCCTCAGGTGACAGTACGTTTTCTAGAAAGTCTATCATATCAAGAGCCATTCTTGCAACTCTGTATCCATCGTGCTCTGTACCGTGTAGGCTCTGTACACCACCTGCAACCACGTATGCATCACCAATGGTCTCTACCTAAAATATTGCCACATCAAAACATTTGTTTAAAAATTACAGTTTTTGGCTGTCCTTTTTAAACATGCATCTGCATTCTTGAACAAAGCTACAACAATTGAGTTGGGGGCTTGGATTTTTCCGAGTCTTTGTTTCAAGCATATATTTATTACTAACAACTGAGTTGTTGACACGATTGGCTTTTTGACGCGCGCGCAGTGGATCTTACTGAAAATGGGTCCAACCACACCCTTTTATACAATGTTGCTGTGCTATGTCAGGACCCCACGAACCCCACTACATTGAAATCAGTCGCACAGACTTTATGCCGGCTACCAGTAACATTATGTAGTTGGGATCCATTTACAAACGGACTAAAGTAAATAATGTATATAAAAACATATTGAAATTGACGTCGTGCCAACAACAAAATGGCAAAAGTTCTAGTCATACAATAATGGCCATTATTATAAACTTTCAAATATTTTTCAATCCCCCTCTTGTCAATATATAAGACGTGAATTTTTACCTAACAACAACAGTGAGACAGGAGGCGACCTGTTGGTTGTACTCGAATATATATGCCTCTAAGATTTTCACAGTTTTGACCAAAAATGTGCGGTGGATGCAGAAAGCCTTTTCGTCTTTTAATTCCGAATAAAGACGAAAAGAATGCATTAAAGTGTTTTGTTACCTTGTACAAATCCAATTCTCCACATATTTTGTCAAACTGTGTATATAAGTCCTCTAACATTTCCACAACTTCCATAGCAGTACACTTGCCGCATATAGATGTAAAGCCAACGATATCACTAAATAGCATTGTGACATTCTCGATGAATCTTGCTGGAACAGATTGCTTATTAATGAGCTTATTTGCTACATCATGGGGAAATATTGAGCTCAAAAGATCTTCCGTCTTTTTCTTTTCTTCTTCGAGTTCAGTGGAGGCTTTCTCGAGCTCAGTTTGTAACTGTTCCATTCTTTTCTTGATTTCATCCTGCGCATGCGCTTGCTCACTGACTAGGATAAGGTCACGTGTTGCATCATGTATTGGGATATCACTTAAGAAAAGACCACGCCCTTTAAGCTGCTCCAGCTTTTTTACCAAAGGAGAAGCCAGGAAAAGAATGCAGTTTGATTCAGGAAGATGAATCATTTGTCCTTTGAGCTCCATCAAGGTTTTGTTATCTTCCGGTGAAGTCGATTTCAGCATAAGCAAGAATGATCCGTTGATTCGACAAAGTACTGACTTAAAGGTGAAATCGATATCGGGTTTAACCAGTTCAAAGTACGTGGTCATTGATGTACCGTGCTGAATAAGCGAATGTCCTATTAATCTCAATAAAGCAACTCCAAGTTGTTGTATTTCCATATTGTGGTCAAATACAATATGACAGGGGAAAGAGCAGCACAAGGTAGGAATACTTATCGACAAATCATGAGGATCTGTCGACAAGACGGACTTCTTTACCGTGAAATATACACTTTCCTGACGTACATCAAAAACAATGTGGTTGATATCACCATCTACATGGTTTGTTTCTTTCACTGTCATGGTCACTGTTTGATTAAACAAAACTCTAGCCATACACGTAACAGCTCCTATTACACAGGGTTCCCATCCATGCCTTTTGGAATAATAATGCAACTCTAGACATCGGCCATCTTCAAGCACCTTACACCTAAAAGACGGTGGTTTAGCATCGTCTATTTCTTGTGCTTGGACAACAATATCCACAAAGTTATCTATGTTGTTCAAAAACTCGCAAAGAGAGCTTCCAAGAGATTGAAGGATCTTTCCTTGCGGTAATTGTAAAAACGTTAAGAAGGTGGCTTGTCCAAGTTCACGAAGAAGGTCTTCAAGATTTTGCCCTGAATATTTAAGAAACAAGGAAATATTAGAGAAATTCCCAACAATACCAATAATTGTTTTTGGTTTGGTTTGGTCATTGGTTTGGTTTGGTTTGGTTTGGTTTGGTTTGGTTTGGTTTGGTTTGGTTTGGTTTGGTTTGGTTTGGTTTGGTTTGGTATAGTAACAGTTAGGGTCAACACAACAGCTACCATCATTGCGGGCCCAGAAAATTAAAGGTAACATCTTGTTTAAAAAATATAATCAACTTCTTTGGTCTTCGGATCAGTTGTGTACACTACAATTACCAACTATAACGATCTGGAATCATTTCTAATGCGACTTTTTTTCTTTTCAATTCGCAAAACACAGCAGTGTTTATGGTAAGACGTAAAGTAACCATATGGTGATCAGTAACAAGGGTATTTGTCGTGGCTGAGGTTGGAGGGACCTGAATACACCTGAACTTCTGAATTGTTTTCCTCTGCATTTCAAGATCTGGTAATGCAATATTAAATGAACACAAATAATATCTATAAAAATCGCGATTCATTGGAACTTGTAGAGTAGAGATTGTATACGAAATTACGAATTTGGATTTCAATTAAAAACTACATATAATAGCGTAAAAATTACATAATAACAACTACATAATAGCAATTTTTACACTAGATTTACTGTAAGTTACCATCATCATCATCATTAGTGCCCTCAACTAATTATTATTATTATTATTATTAGGTTATTTAAAGGGGAGGACGATCAAATTCGGTTAAAATTGGAAATGGATTATTCCTAGTTGAAGTAACTCAATGATGACAATAAATTCATATTACTTTCACAAAAATTCTGCATTTTTAGCTCATTACTCACCGAGAAATTTGAATTTAAAAGCCAAGAGAACAATAGGTTTTAGTAAATGACGTCATTTAATTACTCACAATTTAGATGCTAATATACTTATAATAATTTTGATCTGTCTCTTTTGAATATAAATAAAGTATGTTGCTGTGTGATTACAGAAACCATACAGATACTTTCAACCGAGTTTCAAGTCATTTTCAAATTTCATCGTCGTCCCACTTTAAGAAACCTTCCATTGATTTACGTGATATTGTACACGCAATTACTTCTCTTGGATAAGACCTGCATGTCATCTGTTTAATATCGGAAAAATGTTTTTATTTTGTTTCTATTAGCGGTTTTCTTATGTCAGACCAAAAACTGAACTGTCAAAAACGATTAGGAATTAAATTATAAGGTTGGAAAAACAGTGAAAATGGTATACCACTGATACTAAACGCTCTCAATTTAAAAACCACATTATTGAGGCACATTCCGTAACTGTAAAATGATCCCAATTACCAATATTTTTTGTAAAAAGAAATTGAACTGCGTCAGTAAAAAAATTCTGTTGTTGTTTTTATTCAATTAAGCAAAGCCTTACAGACAGTATATAGCTGTAACACTTACTTCTGAATCATGTTGTCCATTTACGTTTGCCAAAATTTTAACTTTTCTATAAAGACAATCGGTGTTACGACTAAATGTACTGACTATTTTGGGGGGAAATCTGTAGATATGAAATAAGGTTTGTTTTGATCTAGATTAGTTTTTGAATCAGATATACAAGCAATCTTGATAGTGATTTTCATAAACCCGTGCAATAGACATTAGCGTAATTACTTGATTCGCTTGTCTGTAGCTTGGAGCAAACGTCTGTAACCGTGAGTAGAATATCAAGCTAGAGACAACCGAATCAAGTAATTATGAGCCATCCTCGCTGCAAGTTTCAAAAGATATGAACGTATTTAGTACTATTACACTCTAATAAATATTTTCTTAACTACTATTACTCTAATAAATGACACTTTTTTCGCGGGTTAATTTATGAAAGCCACTCTAGTAACGGCAATTTGCTAGCGAGAAATGCAATCCCAGTAAAGACACCACAAGATATCTTTTTTATAGCTGTAAAAGTTCCATTTTCTCTTGTAAGCCAATGTGTCACAGAAAAAACGTAACGTCAAGAAAAAACCTCGTGGTTAAATTCTATTCATCAAGTGACAATATTTGGAATCATAAACAAATTGATAGACGACGAAGTACAAGTACTAACATATTACTCCTGGAAACCCTAAATAACAATCCATATGACACCTGGCCATTAGAACTGAGCACAAATAACTACAATTCGATTAATAATGAACTATATTTCATTTCATAAGGTAAAATAAAGGTCGTGCATGAAGCTTCAGTGTTTCTCCGAGCACAGGTGGTGGGAAATGGTTCTTTATTGTAATTTTCAATCTAAACCTGCTCTTATATAATTTATCAACCCTTAGGCACCCACAACTCGTATATACCTATTTCAAAAAACGTTGTCGTAATGAAGTCCGCACGGTGTACACGCCGACTTGACTGCAAGGATTTTGGTAGTTTTCTAGTAATTAATGTAATCATAGCATGTTTTGGTTGCATAAAACATGAATACAAAAGGCTTAATTGCTCATAACGCTTGCCATATGGGAAACATCACACAAGGAAAGACAACTGATAGTGAATAGATTAATTTAAAGAAAAACTACCAAAATCCTTTGCAGTCTTGGAGTCTACACTGCGGTGGACTTGTTGCGACAACGTTTTTTGAATTAGGTGTATCTAATAGAACCCGATCTTTGTGATAGCGTCAGCTTCTATTGTAAACCACTCATCACAACTTCACTAATGAAAAAATATTATGAAGAAAATATCACAGCGGGTAATTACTTTAACTATGATAGCTTTAAAGGGATTTTGTACTTTGACAAAAATGATGGCCATTACACTATATACCCAACCACCCCTCTCCTCCTCTTCCGAGTAAGTTTGTTAAATGTGTTGATCACTTCTGACACGAAAGGAGAATACTCTTGAAACCGCGTTCAATTTACTCTTAATCAAAGGTGAAGGATTTTTATACGAGATTGAAGATTTAGATCAGTTATTGTGGTCTTATCGCCATAGAATCAAATATGACCAACATAGTAATTATGCCACCTCTCAAAACAGCTGGTTAGAAGTTCCACTACTGAACAGCAATTCTTGTATATTATTACTCGTGCCCAGGCCTTTAGGCCGGGAACGAGTTATAAACTGCAAACGTTTTTTTTTTTTTTTTTTTTTTTTTTTCCTCTGTTCGTCCTGAGGGACTTCTGATTGGTTAAGAACGTAAAAACAATGCCCTTCATTCATCACCTTTGAGCGACAGCGAACGCAAGCCAGGAACTTTAGGAATGCAAGATGGCCGACTACAAAGAAAATAGCTTTCAGAGACGGGCTTTTCCTGCAGTAGAACAATGTAATTTGGAGCTTTTAACTCGAGAAATACCTATATACTTATAAGAGCTTCAGGATGGGCTGTTATTTTGAGCTTCATCTCCAATACTTTGACCAAATATCGAACTCTAAATGGAGTACTTGAAAGCCGAGGCCCTCGCGATAACGACTATTTCCTATGAGCTGGAAAACTACGAATTTCTCATCCTACATGTTGCTAAACGAACATACATAGAAGCAAGTCAATTATATTCCTCATTCAAGCATTCAAGAGATCTTGAGAGGTTTTTGTACTGAATTTTAATTTAATATCGGAATGGCATGAAACTAGATTCCATTGACCTTGTATTTCGCGTTTGGTCACGTAACGTCTTTTATTCATATATATAACATCCGAAACATGAACGAAAAAATACACGATTTGTTATTGTGTCAAATATGCCGTTGTAGAAGTCTTTACAGCAAACAATTGAGATATATAGTGAAATAAGAAGTTGAATATAAAACTGGTATATTTTTGCATGTTGGAGATATCTAATACCTATGCATGATAATAGAAAGACAAAGGCACTAATAGCTGTTGACAGACAAACTAACTAATCAAGATATTTTTTAGTTTAAGTTAGCCGATTCAAAAAAGGTCATTTGTTACGGTTAGCTATTTCCCGGAATGGTGAAGAATGCGTGAAACGGCTAGGGGAAGAGTACGAACGGAGCCGGTCATTGGAGCCTCTCTTAAAAAGGGCTCCAGGCATAGGCACGAGTGAACGCACGTGTGCGTCTAGTTATATATTATTATATATTGTTATATAGCATCCAGTGGATTTCTCTGTTTTTAATCATATCTTTGTAACCTACTGCGATTGCTGATCAACTAATAAAGTGGATTGGCCGTCAAATATCATAATACGTACTTTACTGACGCGAAAAAAAATTGGGTTCAGATTTAAAAATTCTTATGTGAGATCACATCTTCTTTGACCTTTGTGTATTTAGGTCTTTGAATGGCGTTGATTGAGTTAAGCTTATTTTTGTTTCTATCTTTATTTGTAGCTCGGTGACTTACAAACAGCCATAAATTGCATATATTACATTGGCGGTGAAATACAAAACACTTTGAGTCTTTGTTTTTTGACATCCCATGGATCACCTAGCGATTATTGGTTTTTAATTGCTTCACCCTTTTTACTCCCAAGTTTCATTTAGATAGGAAAGTGCAATAGATAATGGAAAAAGACGACAAAAGTGCTAAAACATTTATTAAACATAATGAAATGTCGGTTTTCAGTATTTGATGTAAACTGTACGAAATAACTAGGGTGATATATTGTTTAAATTGAGTACTTTGATTCAAACACGGCAAAGTTGATCGGTTCTTATCAGTTTTCTATCTAAGGATTCAATCTTAAGAGATAAGATGTTAAAACCGGTGTTAAAATCCATTGGTCAAAGTGTAACAACGAGGCTTGCAGGAGGTGATAAAAGAAGGGCTTATTGCAGATATATAAAAAAACATATAAGACCTCTCACTCCGGCTATATTTGCACAGCAATTATTGTAAATTTGTCCTTTATGTCGTTTTTCGTCAACTTGTTCTTATTGCAGGCCGCTATTTCCTACAGAAGTGGATCTTAGGCAAATAGAATAGCAATGAAACCCAAACAAAGATCCAAAATAAAAGTCTACTTGTGACTTGGGTTTCCTGGATATATTCTATTACAAAGGGCACTTCAGCTTGATAGTGACAGTCAAATAGAACTGACTCCTTAATAATACACGATCCTGTAGCGATGTAGCTATTAATACATTTCATTATAAGGCAGTTGATGTGCAGTGTATATTGAATTTAATTAGACCAAAATTGAAAAGCAAAACTTGAAGTCAATGCATATCAAGCCGTTACTCAAGCCACTTAAGGCCTGGGTCAGGCAAGATTTTAAATCTAAACTTTAATTTAACTTTTCTTTACCTTTTCTTGATGAAATACTATAAAACTTGGTGTGTTGAAATAAATTGATGTGAAAAAGAACTTAAGCTTGACAATCCTTATTAAGATTGGTCACGTGACCAATTATGGAATCTTAAGCCCTGAATCGCTCTTTCAGGGCTCCGGTTGCGAGTTTTATCGGTAGATAAGAGAAAACACTGTTTATCAGTTCTAATTGGTGTCCTTTTTACATATCTAGCTGGATAGTTTGACATTTCCGATTTCTTGAGGAGTTATTGTGCGAAACAGGTCACGTGATCAAACTCAAAAAATACTTTTTAGCCTATATCTTCTGTTAGTTGCAACAATGTTCAATTATCCAATTAGAGTGGGAATGGACCAATAGTGGACTTCAAGGTTTTGCACTCAGAATTTTCCGATATCAAACACTGGGAGCCGGAAAGCATTTTTACTACTTTTTTCAATTATGACGTCACAAGTCACATGATCACCAAACCATTCAGCTAAAAAAATTAAGAACCACAAATGGCATACCCTTACGAGGCTCTATACAAACTAAAGCAATTTCTGCCAAGTTATGAATAAAAACGTTTAATTCTTAAAACTCTTATGACCCAGGCCTTAAGTAGCTTGAGTACATTTACTTTTTCTACACTTCTATCTTGCACAAAATATTGCTACTACATATATCTATCAGTGTCTGATATACAAATAGTAAGAGTATTTTTTTGTAAGATTATACTTGTACTAAGTTTTTGATTTGTTTTAGTTTAGAAGAAAGTTAGGTATGGCTTCTATTCTGAATGTGACAATCAAATTGATAAAGAAGGTAATTTCTTTCATACGTTTTACCGGAGTTTATTATCGATGCGTTAATCCTCTACATATCGGTATTAGAGTTTCGGCTTTGACTTCAATATCAAACAAAGCTCGGTTCTGTAAAGAAATGTACTAATTAGATTTTCAGATGTTTTGGGAAACCTTAAATGCAGTCACAAGGAAGTTCCAGTCAGTTGTTAGTCGATCAGACGCTGCCTGTGGTTACGCTATGTTTGGTTGCGGAAGACTTAATAATGTCTATATTCAACAAATGACTACGAGGCGGAAGGGTTTCAGTAGAGCATTCAGCACCATTAATTTAATATCACGACTTTCAAGTAGCCGAAACGAACCTTGTCATTCCCTACATGATTCAAATCAATGTATCTTATTAATTTTGCTGTATTTTATTAATGGTGCGCTCGTTATGAAAGAAAGTTATCTTTTAAAGTAAGAAGATCATTCGTTTCTTATGTTTTCTAGCTCTCTACATTCTGCTGCCTCTGCAGATTTAGACACTCTTATACTGACCATACCATTTCGCAACTAGTTTTTCAAATGATTAGAGGGGAAGGAATGATTTTTGATTTGAGTTTTTGTTTTGTCATTGGAATGTCTGGCTCGTTCTTAAGGTTTTGCGACAAGTAATCGAAACATGCACAGAAAAACAAAACCATTCACCACAGTCAAAACATAACTCTAATTAAAACAAAGCGGACACTATACTTGCCAACCAATTAAAATAAGAATGCCTCATGAATACGAGTGATTTTTTAAGGCTCTATAATGATTCGATAGGATTCTGTATAAGTCATTCTTATGTAGTTTTGTAAGGATCGAGTTATGAGCGTAATAGTCCAATAGATGCAAAGAGATGATACTTGTTAGTATATCCCGATGTTCATGTCTGAATGTGAACTTACCAAGTACTCGCGATGTGACATTTATAATTTCCCGCGTAAAGTCAAGGGAATCGCCAAACAATGTATCCTTCTTCGTTACATCATCGATGAAGTGATCTTTCGTCGTATCTTGACTAATTTGAACAATTTTTTCCCTGTTTTAGAAATGTTGCAATATTAGCATAATACAACCAGCTGACAAAAAAAGCGAAACTTCCGTAGTAATTTTTGAAAATATACGTTTACTGTCAAGTGTTCTTACTGGACTGTATCCCATGCGTCTGTTCCATGCTTGTCTATGACGAGCTTACGTAGAACGTCTTTTATCATTGCAATCTGCAAGAAAAGAAAAGTAGAAATTGGACTGTTAGATTATGCTTGAGCAATTAAAGAGAATTAAGTGAGTATTCAAATGCATCGATAGTAGTCTTCGGTGAAAGTCCATGACAGAATCGTTTAAATATGTAACACGATAACCGTACCAACGGAGTACAAAGAAATCGATCATACCAGGGTTCAAACAACACGATCTCACACCAACAGATAGTTTCAGTAAAGAATAAAAAGATAGCGACTTGTCTTCGTACCTTCCTTCTGCTTAATATTCGTATATCATTATGGGTCGGTTCTAGGCATAAACTATTGTATGATATCTCAAGGATTATGTAAATATATTGTTTCCGTCGTATTTTGAATACAATGTATTAGAAAGCGACGAATGAGAACCGAGGTAATTTGAAGTCACTGTTGGAAACCCATAGTGCCCATTGGCTCTCGCCTCGGCACATGTGATAACTCTACGATCTTCCATCCAAATCGGCCGATCCAAAGCCAAATCATCTTGAGACAAAAAGTGTAAAAATACTTACACCACGTTATATGATGAAATATGCCACGTAAAACGTCTCGAAGATCGGCACTCGTTTTGGTAATAATTTAATATTCTACACTCGTTTAATTTTTAAAATCGCTTGATGGAAATTATTTTTATTACAGCAGCTAAGAAAATTTACTACAAACTTGACTTGAAGTTTTTGTTTCTTTAATGGTCGCTCGTTTTCACGGCGGTGCTAAATCTTCCACCGAAAAGTGTGAATCTATCGGATTTATTGATTTGGAAAATGTAATGGGATTTCCTAAGAACTATATGCTTGCTAATCATGCCATAATTCTTTTTTTGGGGACATTGTTGAAAGGTGTATTGTTTGCTATGCACGTATAATTATAAACGCCGGTCACACCTTTAGTTAGTTAAGACACTGAATTGGGGATCTACTGATCGATGTAGACCGCTTTGTTGGATGCATTAGTGCAAACAGGAGATAAACAAATCAACTTCAGCATTGAGAAAAACAAAGACATACCGATGTTGTGAATAACATTTATCTGACTATCAGGAGTCGTACTGTGGCCAGTGTATATATATTGGAATTTTATTGGTTTATTTATTATTGAACTCAAAAGACTGAGTTATGTTTAGACTTGGCTTATCTCTCAGTCAACGGACTACCGTTAAGAATACAAGTAAATTATCATCCACTTTAACTTGATCATAATATTTCGCTAGTGTTATCACTATTTCCATTCAAAGCAAAAAATACTGAAAAATACCCAGTGCGCAAGTGACGTGTGGTTTGCATGGTTTGTTATGGGATAAACCCAACTTGGTTGACATGCAAATTCATAATGCGGTTTATCCTATTATCCCAAATATCAACACCGTGTGTCTTTTTGGTATAGTACATTAAAATACGACTAAAATTCAAAGCTGGTCGTTTTTGTACAATCATCTTCACACCTTATCAACATACTATAAAGGACCTCATGGGTAGCTTAGCGTCAAAATCTTCACACTACAAACAAACTCTTTTGATTCGTCTGATTTTGCAGTTTTCCACTTCGATCAGGTTTTGCTATGTCCTCAATCAATTTACACTTTGAACTAGTATGTACACATGAATTATCCTAGTACAAACTAATTGATGATTTGAATAAATCTGCATATGGTATAAATTTAGAACATATTATTTTGCTATGTAGTAAAAACTAGCAATCATAATGTATCTAATACTGATTTGATGTCTAGTTATCTAATTCACTGAAGTTTTGTCATCAGTGAAGACATTCTGCTTGCACTCTTAAACGAAGCAGGAAATTATAACCTTATAAAATGCTCATCTTATCTGAGATTGTAGTTTGTGTGTGGGTCATACCATAACTATTGTAATCAAGTCTCTAATGTACAGTAATTACTACATGTTATGGACGTCTTTGTGGAAATTTCATGTTCAACTAAGTACTGATATGATCTTTTATGGCTCCTTTCCTTACCCTTGATGACGCGGGAGGATATTTTCTTCCTTTTATTTCGGTAAAAAATATAATTATCCTAACTTCCTGCTCACTAACGTAGAAATCAATATCCAACCGGCAGCTGTGGAAAGTAAATATTCTCTTGTTGATCTAAAATTGTTATGAATACTCTAATTTTGTATCATCGATCCACCAACCTACATGCAGCTAATTTAGCCGTAGATTTAAGATATAATGAAGATCCACAAATTGGGTGATGGTAGTAACATTTGTACAATATTCACACTCATTTAGTACAAATTTAGCTGGATGAGTGTGTCACCCACTACTGGACCGTAGTATTACATTCATTCCTGACATTGAGGTCTCGCCAAATTAACATCGAAATTACTGGCAAAGCCATCGGTTTGGCAATATCTCCTATGGAAACAACATTAAATGATTGCCTACCTCTACGACGGTATTCAACGGCAGCCGCTAGAAAAGGTCTTTGATATCCAGCCAAATGTCATTGGACGATTGCTTTGTCCTGATAAGAAGCCGTGTTTGGGTTTAAGAAAGCAAATATTTCACTGACAGCAACTCGAATTAATCAGTAGCTAGGCTACCTGTCTACTTGGGTTATTTACGAGAATTGTGACTGCAGTGGTAAGACTTTGCTGTCAACGTCTTGGACTTGAAACCTGTTTATTAAACATAAATTAAAACACAAACCTCACAGTGGGCGCAAGTTCTAATTGGTGTGTTCTTCAACCATATGAATTATCTCCTGCCAGCGTTTTGATCGGGTGACCTTATTAAGCATTGTGATTGAAGCAGTGATTTAAGACATCTAGCTCATAGATTTTCGATCTCTCACTTAGATCTCATAATGGAGCTAATTCTCACCTGATTAGAATTGGGAATCTTTGAAAGGTTGTGTAAATAGTTTTGTTGTGATACTAAATTTCTGCGCTCCGTAAACCTACTTTAATTACTTAGTTTGTTTTCCCTTTCTTATTTAATACAAACAACAAGCTTAGAAATAAGTAGACATACACGTACAACGTCAATACCATAAATCAAATATGAAAATCGCGTCCAAAACTATTAGGAACGTAGAGGTCACGCCACTAATGTAATACCTCAGTAGACGACGAAACATTTCACTTGCAGCAAACTGCTAGTGGCGATAAAAAAGACACAGTATGTCAATCGCAGGAATTCGCCATTGGCGATTACATCTAAAAGAAATGCTTATGTAGTCAAGCATTAGATAATCCTACTGAAATCAGACCATAAAAGCTGTTATGGTGGCAGCGGTGCGAGAACAGTGGAGCCGCAAATAGCGAAATGAAGATTACGGTCACATTTCCCAACTATGAAATGTTAACGCTCTTGTGGTGACCTTTGATAAATAAGCCTGTTGATGATGAATGGATTTTGGTGTAGAATAAATGCACTTTTGTGTTCCCTACAAAACATCACACACATGTAATACTTTAAATGCTATAAGACTGGAAGGCCAATGCTCCGAGTACGAACTAGGCAGGCTAACCGCACGGTATGCAGAAAACTATTGATTGTGATATTCTTTATGAGAAAAAACGTTCACCTCATTGGATGAGTCATGAAACTCTTTCATAACATATTTAGTTCTATCTAATTATTTTCTGACCCTCTTTTGTTAAAAAAATTCCTGAGTTTAATTTATTGAACAAAAATTGTAGGAAACATGGCAAGCATCTTTTGACCATTGTTTTGAACACTTATGCGGCCTGGATGATATCTTTTCACAAAAACTTTGTTTCAAAGTCAGTGGAGTTTGCCTTTTATTTCATAAACATCTTATCATGGGTTAATACGTTTTCGTCCGGAAAATATGCCCGTTCACATTGTTAATTACTTAAGTACATTTTGTCGATCCTTTTTGCTCTTTGACAGCAACTGCATTAATATGGATGCATTAAAAAAAGAAAAACTGGCTTTGGTTGGTTTAATTCATATCAGTTGAGAGTTTGATAGACTTTGCCAATGTCATTATGACAAGCTTAATTACACTGTAAATCTATTCATCAGGTGAAAGTACTAATAATAGTAATATGTCTCCCATGTAGCCATCATAACAACGCTGGACTATAATGCTACCATCAGTTGCCAAAGGGATTATTAAGAAAACTATCATTAAAACATGAAAACATCATCTTTCGTAGGGTGTCTTCTTAAACAGAAAAGGCTTGATAATTACCCAATTCTTTTGTACCTCAAGTAGGAAAAAACACAAACATACTCTTGATTGAATAGCATTATCTTATTTCTTCTGATTGAAGCGAAGCAATTCTTACAAATTTGAGACTGAGTTGCGTAGCCGGGAATTAGGTGAAGTTGAATTATCTAAGATGTGTAAACAACTGGAATAAATAGCAGCAAGTTTTAACTAAGGCATTAATGACTTACCTCAAGACCGTATTTGACATACATTGCACCTTAATGTACAAAGAATAGAAAATGTTTATAAACAGGTATATTAACATTTTCCCTGCTGTAACACGATAGTAGGGCAGATGTTTTTAAAAGACATTTATCATTTTATTAGTTCTATTCAGTTGGGCAAACATGTTCCAATGAGGTTGTAAAATTTGAATACAAAACCATCAGAACGTGATCTAAATATATGTATAGACTCATATGTTATATATATACATAATGAACAACATAGATGCAATAATAATATAGTAATAATAAGCACTGACATACGTCCTGTACAATGGCAAGAAATTGATTATTAATTGCCTAAATACTTACGTTTTAGCAAAAGGGATTATATTTACACGAGTTCGTCTATTAGTATCATCTGGTTGTATTTGTCGTTTAATACAGACATATTTTTTGGGATACAAATATATTTTTCTGTGTTGTCCAAGGGGAGAAAATCCCGCGTTGAGCGAGTAAAATGTTCGCCTTTTTTACCCTAAAACAAAAGGTGTACTAGGAAATATATTTTACGACACATCATAATTATATGTATTCTCTTGTTCTTGAAATTTTTTTTCAAAAAAGGAAAACGACTACATTCGGGCGCCGATCGGGATGTTTTCGTGACCAATGAATAAGGTTGATTTTATGTGCCGTATATATATATATATATATATAACTTCATAAAAGTTCTCTGATGCCAGTATTGAGTGTAGCATCATGCAATGGATTATTTGCCGTGGAACACGTCTCCTGAAGTTTGAGTCCCAAACATACATCATGGCTATCAAGTTTTCTTAGATTGGATGATATATATAATCAGTAGATCTGCTATTCCGCAATATCCTTTCAGATACAAAGAGTGCGATAAATTATACTTCTTTAGAGTGTACGCGAGTAAAGTCGTTATTTATTTGGAGTTCATCAATCTTTTCTTGCAAGCCCATGAGGGCTACCAGCTTTTCTCTGTCCATTTCGTCAAAAGACGCGTCGTCGAACTGTCCATCATCTGGAACGTACTCCAGCTCAGGTGTAGAAGCCAACCCATTTTCAGTTTTTTTAACTATGGCGGGAATCTTATGGACTGTAGTACGCCTCTTCATAGGACAGACAGAAACTACTGGTTTTGATGCCTCTCTTGATATCGATGCAGGCTCCACAGAGCTGGCGCGTCTTCGAGTAGTGGGTGAATTGGTTGGTGAAGCCATTGGAGATCGGAACATACAAACACTATTTGGTGCTATAGAAGATGTGATATCGCTAATGGACGCTCTTTTTGCAGCGAGGGTACTGCGCTTTACAAAGAAGCATGGCAAAGGGTTTGGCACTACGTCATTGACTTCATACACGTAATCTTTTGGTTGTTGGAGTGACCTATCAATAAAAAACATCTTAGTAGTATTTGACTGTATGTAATGTAGTAGGTGTTATCGTCAAAAGACGGGGTTAACTGCTTACATTCCCCTTTTTGGCATTTTGAATTGATAGGATGCGGCATAAAAGCGAAGCGATTCCCATTCACAATTCATATGTACATAAATATTATTGTTATATACCAACTGTCAAAATCAATTTTTCCAGTGCTCTGATTGGGCGAGAGCGCATCACGTGAACGTCAACAAATTTTGCTGTTTCCTTAGCAACAACTCTCAGCGGGCAACAGTGAGTTTTAATGACCGGTAATAACAAAACCGGAAGTTGATTGAGCTTTGAAGGCACGTTTTTGGCAGCGCGCGTTTACAAATTCATTCATTCGGACATGCATGTGACAAAACTCGTGTTTATTTTCAAACTTTTAAGACCAATATACAACATTTATTCCGAGAAAAAGATGATAACAAACCAGGAATGTCACCAAAAGAGCTGCAACAATTCTCCGAAAAACTATGTGTGAAAAAAGGTCAGTTTTGTGTGAATTTTGATTAAAAACTTTAACTGTAGGCAGCGACGTTTTTCTTTTTATTTTGTTCTTTGACAGTTGGTATATAACAAAACACTTATTGACTGGGACCTCGGGAAAGCAGTATGTTTTGTGGTCCCTCGGCCGTCTCTCGGGTTTGCATGTGAGAGGATTGATGCTTAAATATGTTTCCTCCACATTAAGGTGATTCCTCTGTAATAGATCCTATCTGAATAAAAATCGCTTAAAATTTGATATTTTGTAGGTTTTGAGTTACTTATCTCGTAACTAACAAAAGAGAGGGAGTCACCGTGCTCGTTTGTGAAATATTTGGCTTGATAGACAAGGGTTGATAGACAAGGGTATTTTAACAATTTCGCGCGAACGTTCGATGTATTTCGTGTAAATAATTCGTTAATGTGTATATCTGGTCTCAGAAAAAGACTGCAGAGACTTAGAGTTAGCAGTATTTTACTAGAAACAGTAAAATAGTAAACTATCTCACAAGAAAGTTTCTTTTTCTTCTCTTCTTTTTTCATTTTTGTACCCCTTTTTTACAACTTTCTAGAGAGCAATATACCTGCCGAAATGTTGGATTATTGACAAAAAGGCGTCAATTTTTCCATGTTCCTACGAATATTTTTTCTTAATTTTCAAATATGTTGTGTGAACCATTGCAAGAAAGCAAGTTTTGAATTAAAAAACGGCGTCACCGTGCTCGTTTGCGAGATATTTTCTAAAACATCGTCATAATAGGACACTTTTTCGAGAGGGGGAATGGGGCGAGTTTTATAAAAATTGCGTTTTATCGCACTAAAGATTAGAAAAATGTTCCAAATTGAGTTTTGTAGCGTTTTTAATCATACCTTGAAAGAAAATGCTCGTAAAGTCGCGACTCTGTGCTTTTTGAACCATGCGCAGTAGGCGTGCGTGGTGCAAAACAGAGGAATCACCTTAAATTACGGTTTTTTATTCCGAGCTTTCGGACCTAGGGTCCATCATTAGGAATAGAATGGAATCGTATCTGACAAACGTTTACAATACAATTCCATTCTATTCCTGATGATGGACCGTAGGTCCGAAAGCTCGGAATAAAAAACCGTAATTTAATGTGGAGGAAACATGTTTTCGCATCTTTTTTGTTCTACGGTTAGCCTTGTTGTCCACTAAGACGGCGTTTTACTTTTGGTGCGAGAACGCAAAAAAGATGCAAATAGTGTGGACGTAGCCTATGTAAAGTACTGCCTTGAATAATGTATACACCTATTTCAAAAAAGGTTGTCGGGCGAGAGGCTTCAAATGTACGCGACTAGACTAAAAAGGAGTATGGGTAGGTACTAAACTTTACTCGCTTTTTCAGCTTTAACATCAACGAATGAAAATCTATTGTGCATATAAAGCTCAAGCCAAGCTAGTTGAGAATAGTTGTGCTGATATTTTTGTAGTTTTCTAGCTTTTACTTATTTCTACCGATACTCCTTTGCGGGTGAGTCGAGTAGATTTCAGGTTTTTTACCGACGTTACATGAAACAGGTGTATTTAAAAGTAATGTATGGAATTTAGCCTAAGACAGATAATGCATAAATATAAAAACCGATTAATATTTCCTACACGTCCGTCGCACTCTATGACTCAGACTCATCGGTATTTGGCTCAGATCAGTACATTTGGACACTCACTAACGGCAAGGTTTCGCGGCTCAAACTGGTAAAATTCACCTTTGTAACACCCCACGTTAAAGGTAATGTTACACGGATCGATTCGCAACAACGATTTTCCGCGCAACGCTTGGTCAAATTGATAATTTTGCCTTAAAAGTTTTTAAAATTCATATCAAACATTTGCAACTTGTTCACTGAGCAAAAATATTGCTAAAAATAGTTGCATTTTGTATTTTCCATGGCATAAACTTTACGGGTAACATTTGTTGCGTGGAAAATCGTTGTTGCGAATCGACCCGTTTAACATCACCTTTAAGGCCGATTTACACGGTACGATTTTGCCTACAACTTGTCGCACGCAACCTGCCTCCGACATGTCTTAAGCGCCATTCACACGCTCACGACTATCACGCCATTTTCCTACGACTGTCGTAGGATTCAAAATGCTACGACAAATTTTAGGCACGACTTTGTTCTAAGATGTGTTGTATACGTCAAGTTGCGTGCGACAATCGTACAGTGTAAATCAGCCTTTACATGCACTTAAGACGTTGAAGATCGTAACCTACGTCATACACTTATTTAATTACCGCTTTTTATGAGCGCCCACGAAAGGGTGCACAATCAGCATGGTTAGCATGTTCTTTCTTAGAACCCTTTCACAATGTGTCTGAAATTGTTATTCTAAGTATAAAGATTCAAAAGCAAGGTTTTGTTCGGCTTTCAGTTCTCCTTATAAAAGATTCTTATAACCGTTCTGTAGCGAAGATGAACTAGTGCCTAATGCCAGAGAAATGACAAAGCAATTCATAGTTTCCCATTGTTAACTTACTCTTTTGTGTCAACACTAATGTTTATGCGACCAGGTTGACTACCTGACTCCATCTTGTTGGCAAGGGTGACAGTACTTCCAAATAGACAGTAACGAGGCATCTTCTTGCCTACCACCCCTGCCATGACCGATCCTGTATGGATACCAATACGAATCTATGCAAAAGCAAAGAATTAGATGAAGCAAAATAATTCCTTCTTAGTTCAGTAACTAGTTTTTGTCTATTCAGTTGATTTACCAATTTACATGCTTTCCATGCAGAAAAAATGGTTTATACCGTAATAATTCCAATAAGCGCCGGGGGAGCTGACTCAATTTTCCAAGGGTAAAGAGATGGAGCTTATGTCACTATTAGAAAATATCACTCTCCAAAAACTGGTGGTAAAACAGAGTAACATGTGCAAGAACTGTATCTATTTATCTATTATTTATTTATTCACTTATTTACTTACTTACTTACTTATTTGTTAGTTTGTTTGTTTGTTTAAAGGGAATTTGTACAAATAAACTTGTCAAAATAAAAACACGATCACAATTTCGGATACGGATACTGACGTCACCGTACCTTTATTGGGTTCTTATCAACAGGAGAATGCACGGCCTCTGTAGCTTCCATCATGCTACATCCCATGTTTAAGACTTTGTCTGCATGATTAGCACAAGGGTGTGGTAAACCACCTACCACCATGTACGCATCTCCAATAGTTTCCACCTGTAGATAACGATAATAAAGTAATCTGACAATCTCCAAACTGAAAGTCCATTGTTAGTTAGAAACTATCTTACAGGGGAAACATGCATTCCATATCAAAGTGCATTGAGAAGTATTTTGAGACCCTTTAAGAAGCTCTTTACATTTACTTGTTGGAAAGTGTCTGTAAACAATCACAAAATGCAGTGGAAGTCGCGCCTAATCACAACCACTTGATTGGAATGTTTTTGGTGAACTATTTGTCATTACGTGTGGTTACGTCCACAAAATACAGACTGATTAGCAAGCGTATCGTTTGTCCCTTACTAGGCTGCAGCTTGAGTACTAAAACACTCTCATTATTAAGTCTTCCAGTGCACTCAGCAATGTTTTAATCAATTAATCTAACACTTCAACAAGTTACTCTCGACATTCAGAGATTTTTAAAATACATCAACACACTAAATCTTTTTTTGAGGCTCTTCTTTTATTAGGAAGAGAGTGTGGCTGAGTTGTGCGGGCGTTGGTGTGTCACCTCTGTAATCTCGGGGATCGATTCTCAGATGATGTGCCGACTTAGCTAGTTTGTCTGTTTGCCTAATTGAAGGGTTTTTCTCTAGGTCCTCATAACAATCATATAGATTCGTGAGTTGCTATAGCAATAACCACTTTCAAGACTTCAAAGACCCTCCTCGTTGTTCTAGCCTCTGGCACTCAATGGAGACACACATGAGTCTCATTCATGTACCCCATACAATGTTGCTGTACGACGTCCAAAAACATATTTCATAAATATTGATCTGAGTTGTACATCAGTTTCCGGTACATAATTATATCTCAAAGAGTAGAGGAAAACATCGAGAGAGACAAGAAAGATCTGATAAACGACATAGGAACTAAAGAAATAGAAAATTCCCTTAAATTAGCTGTACTTCAAGGCCGGTGTGGAATTCGGTTGACAATGGTTCTATTAAATAGCTATCCCTTGGGCATTCTTGTCCAATGTACGATAACGATAGGTTAACTATTTATCATACACTAGCATACACAATTACCCTTCATAGGTGTTTATTTATATATCAGTCAATGACATCAACTAAGTACGTTTACACCTAAAAATAACTTGACTACAAAGGAGTGCCATCTCTTGGAATGCGTGATGAACGCTTTGATATGACTGTCAGACGATAAGTCCAAGTACAATTTAACCTTTCACTTTAAAAGTTCTAGAAAGCTATTAATTCTACCTTAAAGAGTAGTATAAAATACAAAGGCGATAGTCAATAAACTACTACGCTTTCAACAGCTACGCTTTCAACAGCTCACGGGGAGATCTTTCTATTTGCTTCAGTTCAGTTTGGTTGTAGTTTTTTGCTGTCTGTTTGTTTGTTTGTTTGTTTGAGGATTTTTTGAAAGCTTCCTTCCCTTGACTTGTATGTAGTATGTAGATTACATATGATGATTGAAGTGTTTGCCGAAATTCGCTTAGCTCTAAATATCCTCGATGGAATGAATTATATGACCAGTTTTTTGGCTTTGGTACCTTCCGCTGGTCATAAAATTTTAGGCTCAAGATTCACAATTGACGAGTTCAAAACTATACTAAGATATTTTTTTAGACAGCTTAGGCAAGATATTTGTTGTTTCAAAAGATTTATAAGGAAATCGAAATCCGATTGTCTGAGTAAAACCGCGATTGAATTGTTATTGTTAGCTGGTACGTTATTGAGCTCAGCCGCGGCTTATGAGAATCCCAGGTGACTTGATAATTGGACTTTAAAGTATTGAAGGTTTTTCGCTACAATTTTCAATCAGTTCATTCTTAATATAACCGCAACCCAATAACTAGTCGCCGCTGATACGCTGATCATTGATTATGTCCCAATTAAAAGCCCTTTTCTGTTTGTAAGATAATTAATGATCGGCTGCACAATTACAATTCCTATAATCCCCATAACATACATTTTTGCTCAGTAATAAGACAGCATGACCTGATGTATATTTCCTCTAGTTTCTGTTCTTTTCGAGTTCGCCGAAAAGCTTACAAGTTTATCAGGTATACTGCGGTTTTGACTGCAGAAGTGTATTAATCAAAATTCTGGCAAGGAAGAGACCCAGCGACAATTATTTCTTGTCCATAAAGCAACAGACCCTTAATTTCTAGTTATTAGCTATATATTATATGTTATATCCAACACATTTACTGTTTTAAGAATAGGATGATGTTAAAATCAGTAAGGGAACTGGGAAATTACAAAAGTTTCTTTATCGGAAAGGCCCCGGTTGCACCGGCGAAGGATGAATGGCGCTATCTGTTGGATAAGTCATTATCTAGTGGATAAATCACATCATCACTTTAATATACACATTTATCCAACCTATCCACCCTCAGTCGTCCACTGGTGATGAAATCCTCTCAGAGGCACTTCAAAGAGGTGCATGACAGTTGATGCAAGTCAACACAACCTCACCGGCCGTTTGATGAGGGCGGGTAATGTTCGGGTTACGCGCTTCGAGTAACGCGCTACACCACACCCATTTTTTCCTGTGCCACATCCAGCACGTACTTCGAGTTACCGACTTTCATATTCGAGTTACGTAAATAATACGTTTACTTGGAATTATCAGATTTATTCTCTCTTTTAATCTAAATATTTAAATAAGACTAGATTTATGTGATTCAGTAACAATTGTATTAGTAATACTGATCGAGTTCGTATTTTTAGCAAGATCACTGGCGGACAGCAAATCTAGCCGAAAAAGAAAAAAAGAATCAGAGAAAAAAGAATGAATAGTTTATTTCTGCTATGAAACACAGCCACCCTTATCGGTGTAGTGGATCGAATTTCTAATTCAGTAGAATATATATAAAACATTATAATATAGCTCAATTATAACACACGTTGTGATTGGCTGAGAGACCACCAAAATCTATGCTCTATTTCACCGGTAAAGACATGGTTTTCTGACGAATGATTTTACCAAAACGTCTATTTACAAATTTCACTTTAGTCAGGAGACCAAAACTTAGAAATGAACTAGAAAATACTTTCCATCATTCCAGTTATCGTTTAAATTTACAAACTAAGCCTCGTGGTCGGACAATAACAATGAAACGTAAATATTTATAGAAAATGACTTGTATGAGCATGAACTTGCAAACGACGCCAGTATAAATCAAATTTAAGGAACTAGAATTCACAACATGGGAAATTGTTTTTCTCCCAGATTAGTTTCGATCAATAAGAGTTATTTTTCATTGAACAGTTTTGTTTCTTACTTACAAAGAGAGGCGAAGATTTCCAAAACTGACTGTCGCCACGATAGACAACTTGTTCAATCATCCTTTGTATGAACCAACTACGCCAGTGTAGAGATGTTTTGACACAAGCTACCGGTGAACAGCCAACAGATAATTCAAATCAACAGCTTCTCGTTTACCAGCAAAATCCTTATCCTGCAAGTCTCTTTCAAACTTCAGCTTTTCCAACCGAAAACATGGCTTTCAATTCACACAGCGAACGCTGCTTGATTCGTCGAAAGCAAGTAAACATTTCCAAATCTTGAAGTACTGTAAGTTATTTTTGGCCTTTTCGTCCATTTTCGAGTCATTGTTCCATTATAAAAACAGAAAACTCTCTTTTCAACATATTTTTTGCTGAATTCTTTCGATGAAAGTTGTCAAACTGTTTTGTCAAAAACGCCGCTTTGAGTCACACTGATAAGTCAATAGTACGACAAATCTGATTGGCTTGCGCAAGTTTTGAGAATTTTAGTTTTGATCAGAAAATAACACAACTTGATCGTTCTTAAAATACCTCTTGCTATATCATAAAAGCAATAGAAGCTTGTTTCTATGACTCTACCGGTGTAATAGAGCACGCGCGATGTTGGAAGAAACACGAGAAAAGTTTAAAATCACGAGCCTGTAGGTCGTGATTTTCAAACTTTTCTCGTGTTTCTCCCAACATCACGCGTGCTCTATTTCACCGGTAGAGTCATAGAAACTATCTTCTATTGCTTAAATAAAATATACGTGAATGTAAATTTTTGCCCATCGTTTGCATTGAACTTTTGCATGGTGGACAACATAAAAATAGAAATGTAAGCTTTTCATGTTATCCAAATTATGATTGAATGCAGTTTTAGCTGTCTTCTATATATGTATGCGTAAATGAAAAGAGGTATTGAATCTAAGAGTTTTACATAAACGTATAATTTACGTAGCTCGAAGATGTGAGTGAGTATGAGTTAGTTCGAGTTATGCACTTATTCTGGCAACTCAGGGCCGTAGCCACAATTTCAACATTGGTCCGATTTTTTAAAAGTTGGTCCGGTTTTTTCGTTTTTCCACACGGATTCATGCTTTCAAAACTATGATAACAGCGGTTTTAGTAAAAGTTGGTCCGGTTGAAACCTGACTAACCGTACCGGTGGCTACGGCCCTGCAACTCGAAGCGTGTTGATGCACATGGTTTGCAATTCCATGTCCCAAACGAAATCTACTGTTGTCTGACAAAACAAATTTCCTTGACATGGGGTAAATGAATGAATAGAGTTGTTTCATATACAGAAATAACGACTCTGCGTATGTTGGCGCCAGAATCAAGAACAGTCTGTTGTGATTATAAGTAATATATGCAAAGGAAAAAAAATTAAACAAATATTTTGAGTGGTGAACGTCACCTCTACCCCTCACATCACCTTTCACGCAACTAAATACAATTCTCATACCCAATAATGTTGAAGTTTTTTAACATATTACTTATTCAAAAGTCCAAGAAGATTTTTGTGGCTGTTTCTGTTTACAAAAGCGTTCGCTGCACTCAATTAACACATCGATTGCTTCAATAAAGTGCGTTATTGAATCTTGCTTTCGGTCTTAATAAAAACTCTGTCTGGAGACAAAGAGATTGTTTTATTTCAAATAGCAATGACAATTTATTCAAATTGCACAGAAGATTATGACTTCCACTTCTCTATCAGCAAATGAAAGGAAAAGAAATCCTACCTAAACCATTAATTAAAATGCAAATTTTGATTACCAAGGGTGAAGGCAGATGTTTTCATTTTCCTTCTTCTGAAATTTTAATAATATTATGTCAACAAAAACAATGAACTTGTCGCTAAAAGCTTTCAAAAAACATTGCCAATGTGAAAATATTTCCCTTTGCTGTTTCACCATTGACAGTGAAGAAAAGTGTTGTCGATATGTCAAGTGGAAGTAACGATCAAGTTGATAACTTATTGAACGAGTTCTCTAGTATGGGTCGATTAAGATAACAATTTTCCCTTATTTAAATCAGACTGATGAGAATCTTTTAGAAATTAAGGAAATCATTTGATGGTCAAACGCAAATTATAATAACCTTTCCAAAGATTCGCTTGTGGATTGTTTTATAAAAATGTAAATGTTAAAATACTAAATAAAAAACAATCAGAAACAAGCCTACTGTAAAATCAAATAGCCTGAAGGTGCTAATAAAAATACGTCTGTGCATTAATGCTTTATCAGTTGCAGATATAATTTCGCCCCATGAGCTTTGTCTTGGTGTTGTATATCCCACAATATTAAAAGATAAAAAAGCTTCTTGTTTAGAATATAAATAAAAAAGGCAAGCGGAAATATTCCTAGGAATGGTTAGGGGTCAAGTAGTTTATCAAGTAAAGCATACTTGACGTTCTTACCTTGTAGACGTCGTTCATTCCCGACAACATATCGAAGTAAGTGTAAAGCTTATTCAGCAACTTGACAATATCCATGGGCACTACATCATCATTGGAACAGAGTGCTGTAAATCCTACAATATCGCTGAATAAAATCGTAACCACTTTGTAGCTTTCTGCGGGGACAGGCTGATTTAAGCGAAGCTTGGCAGCGACCTCCTTAGGCAATATTGAGTGAAGTAAATCGTCAGTCTTCTTTTTATGATCAATCAATTTACTTTCAATCTTTTTTAAATTGTTGCTAGTTTCCTCCAGTTTTTCCACCAATTCTCTTTCAGCTCGCCTTGCGTGAGACATGAAAAGAAGGTCACGGGTGGCATCGTGAACGGGAATGTCACTGAAGAAAAGATTTTTGCGTCGAAAAGAGTTTAAGTTTGCTACGCGGGGTGAGCATAAGAAAAGAAGACAATCTGATTCTGGGATATACAACATTTGTCCCTTAAGACGCAATAAGGCTTCTTTTCCATCTTCAGATTCCGACGTTGACTCATCGTTAGAAGGGAATGTAATTACGCCAGGTTTTGTGGTGACGATGAAAACCGTATTAATATGTGATATGACAGACCCAAAACTGAACTCCATACGAGGTCGTGCAAGATCAAAAATATCCGTAAACATGATAGTGGACTGCGGTTTGTATTTTAGAAGTCGCATGAGTGATAGGCCAGTTTGCTTGATTTGAAGTTTGCGGTCAAACATTACATGAAATGGAAAAGCCTTACAGAACGACAGCAAACTCATTTTTTCGCCGCGTTTCTCATTCCTGGCTGTCTTGGACGTTGAGGCATCTTGCACTGTTTGGCCCCGCATGTCAAACGTTTGTAAACCCAGTTTAGACGTAGTGGGACTTTTTACCTCAACTTCACGTATGGCGAATGTGACGTGGTCGTTGTTGTCGTCCAAATCCTGATGAATCTCACAAGTCATTTCAGTGTTTAATAGCTTATGAGCGATAGCCTTGACAAGCCCTATTACAATGTAGGAAAGTCCTGGCCGTTTGGAATAATAGTGTAACAACAACGTCCCGTCGTCTGTTTCTGTACATCTGAAAGACGGTGCTTCCATGCCTGGGTAGATAGATTGTAAATGATCATGGAGGGCATCAAGGTTGCACAGAAAATCGTGCAAATTTCGGCCAAGCACGCGCAAAATGCGATCATAGCCTGACTGAACACAGTAATCGAGGAAATGCGCTCCAAAAACCTCCAGTACAGGATTGAGCTCGAGTCCTGTAAGAACGACAATAAATTATGTAAGTGACAATTAAATTGCTTGACAGATTTCTACTAATAACACACACTATAAGTAGTGGAGTGGTTTCAACATACCTAAAATCTCACAAGCTGCAGCTACTAAGCTCAGGGTTTCTTGATCATCGTAGATTTTGTGAATTAGATACGACCCACCATCGAGTTCGACTCCAGCCTTTGCGCTAAAACAGATACAAATGTCAACAAATGCTAGGTTGGAAATCAAACACATTCGAAACCGCTAAAAAGGCCAACTTCAAACTACTGTGTGTGTGGATAATGCTTACATTATCTTCCTCCAAACATCCTCGCCAAATTTACTGATTACAAGATCAGCTAGAGCACAGTGAATGAAGCCGTACTGAAACATAAATAACATCGTTGTTAGTACAAACAATTTTCTCCAATTCGACACTATTTGATTTGTTGAAGTTACCCACCATTTTGAGTCCCTAACAACAGCCCGTTTGGTTATCCAGGGCTTGCGAAGGCATTGACGGCGATCGGCCACTGAATTATTGCTATCCGGTGCTCGTAAGCTAGTGATGATAATTAAAGCGTTACCCAAGGTCACGTGTAAAATGAAGGTATTGTGTGAATGGAAGACTTGTTATTAAAAACATGTCTACAATCTAATTGTTTTTTGTCTTGTGATTACCTGTTCCATGGCAAATATTCAAAGAGCGACAAGCAAATGAGATAGCCTTAGTTCGCCTACAACTGAGTTTCTGACAACAGCTGACAGTATGAGCAATGCCGTGACTTGTGCACTGTTACTGGGGGATTCTTGGGCTATTCAATTTCATTGTCTGTAAGTAAATAGCCTGAGTTGAGAAGGTACATCACCAGTCTCTCACAGCAGTTAATTCAATAGCACTGGTATTTATAGCTAGCCAAAGTGACGATAGCCTGTCAAATGATATCTTCATTTGTCGGTGTCATCTTTCCTCGATCAGCAAATCTTTTTCTGAGCGACATGTCTTCAATGTACATCTGTAAAAACAGGACTTCATCTAGATATTGACACAAGATTTTTGTCTCAAAAGTAGTTCACTCCACTGAATAACTTGTTCTGTACTGAATCAAAAGTCAAATGTATCACCCAATACAAAAGGAAGATGAACCTCCTGTTTCAGTTTCGTTATTTATATTGTGTCATATTCAAACCTCAGTAGTTACTCAAAGCAATATGAAGTTTGTTTACCATCACTGATACATTTTTTCTAAGATTCATAAAACTGAGGCGCTTGATCCCAAGAAAACCATGAGCTACTTGCTAATGGTTAGTTGCTGTGATGTTGGAGAACCGGCTTTTTTGGCGTCGGGACACGCCGTAAATCACTGTGTGTGAGAGTTGCTTTTCAGCAGCTTTGTCAGAAAAAAGCAATATCCCTATGCACTAGTGTGTCTTCATAGATCAACTCGTATCAATATCTGATATTTTTCGATGGGTTGTCATGGTAAAAAGATTAATAGTCGGCATAGAGAAAAAAATAACCTCGATCTGTAAAACATCTAGCAGTACAAATTTGTTTGTCATCAGACTGGTGTCTATGTCTGCTTGGTGAAATTGGTATTTATAACTCTGCAACTTTGAAGCATTATTCTACGGCTGTTGTTGATAAGTAACCTAGTCTTTATACAGTTCGTTTTTATTTTGATCTTTTTATTCGTTTTGAGTGAGTTCATCTCACATTATTTATTATTGATTCTTTTCTCTATCTTTTAGGTTCCCGAGAGACTGACGTTTTAATGTAAATATTTTATTAGAAAGCTCCAGGGCAAAAATCTTGTCTTCATAATGTGGTATTTTTTGATGGATTTTATTTCAGCATGCACAAATGCGTTTTGATGATTGGTTCACATTTGGACTGTCCGTCCCCCAGGTACAAAGTATACCTGGATCTCCAACCAACTTAAAAATAAATTGAATTTACAGAAACCATGCTGCTATTTAACGATAGCTATGAGTGTATTTTATTCACTCGAATTCACGAATAAAAAGACAGAAATTGATGGATTCCCAGCTGGTTTGTAAAAGGACTTGTAGTTTATTCCGGTTTGTGCAGTTTCTCCCATGGAGCGACCAAAACGCTTTGCTTCCTTTCTCCACTGGTGGACATTTCAACTCTTTGTTTCTTATCTTAAAAGCAGTTGTGTGTTCTCACATTAGATACCAGAATATGAGTTTTTCCATTACTTTATCTAAAAATAATTTTAATGACAAGGGGAGGGATTCTATTGAGCATTTGCAAGTCTGCTAACAATCAATGTGGTTGATTTATCTCAGCAAAACAAAGTCTACTCTTCTCTCTACTGAATTGATCATTTTGAAATCTCCATATCTATGATTGGCCAATCCGCCAACAGTCACATGCTTATCGACTAAAGTTCTCTGAAAGGGTATCCTAGATGGTGTATTTGAGATTTTTTTTCTCTCTCTCTCTCTCTCTCTCTCTGATTATAGCTAGACCAATCAGAAATCAAAATGCCCATTTAGTAATTATCTTAATCATCATCATTTACAATTTTTTATCATTCTCTACATTCCTACCATTATTATGCCCATTAAGATTGAATTATGTTGGCTTTGTACAAATCAAGAGATTTGCTATCTTTCATTGCATCTCTTCATCAATAAAGAGATTTACTATCTTTCATTGCATCTCTTCATCCTAGCTTTTCGCGGCCCACCGTCAACGGCGACCAACTAAAAGGAGATCACTTGCATAGAGTCGTTATCGGCTTTCCTTGATATAGCTGTCATTTGGTCTCTTTTACCGACGAGAATGAAATTGAAAAACCGACTGTTTTGCCAGCTGCAATCAAACGAATCAGTGAAGAATTGCAATTAGGAAATAAAAGCAAAAACTAACACTCGGAGGCTTTATGTTCTTTTTTAAGAGTAAAAAAACAAAATTCGACGTTACGAACTGAAATTATGTATATTGTTGTCACATATTTTCGACGATTTCTGTCTTTGCTGAACTGTACATAAAATAATATTTGAAAATCTAACATACAAGCAGGAAGATTCACGCGGCGTGTGTGTGACAACCAATTCGATCCCCACTTGGTGGTCTGTCCTGCTGAATTCAAGATTCTTCCGTTTTTCATTTCAATTTTTATGGTGCCTATCGTATTTGCCATGCAATTACGACTCTAACAGTGTTCTTTCTCGTTCGCTATTTTTGTGTTCCCTTTTTCAAACTTCATCAGTTGGTATATTTTTCAAATCCAGTCATTGTCACGTGATTTAGGTACATCTATTTCAGTCCGGCGGGGTTAAGGTTAGGTTGTTAAAACGTCTTGTCTCAATTCATATTAGAGACGGGAAACTCGTCTGACAGGAAACTCGTCCTACTTTCCCGGCCAAAACGACGAGAAAGTTGGACGGATAATTCGTCTAATGATAAAAACCGTCCTAAATTCCCATAAGACGTGGAAATTGCGACGGGTTTTCTGTTTATAAACATTTTTGTGCAACGAAATTCCGTCCGAGACGAGTTTCCCGTCTCTAATATGAATTCAACAAATGTGAGTGATTTGAACAAAATGTCCATTTTTGTTTAGTTGCTACACAATCCTTCGACCATCTTTCCCCACTTAGTATAGGTTTACATCGTTGGTAAATCCTTGTAGTTCATACGGACAGTGTGCCACTAGTGTTGTCAGTGACAGTCCTATTTACGGTCGGCATTTTGCGCATAAAGACGCCAACAGTCAATGATGGACCACTTACAACCATGAGCAATTGTGTGCCACTGTTAATACGTGCTTGCATGATTCTGATCGATGTTGGAACAACTACGCGCGCTTTTTATCAATCATATATACAATAATCATGCAGATTATACAATATAAACTGTATTGGGGTTAGAAAGTAAAGAAAAAACATAACAAATAAAAAAGCAAACAACAAACAAACAACAAAGAAAAAACAGGCAAAAGAAACTACGGAACGCTCAACTACTTTGACAATGGCTTTAGGGCTGTAATCTAAGCCAAGTGTTTGATTATGGAAAAGTCCCAATCATAATGAGTGAACTACAACAGTGAGATTCCCCCTAAGCAAAACTAAGACAATTATAGTATGATATTTTGACTTAACTGCAAACTTGAAATACGAGAAAAATTGTCGGTCTCTTTAAACTAGACCTCTTCACCAAGAGGCTATTACGTCATTCTACATAGCTCATAATTATTTTTGCTCATGGGCTTTAAATAGCAAGAAGGAGAAGCAAACGCGTCAATGGTATGCATACTATTCAGGTGACAAATTTCCTTGATCTTTCCCTCATCGTTCCTCGCGCCGTTTTATAAATGATCTATTGCGGGATGATATCACAGTTTTATGTAGATATTTTATGCGGTTTTCATAAGTTAGATATTAAATTAGTAAAGCTATTTCACCATACAGATGCCAGAATCATTCATGATCGTAATAATTCTTAATTAATTAATGATAATCGAAACATTCTTTCATCGAAGGAATGGCTTCTTCTTGGAGATCGGAGAAGACATTCCATATCAAGCCCACCTCTACATGATCATCTGCAGTCCGTTTCCTTCATTGCTAAATGAGATGGGATTTTGATCTAAAGTTTATTTGCATACTTCTATTAAAGGCGACATCAACAAGGTACCGCACCCATTCCAAGAAGGCGAGACCGAAGATGGGATCTTTAAAACAAAAACAAACAAACAAACAAACAAACAAACAACCAAACAACCAAACAACCAAACAAACAAATAAATAAATATATAAACTAAACTAAACAAATCAAAAACTACACTACTACTACATCACCACGTTGGTTGAATGGCAATTAGCGTTTATCCTAGGTTAAAATGAATTGTTTTCTTTAGATTTAGGATCTAGCGTTAACCCGCTTTCCAACAACCAGGCGTATTTTCCTGCAGGCTGACTAACATTACAAATAGCTTGGATAAACGCGTTATATTTCTGTTGATTGAAATCACAATCCTACAATCTGATTGGTTAAAAAGGATGCAGTTTATTCCTGAATTGCCGATCTTTTCGGCGTTACTTGAAATCGCATGGTTTTTTTTCTGCCTATCGTAACTCATTTTACATGTTTTTTCTATACGATACTTGATTCAAATTGTGTTTGAACTAAATCATGGATTCACTCGTATGAATTGGGCCCTGAAAGTGCACTGCAATCAATTTAATTACTATCATACATTATATATGTTTAGTTTTAGAAATAAAAATAACCTCCCGTGTTTATATTTGCACTAAGGTACGCCAATAATGTTACCACCTGAGGCATATCCTATTGTAGTCAGTTGGTGGAATGTTACCTATTTCATTGCTTTATCACTTCATTTGATATCATTACTGGTCGAGTGTATCCGTCTAGTCATAAACTGGGCTTTCTTCTTCTTCATTGTCGTCTGTCAACAAAACGCAGATCGGGTCTCTATACCACATTGATGGGGAGCAAGGGTGGCCGAGTGGTTAGACCACTTGCCTCTCACCGCTGTGGTCCCTGGTTCGATTCCCGGACGGGGCACTTCATGTGAGTTGAGTTTGTTAGTTCGATCTATCCCTTGCTTCGAGGGTTTTTCTCCGGGTCCTCCGCTTTTCCTCCCTCCATCAAAAACGAACTGGTGAGTCGAGTGATTATTTGCAAAATATTCAAGGTAGAGGTAGTGAGTGTGAGAGTATAGTGTCCCCCAATTAGTGTGCGAGCGCTATAAGACTATATAGGACACTTAAATAAACAGTTATTTATTTATTTATTTATTTTATTTATTTATGCTCAGTGTCGGGAACTGTTCGAAGCTCGTGGGAAGGGCAGCATGGTTCCGATATTAAAGTATCAGGTTCATCGAACTCGCCTAAGCAATTCCTATTCAGTCGAGACTTGGAGGCTTCAAACTTAATGCGGGACTTAATGTAACATGCCACACCCAGAGACAAAGGCAATTCGCTTTACTTCGAGGGAGTGGTTACCCAATTATCCCGAGCCAGGGGTCCATGTAAAGCTAACTAAAGCAACACGGAAAGGAAAGAAGTCAAAACAAGGATGCCGCGTCAATCGGAATCGAACTTGGACCTCTTGCAGCGATGGTGGCGCGCACTAACCAACTTTACCATCCTGTCATCCTTGGCTAGCTCCTTACCAAAAAAGCTCAAAAGGGAAGAAAAATAAGATAACATAATCTCGTCACGTAGGGCTCCAGAATAAAACGCGGTTTAAGCTGCGGTAATACGAGCAACAAAATAACTCAACTTGTTAGGTTGAAGGGCGATGCTGCGCGTTATTCCTCCCGAGTACTAACTCATAACCCTTGTGCCACCAGTAACCGTACTCCTTTCACCCTGGCATATCATCCAGTCAATCGAGCTGTTAAACCTCTCGTCAATCGCAATTTGCTTACGTCAATTTGCTTACGTCTGACGCACAAACTTCAGCTTACCATTTTTAGTGACCGTTTTTTCTCTCATTCAAACGTGACCGGTTAATATTCGCAACTTTTTGGTTAAGGGTATTTTACCTTACAACAACATCAACAACAACAAAAGAGCTCGGAACATTTCGATGCTCTCGCGACAGTTCTAATACTTGGGCGCACATTGTTTCGTACACACCCGTTGTTGGCCCCGCATCAAAGACCTCTATAGTATATAGAGTGTACAGTATTCATTGTACTCTTTGTAATCATCTTTATATCGGTGAAACAGTTAGACGCCTCGTTCAGATCGAATTCGTGATCATATTCAAAAACAACAACACTAAACCAGTTTGATGTGTTGTTCTCTACCATGCCACTAAGGCTTTTTCTCCGAGTTCTTCTGCCTGTCTATCTGCCTGTCTGCCTGTCTAATCTATAAATCTTTAATTCAGCCACAATCTTATTGCGATGTGGTCTGGGACAACCTTTCTAAAGAGCTAGCCACTAGGCTACAAAGGCTACAAAACAGAGCTGCCAGAGTCATCACAAAATCACCATAAATAAGATCACGTGATATACGAAAAGATCTGGGTTGGGAGAACTATCACAGAGAAGGACAAAACCTGATTATAATGCTTTGCTTATGCACAAAATTCAAAACAAATTAGCACCAGAATGCCTAGTTGAAAATTTTTCCACTGTTAGTTCCAGAAACCCGTATGGTTTACGGGATAATGAAATCACTTTCACAGCGTCCCCTATAGCGCTTTGCAAAATGAAATCACGTAAAAATATTTGGTCTTTTCACGCGTCACGGATAATTAAAAAATCTCTTTCACGTTCACAAAAAAATCAAAAGTTGCTTTCACGTGGACACAAAAAGATTTTAGATCTTAAATCACGTTTCACGTCAAAATAAATTAGCCATTCACGTTTCACGCAAAAGGACCCGGCTTTCAGTTTACCCAAACCATGCAAAAACTGAATATCTGCGAAAATCTTTTTTATATTTTCTGGACCGAAACTGTGGAACTCTCGACCGATCTCAGACTGAAATACAAAATGGTTTGCAACTTTTAAAATGAAATTAAAGTCTTCTGACAATTTGAATAATATAAATATTTACTATTTAGTTAAGATTGATCTTAATATTTATAATAGTTATATAGCTCATAATTTCAATACTTAGGTATACATAACGGCTTTCATAGAGACCAAATTGCAACCAATCATACAACAGTGCATAGAAATTATAAAACGCATATTTTTGTACCTTGTCATTTCATTTGTACAGAGAAATGAAGACAAAAGCTGACAAGCTACGACACATCCTGCTTTTACTCCATGTTTGCTTACACACGTACAACTATGTGCCTGAAGAAATCTGATTAATTGTTCCCACGTTAAGGCCATTCTCCACTCATCGCAGAAAATTACTCGCAGCGAGCCAGCGAGTACTCGTTCGGAATAAAATCTATTGTTCAAAATTTCGCAGCGAGTAAAAATGATTGCAGCGAGTGCTTTCTGCGATGAGTGGAGAATGTGCTTTACTTCTGTTTGTGATTGCTGAGGATGATTTCAATATCAAACCAGTATTTTGAGTCGTCGATATGGAGGAATAGGAAATGTTCCCTACAGGGCTCATAGCTCAGTTGGTAGAGTAGCAGTCTAGAAACACTCAGGCCGGTTTGTTGAATTGAATTGTCATTACTTGAAGATGGTTTCAATTTAAATTCGAAGAAAAAAGAACGCTTTATGTATGATGGGTGTTGTAGCCATATAGTAGTCTTTACCTTAGAACACAACCAGCTGCCTTGTGACGTGAGACATCCGTATCTCGTAGAAGGGTCTGGATGGTGTTAACTGACAACTGACAAATGGCCCAAATTTAACTGACAACTGACATCTGTTTTTAACTGACAATTCAACCAAAATCTGAAGAAAAGTAGTTTTTCTCCATAACCCATCTCCCCAGGGACAGTTGTCATGCAACAAAGTTCAATTGGATGTCAAATTGCTGAATTTTGATAAAACTGGCTTAGAAAGACAAAATCCCATGCGAAATAAAAGCCTTTGTTAATCATTAATTTCCACTTAGCAGCTGACAACTGACAAATAATTTAACTGACATTTGTCCCCCCCCCCCCCCCCCATCTACAATCCTGGACATAAATGTTAAGAAAAAAATGGCATTACTATGTCCAATTGAAATTGAAGGCTCTCACACCACGATACTGTAAAGTTGCTGCCCCCTACCCCCCGGAACAATGTTGCAGGCGGACTCAAGCATCTGGGCCCTTAGTCCAGACCCAGGCCTCTTTTTACCCTGCTCCGCTTCGGTAAAACCGAACTCTGTTTTACCGAAGCGGAGCGGGGTAAAAAGAGGTCTGGACTACTGGGCCCTCGGACGTACAACATTGTGCAGGGTGGGGTGGGGGTGGGGAGATTTTGGTACCAATTTATGTAGGGTGACGTGCGCATTTCTTTCAAAACCACAAAATTCTTAACCCTTTTTGCCCAAGATTGTAGACCCTCTGGTAGTCCTGGTAGCCTGCATAGCTGCCCTAAGGGGAAAGGGCAAGCAACATTTGAAACAATTCGTTATTGAATGATAAACAAACAGCTTTCAGCTTACAGGGTAGGTACTTCATTTGTTTTAAATAATATCCATTTATACTAACCCCAACCTTACGACAAATGAAGAAGAGTACAAACACTAAAAGTGTGCAATACTTTGGATTATTTAGTACTAAATCACTTGAATTTATAATTGCGTTCCTTTAGGTCATCTATGTGTGGACTTAGGCCTAGTTCAAACGTCGCATCTCACATGTCGAATTCAATGCAAATTAGTCAAATCTTTTGTTTCTACTCATTATCATTTCATTTGCATTGAATTCAGCACATGTGAGATGCGACGTTTGAACTAGGCCTTAGAAATTTTCTTAGAAATATACTAAGTTCGTTGGTGTTTCTCTGGATAGAATTGGACAATTATTTAAGGTTTCCTTCTGGGAATTCGGTAACAATGATCTAATTAGGGATTGTCTTTTTGAATCGCTTTTGTGTGAAACCCTCAGGTCCTCACAATGTCCTCAATCATATAAAGGCGTTGAAATACGAGCAACAAAACCGTGCAGCATTTCGCGCAACATTGTTGCGTTGCGAGTTTCACAGCAAATGTTGCTCGTATTACCACCACTTCTACTTTGTGCAACAAGGAAAATTTGTTGCGCACGAGGTGTAATACGAGCAACATTTGCTCTGCAACTTGCAACGCAACAATGTTGAGCGAAATGTTGCACGATTTTGTTGCTCGTATTTCAACGCTTTAATAAGGCAGATAAATACCTCGAAGCTCGGTTTTTATCCATACACATGTATATGGCTAAAAGCCTCGCTTCTCAGTATTTATCCCTTCCTAAGACTGAAGATCAATGAGGTGCTGCATTAATAACCCATTACAACTTTTTTGCGTTCAACATGGAAAACAAGAACTCTTGACAATAAAAAATAATTAAAATAAATTGCGTTTATTTAAAGAGCGTAGCACGTGACAGTTAATTCAACTGATAAACTTGTGGCCCTCTAGGACTATCCGGAACAAATTCAGCCTCAGCTAGTGGCCAGAGCGGGACTCGAACTCGGGACCACCGGATTGCGAGACCGACGCGCTCTGACCACTCGACCATGCTGCCTCCCTAAATCATGAATGACGTACAAACCAAACCAATGGTAAAAGTGAAATTCCTTGACTTATAAGAGCACTCGATCCTGTCCCAGATCTAAACTTGATGCAACTTTTGCTATAACGTTGTGCGCAAGACAGATTAGCAGTGTGTGTCTACTCTTACAACAGTTTCTGCAACAGGTACACGCATCGTCGTAGGCAATTGTTGCAGGGGTCGATACACAAACTGTCTTGCGCAACGTTGCAGATAAAGTTCTCTCGTGTGTCCCCTTCGAGGATAAGTTTTAACACCATGAAATACAATCAAATGTTTATTGCAAAGACCACAGAAAATCACTAGGAGAATGTTCTATACGATGTCTAATGGTTCTCTACATAAACATTGTTAGGAAATATTTCTGTCAGACTTTGCTGTTTAACTGTAGCAAGTGGAATATATATTGTTTCTGCTGTTACAAAAGTTATATTGTGCGTTGTAAAAAATAAAAAGTTACATGCTTTTAAAAGTTTTTAAATGTTTCGTTTTGTTGCCATAAAGCTAATTTAATTGCTTTGTGAGGTTTAGAGTGCAAATAGTATACCACGAATATTTGTAATTGTGCAATTTTATACAAATTTTATGTTTTCTATTGTTTAATTAGCACTATTTCGTACTATTTAGTAATTTGTATTTCACGGATATATTGTTTGCACTCTAAAGGTGTTTGCTAACCTAAAGTATTTGCTTTAAAGTCATAATTCTCTATGACTAATGAACCCGTAGCAGAGATATAGGAGGTAATTGTATACAAGTATATATCACAGGTGCAGATCCTGCAGCACCCTTTCTCAGGTAGCACTAACTATTTTCATAAATTAAAAATTTCATACACTTCAAAGTTTTATGTCAAAATACATAGTTTATGTCACATAGCAAGAAAGATGTTTCCATAAGGTCTTACAAAAGGAAAGGCTGGTGTTTGCAAACATTTTCCTTTAGGCACTGCAACGTGACCTCTTAGGTATATGTCATCATAGAGATCACCTATGAAATCAACACTGGTTGGATGAACAACTCCACGCAGGTTTTTGATAAACTCTCTCTTTGTCATTTTGTTTTTAACTTTAGGGCTACTGAGGTCAACACTAAGCAGCAGCAGTGAGTTGCAAAGTATTACAACAGTATCTGTAGCAAAAGAGGAGATTAATGTCAACACTAATGTGTAAATAACTTAACCCCCCAGGCCGAGTTAGCCCTTATCCCCAATAAGCCCTCATCTACATGGTCAATTTTTGAATAATGACATAACTAAAGCAGTACAATGTGTACCCCCCCGGTAATGCCTTCAAGCATGGCATAGCTAAAGCAGTACAATGTGTACCCCCCCGGTAATGCCTTCAAGCATGGCATAGCTAAAGCAGTACAATGTGTACCCCCCCGGTAATGCCTTCAAGCATGGCATAGCTAAAGCAGTACAATGTGTACCCCCCCCGGTAATGCCTTCAAGCATGGCATAGCTAAAGCAGTACAATGTGTACCCCCCCGGTAATGCCTTCAAGCATGGCATAGCTAAAGCAGTACAATGTGTACCCCCCCGGTAATGCCTTCAAGCATGGCATAGCTAAAGCAGTACAATGTGTACCCCCCCGGTAATGCCTTCAAGCATGGCATAGCTAAAGCAGTACAATGTGTACCCCCCCTGGTAATGCCTTCAAGCATGGCATAGCTAAAGCAGTACAATGTGTACCCCCCCCGGTAATGCCTTCAAGCATGACATAGCTAAAGCAGTACAATGTGTACCCCCCCGGTAATGCCTTCAAGCATGGCATAGCTAAAGCAGTACAATGTGTACCCCCCCCGGTAATGCCTTCAAGCATGGCATAGCTAAAGCAGTACAATGTGTACCCCCCCGGTAATGCCTTCAAGCATGACATAGCTAAAGCAGTACAATGTGTACCCCCCCGGTAATGCCTTCAAGCATGACATAGCTAAAGCAGTACAATGTGTACCCCCCCGGTAATGCCTTCAAGCATGGCATAGCTAAAGCAGTACAATGTGTACCCCCCCGGTAATGCCTTCAAGCATGACATAGCTAAAGCAGTACAATGTGTACCCCCCCGGTAATGCCTTCAAGCATGACATAGCTAAAGCAGTACAATGTGTACAATGGATGAAATCAGTGCTCACCTTGAGAAAGTTCGCACCTTGGATTACATTCTAGGTATCGTTTGCTAAATAATTCAAGTAAGGTATCCAGATATTCACCTCTGGCTTCTGGTGGTTGAATCAAGTCAAAAAATTTTCTGGGAAAAAAGCAAATTCCGCAAATCAAGATTACGAAGGACCATTTTCAAATAATGTTATACACTGTGCACATAACACTAAATATATATATTGACATTTTTCTTATTGAAACCTCTCTACATTGGCTACAGTACTTCACAATTTGCCCCTTAGGTACCCATTGTAGTGAACCAATAAAATATAAGTGAAAGAAAATAAATGAAATTAAAAAGTTGCTCCATTACACCTTCTGTCCACCTCTGCAATAGACAGAAATGGAGAAATGAAATCCTAAATGTACAGGTCATATGGTGCAACTCTGTGTTGTGCATAATGTTACAGAAAACGTTCAAATACTGTTTGAATATCTATGTAGATGTACCTCAAAGCCTCTGGTAAAAACATCTGACAGAATGATTGTAGATTAATTAATTCCACAAGGATATCTCTCCTACAAATACAAAGTAATATTATGAACCCATAACCAGTACTTGTAGCTTAGTGACTATCATTATCATCGTCACACTGGTAGAATCAAATCTCCTGTTTGAATTTCTAATTAATTTTAATTAGTAATTAAATTTAGTATTTTGTGCTGCCAGTCGTAGTGTAATCTGCTCGATTTTCATGTCATGCATTTGTTCTTCATGTCATGCATTTGTTCTTCATGTTGAAATTTGTTCTCTGTGTCAATAATCTTTCACTTGCATTGTCCTTTTCTTTTTGAGTTCATTTTTCATGTTATGTATGTGTATAAGGGTCCAGGGATCAGATACTTATTAAAAGTATTTGGATAGGTAGCCATCACAGGGCTGGCCCTGGCTGCACTAAGCTATATAGATAATGAAGGGTTCCCTGCAAAAATGACCTAAGTGACTTTTTGGTGGATGTCCTGACATTAACTTTTTCCAGCATAGGAAAGTTAACCATACCATTTTATACCATTGAAAAAATATCATCAAAAAGTCACTTAGGCCATTTTCATATGGAACTCTTCTTGTCTAGTGGATAGGTGCTATCCAGTGATAACATTGCCACCCAGTAATCATTTCTTATCCATGCAATAAAAAGCTGTTTCAAGAAGCCTAGATAGTAAACTGGATAGAGTGATTTAATTTTGAGTGCTCACTCAATCAGGTGATGAGGGAGTCACCAGTGTACTTCACTTGCAGAATTTATTTCAAATTCCAGCTTCCTACAATCACACCATCTGGAAGTAGACTTTATCCAATGGGTGAGCTTGTCACCGGGTTTTATAATGTTGTTAATTTGCATAACAATACATCTTTGAAACGTGGCTAAATGCCATGGAAGTACGCATAGTAAGGGCATAATGTGGAGTATGGTGAAAGAGAATTACCTGTCATTTAGGTAGTCTCTAACTGCATGGGCACGAAGAACAGTTGCGCCATTTATAAACATTGTGATGTCTTTCACAGTATCCTTAATTACATTGTGCTTGATTAAAAACAGCATTCCCTAAACCAAGTATCCATAAATGTTTAAATTCATGTAGGTCTTTCTATTATTAGAATAAATTCATACAATATACATAATGTATTCCAGGACGGCTCCCATATAAAAACATTAGAGATGCTGGTCATATCTTTTAGTTTAGATAATATCATGGTTTGTAGTGATATTTGGCATAAATACCACAAGTGATATTTCAAAATTGTTCAACAAAATTTCACAAGCCACAGGCGAGTGAAATTTGGGACAATTTTGAAATATCACGAGTGGTACAATGTATTTATGCCAAATATCACTACAAACCATGCTATTATTTGTTAAGAATATAACCTAAGAAATTTCTGCAATTTTGATGAAAAACAACTGCGAAGTTTATTTATTTATTTACACAGCTTTAACTACGACTTGAATAAAGGCTACAAATGAAATGACATGAATATAAGATAAAAGTCAAGATAGATGTGTTTATCATAGTATGGTACACACAACAGAGCTAGGCTCCAAATTAAGTGCGACCAGATAAGACAGACTACTAACGGTATTTCTGAATGATCTAAAAGACTAAATAAATGATAAAAACAGTGTTTGATAAATGACATAAATCTAAAAACATAAAATCTATACTATCAAAAAATATACGAGTATACTGATCAATAAGAACTGTTACGAATATTAATAATAACACCTGGATATATGGCTGATGACATTTGTAGTACAACATTTAGGGCAAATCGTTTTCCAGGAATTGAAGTTGAATCGCTTTACACTCAACTACTTCAAAAAGTGAAAACATCTAGCTTTCAAGCCTTTGCTGATAAAAGAAAAGCTAACAATATTCCAGAAAAGTAGTAAAAAGAAATCATTCAAAGTCAAAATTACATTGAGAAGGTAAAACCAGTAATTTTGTTTTCAATTTTCATGGTCTGAATGACTTCACTGAAATCAATGAAAACCAGACTCGTGAACAAATTGTCATTTGTGACTAAAAATTTGTGTAGTTTAAAAAAAGATGACACAAAAACCTTCTAGATAAGATAGACAATAAATGCATAAGTGTAGTAAAAACTATTTATTACTTTTCATGAACTTTTCAGCCATGCCAAGCCTTATTTTGACAAACTTTCACTTCACATGTTGCTATGCTTGATTATTTATCTTCTTTTCATCAGAAAAAAGTAAAAACAAACTCTTCATATCCATCAAAACCCTGTTTACCTTTCATTTTTTAACTTTTTGGCTTGTTTCCATGATCAAATCACTTCCTTTTAGCAGGAGAAAGCTTCTCCATATGGCCACCATTTACTCTTAGCCTTTTTGGCAAAGAAAGAAAGCAGTTGCTATGGAAAATGTAATTTTCACATTTGAAATAAATTACAAAAATAAGCTGAAATACCAGTGCTCTCAGCCAATCAAATTGCAGAAATTTCTTAGGTTATATTATTAGGGGTTAAAATACGTGGTTTGGTATCCTTTACAGTGTTGGATTTAAATCTGGAAGAAATTCTGAGACCTGTAAAAAGTGTTTCAAAACTGTTGGAAGAGGTTTTTACTAAAGGTAACAATGAAATTATTTTTAATCATTTCAGGACAGCATAACAAGGAGACTGAAACACACAGGTCGTGTCATGTAATGCTGATTTGGGCTATATTTAGACCACTTGTACACAATTTTACAATATTGCCAGGCATTTGCTTTAGCATGTGTTGGCAGCATTTCAATTGAATTTCAAAAATTGCCCAATGCAGGGCAACATGTCACATTCAGCTACTGAAGGTTTTTCCAAAGGTGTTTTTAGTCTCAATCTCTTGATTATACATGTAATCTCCTGATTATATATCATTGGTGTCTTTTAGGGGTTAAAATATCTAAAAAACAACCATTGCAAAAATACTTCAATTTGCAGGTATCTTTTAGGGGCATAAACGTATTTGTCAATTTCCGACAAGTATCCAGGATTTCCTCCCCCTTGAGGCTTGGGTCCCACTTTGAGCCTTGGAACTTCAACATTCTTCCATTATTCCCCTCTGATTCTTATAGTGCCGTGAAGCTTTCAACAAGTACAGCATTACAAACACACTAATATTATAGGTTATCTATTGTAATGCAGTAAAACACCTACCTCATTGGGAAAGACATTAAATAAACAGGTTCCATCATCTAGTAAAAGGTATAAGGACTTGTAGGTCATGTTACTCTGTAAAAGAATATTATAAGAAAGAATTAATAGCAAATTAAAGATCTCTCATTTTGGACTTTTTGATGCAGTTGGGAAAAAAATGAAAAATTTCACTAATCATATCCAGATGTAGGTCCAGGGCGACTATTACCAGAAACAATACTTTAAGTTTCAAATTTCAAATTTTTTTCCTGTTAACCAGGGCAATTTCAAATTCAAGCATTTTCTGAGCACTTTTTAACCCAGAATGTTTAAGAAACATCCTAAAAACTTAACCCACGAAAATACCAAAATGCAGAATAACTAGATAATACAGATCATTTTGAAATGCTAACCATTGAATTGGACCATTATTCAGTATATGAATTTATTACTTGAAATATCCCTCAGGATATCCTGAGGTATAAAATGAGTCATTGGGTGATTGTGTTTGCTAACACATCCTCGTTATACTTTTCATTAATGGACTTCTATATCTAATTATTCAAACTTAATCATGTCGCAGAAAACAATTCAAAGAACAATGCCGTAAAAGCATATCAAAGAGTTTTTGGTAGGCTAAAGTTTTCGAAATGAAATACTAAATATCTTTGTTTAGCTTTGATGATGTTCAAAGATGATATAGGAGCAAAGAGAGGAAAAGAAAGATAGAGTCTGAGAGAAAGCGTACTTTTTTGCCGGTGAATAAAATAAAGTATGCATGCTCATATCAGTCCTATTCGTTTGTTTTCATCATCATCTAAATAAAGTGCAGTCTTCAAGTTGTTGTTCTTATAGATTCTTTAGAAACAACGTCATTTTTTATAGTCTCTGTTTTCAACTGATTCGTTTGGTGCTTTTTTAGCAGATATCTAAACATTGACAATCTTGTGATACTCATAAAGTTATTAATTGAGTTTCAACCAGTAACGATCTTTGAAATTGGTATTATGAAAAGGCAAAACAAGCTATTATCCTCATAATCAAAGTGGATCCCGCATTTCGAAGAAAGGAACTGTATGTTATAATTATAAAACTCAAAGCATGACCTTCAAAGAACAATTTGCCATGAGCTTGCACAATAAACATAAAGTGAAGCCGAAGCTTGTATCATGGCACGTTAATTAATGATAATAGATAGTACAGGGCCTGGTTTTTCCGAAGCGGGCTCGCGCTAACGTAGAGTTAAAGTATTTTTCGGTAACACTAACATACTTTAAAACAACCAGGCTCAGTTCAGTAAAAACGAATCCAAGCACATAGTTGAAAATATATTTAATTCACTGTTGGTTACAAGTGAATTAACTGATTCAACACAAGACATTAGTAACGTGAAGATATTTACCCATAACAGAATCCCACGCAAAGTTTTGCTTGTATTGAAAATAATATACTAGTTTTTGTTGAAGAAAATTATGGAAATATATGCGAAAGGCTTCTAGCAAACACAATGAAGTTAGAAACCTGAATGTAAGTCATGTTTGAACACTGGATTAACACGTTACTGTTAGGTCTCTCTGAAACGATTGTTTAGATCGCCATATATGGTGTTTCATGCATATATATACATATTAATTGTCCACACAGAGTGCGGTCCTTAGTGTCCACAAATAAACCGTGTTGAAGTCGTAATGTCCCCCCTCATATCTAGAGAGTGACCTTGATGACAACCCTTTTTATTTCACATTTTATTTCAACCTATGTAGCTCTTTCCTTGGAGGAATTTTGAAGACAAGTTTATCATAAAATCTAATAGTCCCAAACTACCTTAAGTTAATTTGTCAAAATACACCAATGAGAAAGTGTGTTAGAATAGAGAATTGTACCCAGTCCTTTGCAAAATTACACATAGCAAGCCTTGTTGATTCATTCACCACCCTATTTAAGGTTTAAGTAAACCGGTATTAAGTGGTCAACCTGTATTAAGCAGTCACTAAGCCACTTCCCAAGGCTGACCACTTAATACAGGTTTGACTGTATCATCTATAAATAACAGGAGTCAGATTGTTTTTGGACAGTCAGATTGTTTTTGGAAATTGATTATTAATCGAAATGCCCGTGTTTTTCGATTAATAATCGAGTTTGACATGCCAGATTCGTTTATTAATCGAAAAATGCGTCACTTTTCGATTATTAATCGAAAAATGCGTCACTTTTTGATTATTAATCGAGAAACAGATGTCACTTTCGATTATTAATCGAAAGTTGCATACGCTTTGATTGGCCGCCATTACAGAAAAATCTTTGAAGACCAAAAACTCCCTTGAGTTGAATGACTCCTTAAAACTAAAGTACTAGGTGGCTTGGTTTTAGGGTAAGTTCTAGCTCACATGGAGAAAAACAAAGACATGGTTTCACTTTTCAGAGGAGATATTTTACGAAATTCCGAGCTGGCGAGTCGATAGACAGCGGGCGGCTGATCGACATGCAACCTCACGACAAGCTCGATGTTCAAGTTTTCAAAACGAAAAAGTGAGCCTCTTCAAGTTCGTAAGACCATTAAAATGGTAAAATAAAATGTGCTCTGCTAATGGAAAGCTGTTTAAAAAGTGAACTTTTTATGAAAATAATGTAAGTTATATGCTAAAACGGTGACAAAACTGTTCATTGCAAGAGCGGCCGGGACACGAGGCAGTTGGTACTACTTGATAGTTTCGTGTCTAAAACCTGCACTCTCAAAAATATACAAATAAGAAAAATGGTAAAATAAAATATGTTCTACTAATGGAAAGCTGTTTAAAAAGTGAACTTTTTATGAAATGTAAGTTATATGCTAAAACGGTGACTTGAGAGACAAAACTCTCATCTTTTTCAAGCGGACTTTCTGGTTCAGAAGCCGGCGTCTCAACTGAAAGTTTGAGGCACATTTTAAAGTGTTTAACAAAAGTCACAACTCTTTTTTTACTGCTTATCAATCCTTAATTCTTAAAGACCAACTCAGGCACGTCTTTTTAATTTTTTTCGGGAGAGACATTTTGCCAAATTCTGGTCACGCTAGCTGGACTCGGCGACACGGTCATCGTCAGTTACATTGGGCGCGATGCGTTTGATTTCACAAGCAAGGATGTCATGCTGCCTCGCGTAAAAGTTTCGCGAGTGAAACCAAACCAACTGAAAAAGAGAAAAAAATACTCGTATGTTTTCAAAAAAGTTTTATGCTCAATCCAAAAAGCAGAACTTGAATGAATTTCGTAGTTGGGACAGAGCCGAAAGCTTAGAAAAGCGGGAAACAAGTGAGTCTCGTTATCGAAACAAGCTATCGAAACAAGGTCTAGCTCTGCTTTTAATTACGCGTACGAAAGCTTAAATTCTTTAATTTTTTGTTCTATAAAATGTATTTGGGAGGATTTTTACTTTTTTGACGTTTTCAAAAATTTCAATCACTTTATTTTCTAGTTGGCTGCTGTGGTGTTTTTAGAAGTTTTTCGGGATTTGAAGTCAGCACATCATTTGTTTACATATAATTATGTATGTCTAGGACACATAAGCAAATATTCCAATTTACTGACTTAAGGTGACTGGCTACTATTGGAAAAAATAATGAAAAATCGTTTAAACCACAATTTTCTGGAGCGAAATTTAATGCTGATCCCAAAAAAGAAAAGAAAAAAGGGGTGTCCCACGCTCATTTTCGAGATAATCAGCATTGAATGACTGCCTATCTCCGAATTTTTGAGGCGAAAATTTCTCAACCGGAAGTGAATAGAAAAGAAATACAAAATTCACGAAATAACAGTTCTACAACTACTTCAATTGCACAAATATTAGATTATATCATATTCTTTGTAATGGTATGGATAATTTTGATGTTACAGCGAAAACATACCTTCCTTTTACATATTTTGTTCGTCACGTCTCAACAAAAATTATCATAAGTTCGAACAAATTTCCCTACAAAAATCCAATTTTTCATAGGCTAGAATAATGAACTTTTTTTCAAAATTTGATATGACATAGATTATTTAGGAGCTTTTTCAAATAAGCACATAAAAGTATATGGTCCCGTGCAAAATTAGCTTGTTTCATGCCCGTGAAGTTGCTAAAAAGGCCAAAAAATGCCTTCCGGAAGTGCCCCCATCTTGAAAATGACGTGACAGCGCAAGCTCTATTCAAATTTTGTTGACGAAAACAAGCGCGCGCTCACTGTTTTTTCCTAGAAAGAAAACATTTTTGCTTATTTTTCTAATTATTTTGCTTGTTAAAATCATTGAGAACTATTTTGAAACTAAATTTTGTCAAGAAACTTTGGTTTCCCAGCGTTCGTGGCCATTTGCTAGAATCTCCGCGCACTATGACGTCCTGCGCGCGAATGTGCGCAGTAGGCTAAAATTTCTATGGTAGCCAGTCACCTTAAAGGCTAATTTGGCACTAATAGTACAAGATGTTAGTACCAGCCTCTATTTGTCAAGATCTTTAGCTACATTTTCAATTTTTTGGGTCGGAATTCTATCAATGATTAAAGAAGCAACACATTTCAAACCAGTGAATGTAAAAAGTTATTGTTATAAATTCAGTGGATACATGTTAATTTGCCTCTGATACTATTAATACAAAAGCAAGCAGGAAAACTCTATTTCAACACCTCACTAGTGTTTAAAGCACCTTATGGATAGCTTGATAAGCTGACACATTCTTCCAAGTTGTTCTGCAAAGACTGAAATAGAGTAACAAACACCAAGGATTAAACAAGGACAAAGATAGAAAGCAAAAAAGCTACAGTATTGACAGATTATATACAAAACACAACAGAAGCAAAAGAAGAAAACCATATTATGTGGTATTGGGTGGGGTAGGAGTTAATTATTGGTAGGGGAATGGGATATATTCTTTTGAAGGGGAAATGGATACAGCAAAGCAAGTTTTGACTCAAGATTCAAGGGGCAGGGAAAACAAAAAGTTGTGATTTGAAGTAGGTCCACATCACAGTACATTCACAGCAAGTTTTATATGGACATTGTGTGAGGAATTATTTTACTGGTTAATGTGTGTGGGCCTGTAAGCAAGATGTCCTAAGTTTGTTTTCTGATAGTGACCTTACAATCTTGTTTCAGAATCTCTCAAATGCTGACCATAGAATCTATCAACACAGGAAAAAATGTCAATTCCCAGCTTGGATCAAACATGGGAATCTGTTCTATTTTTACAAGTTTGGATATTACAGATTTCCCAAGTAAAATAGAACAGATTCCCAGTTTAGACCCAGGGAAACCCCAAGTTGGGAATTGACATTTTTCCCTGTGCAATAAGAAGGCTTTGATAACAGGCCACCATTCCCCCTCTACTCAGTTCTCCTATGTGCCAGCTATATGTGTGTCCAGACTTGAGAGATACATGTATGTTACCCTGGGTACCAGAGGCCGGAGAGGATTCCTCCTCCCCAATCCCTCTAGGGCCTCTGGTATCCAGTGTAGAGATATGTTCATCAGGTCTCCCCATTTTCCCTTTCTTCTTATAGCCCCCTCCCTTCTGTGCAGATTTTTTAATGAGCACTGGATTACACCCTTATATTTTACTTCATATTGTTGGTAAGAATTTAAACAAAGTTAGTACTGTATTTTCTTGATTAGACACGAGGAGCATGTATTTAGAACTCAGTATTGTAGACCTTGCATTTTTTCCCAAACCAGCATTTATTCATGTCCAGGCATTTATTTAATATTAAATATACTAGCTATTTCTAATAGAAAGTGAAGTGCTGCGAGCAGAAAACAGCTGGTGTATCCACGTTATCAGAACTGTTCCTCTAAAACTTACGAAAGTACACCGCTTTCTCTGATATATGAAATGTTTCATGTCTATCTCCTGTGCGTTGTGTGACGAACACTGCTAGTTGACCTTCAATATTGAACTACAAGGATCAGTGTCGGACACACACAGTTCAAAATATTTAGCACTTTGAGTAAAGCAATTTTTCAAACAATCTCAAACGGCTAGCGTTGGCAATGATTATAAAACTAACTGATTTTAAAAAGCTAGTTTATTTAGGAAAAGATGTGAATTGCTGATCGTATGTATCGCGTATTCGTCTAGTGACATCCTTGAATCGACTCTCGATACGGTATGGACTTGAACCGCTGATCGTATGTATCGCATGTTCGTCTAGTGACATCCACAGATTACACTGTGTTCCGAATAGGAGGCTACTCGCTTCGCTCGCAGCAATAATTTTCACCATGACCTAATTTAGATAGACATTATAGGGGAACCGAAATAGAATTTAATAATATTTAATAATATTAGTATTTTAATCTTAAGATTCAGAAAACAACTTTCTGAATACATCAAGGCAAAGTGCAAAAACCTTAAAAGCTCTAAAAATCTAACAGTCGATCAGTAGCTCAAAAATTAATGTCAGCATCACGTTACACTACTTTTGGATTTTTTTTTCGGACACCAAAAAAACTTCTATTGCCTTTTCTTGTGTAATAGAACTTTCAAACTGTTGTTGGAGCGAAATGGCCGGCATTCGTTATAGACCTAGAGTTTTATTCACTCCTTTGACTACATATTAAGCCTTCTCAGTGTTTTCGCCTGTGTTCATTAGAATAAGCTTTCTTGATTCCGATGTGTCCATTAATCATCTTTTCGAATTTCAAGGCCACAAAATCAGAGACTTATATGAATAATCATTATTTTAAGTTCAGAATTAAATCAATGTTACTCATGTCTTAGGACATATATTAATCAGTAGGCGAAACGACTTTTACTGTAGGTGAACTGACATAGGCGAACTGACAGGTAGGCAAAATAATATGATGGACGTCATTGCAGTATTGAGTGTGTATGACATTCATTTGTGACTTAAGACAGTTATGATTTCATTAGACACACATGCTAGCGAAGACTGAAGAGGTGGAGTTTCAAAATGGTTTGTTGTATGGCCTTCAGGTGTTCAAATAACTCTAAAATGGCAAAAACGTTAGTTTCCATCACAGGTTTATATGGGATGAGAATTTTTGGTGCAATTTAGATTGTGAAAATTTAGCCTTTGGCAGGCAATGCTCACATAAACAATGCCGTCTCTTTTGCCATTCACCGCTGGCTATTTTTTTCTAGTTATAGAATATTTTAATGGTAGGTTATCTGTATTTCAGATGTATATCGTAAGTAATGGAACCTGTCATTGCTAATGTTAATGAAACCCCTGACGTGTACTATAGTTGGGAGAAAATATATTCAGCATTGACTGAGTCACATAGCAGTGGGGCCAATATCTGATTATATCGTCTTCCAATGCTGTCATTATAAACCAATAATGCAATCTCAAAATCACATTTAGTTTTGTATCACAACTCTGACTATTTTTTGCAAAGAAAAATGAGAAAAATTAACATTTTTGATTGATTGAACATGAGATTCTCTTTACCTGCAAAGTTGTTTTTCGGTCAAATGCACGCAATCATGCAATCACTACACCATTGAGCACAAACTTTTCTCACTTTTTACAACAAAATATATCACTGACTTTTTTTGGTCAATTTCTTCACGGATATTAGAGAGCTTAAGCAGCAGACGTTTTTGAGCCATTATTCTTCATGGTTTTACTTCGTCTATGTTAATGTTGACTAATTTCCAAGCTTTCAGATCGATAGATCCACCATGTTCAGGGAACAAAAAAACAATTACAAACAACAACAAACAATAATATTTCAATTCCAGCATGCACACACATTTCAACTGTCATAAAAAGTGCACGCAAATTATATACATTTATCACATGCTGAAATACAGTTCGATGAAAATATAATTAGTTCTTTAAGATTTACAGCAAAAATCGTTGCATCGCGACCTCTGACATCGGTAAGATTTTGGTCTTTTCTGATTTGTCCATCATTCGTGGGAGCAGAGCTTTCACGAAATTGTTCAGTGATTGGTTGATTTGAAAGAAACTCTGCCCCCAAACTGATTGACGGCTCAGAAAAACCCAAAATCAAAACAAAATTTGTAATTTGCTGGTCGCGATGCAACAATTTTGGCTGTAATAAGGAATATAATTATTTGGAAGTGTTCTCCCACAGTCTCAGTTGAATAAAATGTCATTGTTCTTAGCAATTAGACGAAGCAAACCATGAAGAACAATGAGCCCACTGTAATTGGTCTCAGCTGTGGTGGTCCTGTTCCTGCCATTAGCCAAAGCAAATGAAAATATACTAGCCATTTCTAACAAAAAATGAAGTGCTGCGAGCTCACATTCAAATACTCATATACTGTATTATTAAAAATGTTTTCAAACAAGTTGACTAGTGCTTGATACAATGCAAGTTTTAAGAAATGTATAAATGCATTTTATTCAAATTTATTACCTTTTCAAACAATCACAGTCTTAATAGCATTGACTATAAAACTAACTGATTAAAGTTTGTTTATGAAAATATGGATCACACCCTGTGGCGAATAAAGAATACTTTAAATTTGTATTACAGAGGATCTGACAAAGAATACATGTAAATGATGTGCATAAATATCTGTCGATGTAGCTGAACTTGTGAGAGTAGTCTGAGTGTGTAAATATTAAGCAAAGTTTTGATGCACCAAAATTTAAGCGATGTTATGTGGCTGTCTGTGAGATTTTACCTCTTTAAAGAATGTTCGAATACAACTTATCGTCTTGCAGCCTGAATTTAGCTTCGATCAATGAAAAGCTCATAAAAGAACATTGCCTTCCCCTAGAAATATCACTTAGCATTTTGTGACCTTGATGCATACTTCTAGTTTACAACATAAACAACTTGATGATAGTTGTGGACAGACCTAGAGTTAATTGTTTTAAAACTCTGTTGTGAATAGCAATGGTTTACCTCGGAAAAAAACCAGCTGAATCCTAATTCATATCATGTCACCATGCTGTTTTGCACATCATAACAAATGTAAAAACACAACTAAATCCACCTATCTTGCAACTGCTCGTAACCAGTTGTCGCGTTGTGAATGCAGTTGTAATGTGATATACCAGTGACCATTAATTCCGATGATTCCAAACATATTTCAATGACATCACAAATCATCGTTCACTCTACATGCCTACCACAAAGTCGAGTTCAGAGCTAGTCTATAAACATGCCGCTCATGACACACAGGAATCCCGCAGCAAGATTAGTGTTGCTTCACTTCACTTGCAGCAAAAATAAATAAAATAAAACTAGCCATTTCTAATAGAAAGTGAAGTGCTGCGAGCAGAAAACAGCTGTTGTGTAACCACGTTAGCAGAACTGTTCCCCTATAAAAACTCACGAAAGTACACCGCTTTCTCTGATATATGAAATGTTTCTTGTCTATCTCTTGTGCGTACGTTGTTACCCTGCGAGCAGAGTCCCCCTTTACCTTCGTTCGCTCGATTAGAAGGTAAAGGGGGACTCTGCTCGCAGGGTAGTGCGTTGTGTGACGAACACTGCTAGTTGACCTTCAATGTTGAACTACAAAACATAATTCTCCAGGATCAGTGTCGGACACACACAGTTCAAAATATTTAGCACTTTGAGTAAAAGCAATTTTTCAAACAATCACAAACGGCTAGCGTTGGCAATGATTATAAAACTAACTGATTTTAAAAAGCAAGTTGTACGTTGCATCACGGTCAAAGATACCGCGCGCATATATTGTCTACTGTATTTGACGCTTTAGATTAAACGAATGATAAATACAATTCCATCACATACAAAGTATAAAATTTTCTTTCGTGGGGTAACCAAATATATTGCAGAGATTCTCAGCGCGACCTCACTTCATACTTATTTTCTTGACTTGAATTGATTCGGCCCGTAGACGAGCCTCGATTCGAACAGTAATACGCAAAATGACCCGTAACAGAACATTGCCCTCTCGAAAAAATATCACTTAGCATTTTGTGATTTTCATTTATACTTCGAGAAACATAAAACCTCTCGAATGGAATCGCACAGGAATCCCAATTCATCCCCGTGACGTCAAGGTTCGCCATGAACATACCACCGTACATAAAAATCGAGTTCGTGGATCAATATTAAGGTGACGTCATAAATCGCACAGGAATCCCACACCAAGAATAGTGTTGCTGCTCGCTTCGCTCCCAGCAATAAATAACATTAGACCCACATACAAACCAGTTTTAAATTATTGTTACTACTACCTCATAAATGCCTGGACCCCAAACAAATGCAAACCCAGCATTCTTTGAAACTGGCATTAACCTGTGTGCATGAATTCAATCAAGAAAATATGGTACTATAATTTCATGTGGTCGCTGAGAGAATTAAAAATTGATCTTTACAATTGAGATCATAATGGCAGTTGATGTACAGATAAGACTGATAAATATCCTAAAATAAATCAAGTGTTGAGCCACAAAAGAAATTAACTTATTCAACTGTCACTTGTCAGACTTATTCATGCTTGATAACTGACTAATTATGACCATTTGGATGAAAGGTGCGAATAGGAATGTTCTAGTTCAATAATTAAGCTTATAGGGTAGAGCTACTGCAGTGATCTAAAAAACTTATATATGCACTAAAGTAAGCTTAATGTAATCATCCTCTACATTGAACTTGAATTAACACAACAAATTGAAAAATTCCTAATCTGAGGCTAAAATTAATAATAAAATAGTTAGAATTAAATTGGATTGACGATAGTATGATTTTGCTATGAAAATATGAAGAAAAATAAGTCCAAAATTAAGCAACGATTCAGGCAGAGGCAGGCTGGAGGTATTGTACAGAATAATTGATGCAGAAATTTGCAGCTATTGAACTCCAGTCAGCTTAATTCTGTTAGTCACATAATTTGCTTCAACAGAGTAGATCCTATAGACCCCAAAACCTTCTAGATGTTAATAGCACTGTAAGTTTATATTAAAATGAGAAGCAAAAGAAATGTAAGCTTATAAAAATGTTGATTGTAAGCAATTATCTAAACAAACATTAACTTTGTACAGCACATCCTAGCTACTATCCTACCTCATCCACAATACATTATTATTAGCTAGATGCTCCCATACGCAAGCCGCTAGGCACAGATCCGTAGCGTTCAAGTTCGATAACACAGTAACAGCCACTTCTGGAGGAAGACAGTCCAGATCTGGGAATGTCTGGAGCGGATCTTTGGGTTTAGTGTGGTGTTTGCAAGGCAGAATTCCATGAATCTGTCCCATTAGGGCACACAGTACATAGTAGATGCTTCAAATGTGCATTTAGTTGTTATTTTTTCATGAAAAAGGTAAGCTTTAAGCTTGTACTAAAAATCGACGCCTACAACATCTTCCTTCAAGTTTGTTTATAGTCAGGAACTCTGACATTGCGTTTGTGACGTGGCTGCGCGTGCATTGTTTGGCAAAACCGCTGGCTCAGGGAGAAAAGAAAAGAAAAAACGAAAGAACGAAATATTTAAAAAAAATACTTTCCCTTCATTATAAAAAGCGAATTCATAACGTTCTTTTTATCACTTTTTCAGAAGTATTAAATCATACAATGTTTTCATATTTATCTACCCCATTTCCTCGTTTGAGAATGAATAAGGAATGGACTGTAAGGTATCCGGGACAGCTGGTGGAAGACTAATCCAGCTTAAATTAAGGTGTTTCAAAGTAGTTGTTGACGCGCTACACCTCTCATTTTAAATTCGCGATTTAATGGACTTCTTCTCGTCGGATCAAAATATCCTTTGGACCAATTATCAAGCAAAGATTGAATTTTTGAATGATAGTAATTTTAAGTCAATCTGTGTTTTTACAGCAAAGATATTCAATGATCGTTTAAATCAGTCTTTCTAAAATATCTCCCGTTTACGATGAGCTTTTGAAAAACGATAACATAGGCCTAAAACTTCACATTCATGCACGCATACTTATAGTAAAATCAGAGAGTTTAAACAGAGCGATTTCGAGTACTAGACGCAAACATTTTTTATGCGTATTTTGCGTCGCAAAAACTAAGGTATAGCTTGTCATGCAGAAAAGAAATACTCGGCGCTCAAACATATGCGCCAAAATACTGAAAACACGTTGCTATATTGTTGTTCTTTCTCTCTGGTAAATTGCACTGGTTTAAGTGTTCATTTGGCGGAGTCATGATTTTTCTTCTGATAGTATGTGGGATTCACTAGCTGCGACAATTTTAACTTTCAAGCGGCGTAAGAGATATCTCTTCAAGTCATCACTGTTTAGAGCCCAAAATCACGGATATACTTACTCAAAGTATCATAAAACACGCAGCAGAAATTTATTAAATTTGATATGTAAAGCAACATTTTAGAATTTCACTTGAATACAGTGCTTCAAACGCGCCGGAGTAGAATCAAACCCGTGTGTACAAATGCATGACGATGGCGTGATGCTTGCTGATTATGTCACGCTACATTCCTTCGCACCCGTGCTACGACGCATTTGCATACCGCGGTTTTATTTGAACTAGGAACTATACTGAAAGGATCACACAAAACTCGAAATTGGAAAAATTAGTTGCGGCTCCCCCATTTTTTTTTTCTCTTGCCAAACGTGCAGCAAGTCTACGGTTTTTCTTACTTCTCGAACTTTTAGTTGCAGGCATTGCATCGAAATGAAGTGTAAAGGCACTATATGCAAATGCATCGTAACACGGGTGCGAAGGAATGTAGCGTGACATAATCAGCAAGCATCACGCCATCGTCATGCATTTGTACACACGGGTTTGATTCTACTCCGGCGCGTTTGAAGCACTGTATTCAAGTGAAATTTTAAAATGTTGCTTTACATATCAAATTTAATAAATTTCTGCTGCGTGTTTTATGATACTTTGAGTAAGTATATCCGTGATTTTGGGCTCTAAACAGTGATGACTTGAAGAGATATCTCTTACGCCGCTTGAAAGTTAAAATTGTCGCAGCTAGTGAATCCCACATACTATCAGAAGAAAAATCATGACTCCGCCAAATGAACACTTAAACCAGTGCAATTTACCAGAGAGAAAGAACAACAATATAGCAACGTGTTTTCAGTATTTTGGCGCATATGTTTGAGCGCCGAGTATTTCTTTTCTGCATGACAAGCTATACCTTAGTTTTTGCGACGCAAAATACGCATAAAAAATGTTTGCGTCTAGTACTCGAAATCGCTCTGTTTAAACTCTCTGATTTTACTATAAGTATGCGTGCATGAATGTGAAGTTTTAGGCCTATGTTATCGTTTTTCAAAAGCTCATCGTAAACGGGAGATATTTTAGAAAGACTGATTTAAACGATCATTGAATATCTTTGCTGTAAAAACACAGATTGACTTAAAATTACTATCATTCAAAAATTCAATCTTTGCTTGATAATTGGTCCAAAGGATATTTTGATCCGACGAGAAGAAGTCTATTAAATCGCGAATTTAAAATGAGAGGTGTAGCGCGTCAACAACTACTTTGAAACACCTTAAAGTGGGTCACAAAATCCATAAAATCTAAGCTTGTACAACAGCTTTTGGTGGGGCTCCCTATCAAACGCTTTGGCCATGTCCAAATAAATGATGTCAATTTGACCATGTCCATCGTCGAATCCAATAAATGAACATATTGTATCAGCTGTGTAACACAAGGTCTATTTTGTCGCCGAAAACCATGTTGTGAGAGACTCGGAAGATGGACCACATGGCTATATATTCCGGAAAACATACATTTCTCAAGCATTTTGGACACAACTGAGAGCAAGGCGATACCCCAAATGTTATTAGCTTCTACAAACCGGGATCCCCCCCCCCCCTCCCCCCGTAGAAAGAATTTAATTATAGTTGTAGATCTCAATTTAATTATAGTTGTAGATGAGATCTCAATGTACAGTAGTTAATAATGTAGTATCGTACTCGACTAATATAAGTTGTGGTGTGCCACAAGGGTCAATTCTGGGTCCTTTTATGTTTTTATTGTACATTAATGATCTACCAAATTGTAATTTGCTATCAGTCGCTCGCATGTACGGCTGACGACACCAACTTAACCTATGCCTCTAGTGACCACGATGATCTGTTTCCCTCTATGAATCATGATCTGGTAGAACTGAAAAAAATGGCTAGACAGTAATAAACTGAGCCTCAATGTCATGAGAACTAAATGCATGTTTATAGGCACGAGGCAGAAAGTTTCAACATTACCCGCTGAGCCCGATATTAGTCTTGACGGGACGGCTATTGAGCGTGTAATGACCTATAAATGCCTGGGTGTGCATTTGGATGAACGACTCACCTGGGAAACACATGTTTCGGAGATTTCAGCTAAAATATCCAAAACGCTTGGTGCTCTAAGACGACTCAAACCAATTCTTCCCCAACAGGTGCTGATCACGATTTACAAATCGTTGATCTTACCATATCTAGATTACTGTAGTGCTGTTTGGGGTAATTTTGGTAAGGGTCTCGCTACAGACCTCCAAAAACTACAAAACAGAGCAGCCCGTATAATTACTGGGGCTGACTACAGTGTTCGATCTACTCAGATTCTTCATAATCTAAACTGCATGGCTGACTTTAGAAGAGAGACGTTCTCAACAATTTAAAAAGCTCATGTTTAAAACAACTAGTAATGATGTACCGGAATATCTTTACGAAAATTTTACTCGAATTAATACGGTACATTCTCACAACTTAAGAGGCGTTAATGACAATCTTTTCATTCCAAGGCCTCAAACTGAAGCGCTCAAAAAGAGCTTTGTATATCGAGGAGCTTGCTTATGGAACAGTCTCCCTACTAAAGCAAAACAGGCCACCACTTTAAGATCCTTCAACAATAATCTTTAACCATTAGACATGTATTTTTATATATAATTTTAATCTTGAAAATCGTATTTTAATTTAAGTGTAAGTAGATTAGTAAATTAGTATTTATTTTCTTTAGCAATTTACACGGCTCAAAGGGAGAGCACTTGTAAAGTTTTAGTGATTTGACCCCGTGTATAAATAAAGTTCATTCATTCATTCATTCATTCATTCATACTCTATGCGCTTTTTTCATTTCCCATTTATAAAAGGTTAAAGAATTTTTCTAATTTCCTTCACGTCCGCTCTTTGTTTTCGCCTCTATAAACGAAATATTAACATAAACTCACTAAACATTATTGCAAAGACATCAACATCAAACTTGCTTTTACTTCGCATATAAAGATAAAGAGTTATTTTAGTAACAAAGACCCTATACCGGTGGCCCCCGTGGGACTGCGCTCACGTGTCGTATACAGGTTCGTGTGCATGCAGGCTGTAATGCTGTTATGTTCAGTTGGTGAAACGGTTCGCCACTTCTCGACTCGTGTGCGTGAACAATTGCAACTTCTCACAGATAAGGGGTCACATATATTTAAACATCTTAACAGCTCAGAATCGTGCAGAAGACTTGCGCAAGCAGATTGCTTTGAAATAATAGACCACGCTGCGTGTGAATTTACATTAAAAATCAAAGAAGCGCGTTACACATTAGTTGGTTGAGACCATCTATAGCTAAGCTAAGGGGGTGTTTAGGATCATCCTAACAGACGAATCATCCTACCTGCTATACATTCACTGCATTCTGTTTACATGGAAATTTATGACTTCACTTCGGGTACTAGGATCATCCTACTAAACAGAATGCAGTAAATGCAGGTAGGATGATTCGTCTGCTAGGATGATCCTAGTGCTAGGATGATCCTAGTGTCACGAAAACACCCCCGGCTAATTAAATCAACAGCTAAAGCATGTCAATCTAAAAATAGTACAATAACCTTTCTTTTCTTTCTTGACAATTGTTTATATAATTTAGTATAAATAGGTTATCATTGTAAAATCTCCTCACTACTGAAGATGGCAAATATAATGTAGCTGCCGAAACATGTATAATAAATGACACCAATGAAACGTATAAATCTGTGTTCTCTAGTGATCTACAAATCATTAACAGAAGGCTCATAAAGTACAACAGAAAGACTGAAGATTTCCATTAGATTTATTTCTCCATTATTCATATCTTTTTTTCCACACTAAATATTATATAATCTACTGATAATATAAGTTTTTATCTCTTCATGCATTAATTAATTGTTACATTTCTGTTCGACTATATGATCACACTCAGTCAGCATGTACATAGTTATTAGACACTTTGTTTATAGCAAGACAATAACGCCTTTATTTTTCATGTACCTAACACTATGTATATACCTATTTGCACAAACATTGACCCTTCAAAACATAGAAGCTGAGACCAAAATGAACAACGGGATATTTGCTGATTAGAAGTGTGCGCACCAGGGACCGAGACGAATTTCGGATAGTTCCAGACACGATTATGTAGCGAATTAATAGATAAAACATATCAAAAATCGATTTATTATAAGTGCACCCAGCGACCATTTCGGTCACAACTTCTAGGTTCGTTGATTTTGAAAGACAGTTTGTTCCAATAGGTATATATGACAGCTCACTGTAGTTCACTTATATTCAACTTCTAACTAACATTGTATTAAGGTGGCTTGGTAGCAGTTTGGTTGCTTTTAATTCTCGACCTTAAATAGATAAATAAATGGTGAACAGAATAATCTACAATTTAAAATGAACGAACAAACCTGAATGAATGAACCGGAACGGGCGCGGCAGACAGCGAAGGTAGTTGTTAGTTTATTAAAGATTATATAATAATTGGCATATTACGCGCGCTCTGATTGGTCGAACAACCATGTGTGATTAGAGTACACACACATAGATGGCGTCATCGAATCTTACGCGCGCTCTGATTGGTTGGAATGTTTCGATAAATATTATATAAAACAGATAGATTCCATTTTTTTTCGTGCGTCTGTACTCTAATCGATGCACAGAAGACGTCAAAATGTGGTGAGAACAACAGTCACGCCACTCGACTTCGTCTCGTGGCGTACTTTTTTGTTCTCACCACATTTTGACGTCATCTGTGCATCGATTAGAATACAGACGCACGGAAAAATGGAATCTATTTGTTAAATAATAGATGAATGGGAATGGCCGGATGCATGACGGATGCATATGGTGGTACAAAAGTACTCGGAATACAAGTGAATACAACTCTTTTGGGCAAATTTCCCTCAACGCAAAGATAATATTAGCCAATAATTAGAGTATATTTTGCCGTTCCTGAGTTTGCCTTGCATTCAGTACCAAAAACTGCCATGCACAGTACCCCGTCATTCAGTGTGGAATTAAGTTAAAAACCAAAACTAAAACCGAAAGGTGAGTAAAATTTTGCATCTACCCATACCCTTTTTTGTCTAGTCATGTGGGTTTTAGCCCTCGATCTCGTCCGACAACGCCGATTTAGTTTATATAATAGAATTTTACGAGCGCGCGATCTGATTGGTCAATTAGCCATACTTTATCAGAGTACAGATAATAGAAGTGACGTCACAAGATCAAAATCTTGTACTCACAATATTTGTTTTGAGTCCTTTCAGCGTTTATTTGTAAAATAAGCAAAAACTTTATAAACACAAGAAAATCTATCCCTTTATTGTGCAATCCCTCGCGACCAAGTCAAAACAAGTCTGGGAAAATTCCCGCCATTTTCTGCTTAATTAGCGGACGCGCGCGTTTGTGAGTAAAGGTACGGTAATACGAGCAGCAAAATCGTGCAACTTGTCGGGCAACATTGTTGCGTTGCAAATTGTAGAGCGATGTTGCTGGTATTACCACCCCGCGCGCAACTTGTCATGCAACAAAAATCGATGTTGCAGGTTGTAAAAATTTGTTGCACAAAGTAGAACCACTTTCTACTTTTTGCAACAAGCAGTCGCAACCTGCAACATCGATTTTTGTTGCGTGACAAGTTGAGCGCGGGGCGGTAATACGAGCAGCATCGCTCTACAACTTGCAACAAAAATGTTGCGCGACAAGGTGCACGATTTTGTTGCTCGTATTACCGGGCCTTTAAATTCATTTTCCGAGTCAAAGCCGAGTCCGAGTCAAAAGGCCGAGTCAAGATAAAAAACAAAAAAACAAAAAAACATTTATGATTAGAAGACTTAATTGCTAGTATTTCACATCATGTTTATCTGATAAGCATTTAAGTTTTACATTCTATTTATTTACATCATAATCAATTCAGTCGTGTTATCGATAAATACAGAACAACACCAGACTGAAAAACTCCCAGCTAAAATGAACAACTGAAATCCTAGCTACAATGTGGCATTTCACATTGCCTGCCAGCAAAAGCAATAGGCTGTGGAGCGAATATTTTGTGGAACAGATCCAACAATTTAGACGTTCATAAACCTGGTTAGACGCTCGTATAAAACTGGCATGAATTATGATGAATGCCGTATTTAGTTCGGCAAGTTTCAAGCTTACAATGTCGGATTAATTGATTGATTGATACAGAAACTCTAAATCATCTTAGGGATGCTGGTTTTGCTCCTTTCTTTGACACATTTTAAATGCTTCAGGGAGGCTAGCCGTCTTATATAAAGCAAATAGATCAGGCATAGCTATGTTCTGTACTCTGATGGAACACTCCTGAAGCTGTAGAACACTCAAAAAGCTATAGAAATCACTCGCCTACGGCTCGTGATTTCTATAACTTTTTTCGTGTTCTTAAATGGATGTACTCGAGCAGAGCAAACCTGAGTTGCCAAATAATCCTATTCAGTCAATGGATTGATCTAAGTAAAAAGTTCAATAAGCATTAAATTTATATGAAAGCTAAGCTTTCAACTCAGGTTTATTCCGCAAACATCGTCCTTTATTAGAATGATTACAAATTAAACGGATTGCAGATTTATAAACCTATATATGGGCTATGTGACGATAAATGGCTATTTCCCAGGATCCCTGGGCGCCAGCATGAAAAGGAGGCTTTGGTGAGAACTAAAAGTTCTAAAATGGCGGGAACAGCCACCGCGTCGCTCGGGCGCGTCGTCGTAGCGGCGGGAAATACGGAGGGAAAACAGGAAAACCAAATTTCTTCACTTTGAATTAGATTTTGAGACTGTGAAAGCACGAAGAAAACAAGCAAACAAGAAAACAAACCCGCTGAAAACTTTAATTGATGTTTTTCGGCGAATGCGGTACATTTGTTTACTAAAACGAAGAACTTTAACGAGAGCAAACAAGAGTGAAACTGTCTCAACAAACGGCTCGTTGACTATTCACGGCTTTGAAAGACATTGACAGGAAGTATACACTTCTTTCCATCCAGCGCTGTATGATGTTTGATTATGTAAAAATAAGCTTGATTATTAGTTATCGAGCATGCAACTCTCGGCAGTAATGGACTTTTTAAATTTTGGAAACCATGCAGTATCCTTCAACCAGCCATTTATTTGGACATGCATCAAGACTACGCTGCCACACAACGGTGAGGTAAGCTCAACTTTTGTTCTTTTAGTTACCTAAACATGATCTGATTAAATTGAATGCACAGTTCTGGCTCCTTGGCAATAAAATTGTACAAAAAGGATTGAGTAAAAAATTCATCTCTAGTTCTGATGTTTGCCGGTTAAAATAAAAATAAATAAATTTTTGTGCAACAAAGAAAAATTTATGGCGAGAAAGCATGTATAATATCTTAATGTTTCTTTGTTATTGAATGAATGCTTATTATTATACTTCCGGTGACGTCATCATGAGGCTGGTGGGGTGGGCGATATCTTTCATCTTGCCACACCCCCTCTAGGCCATCTGTTTTTCCCGCCTAAACTCAATTGGCAGCTTGTCATTCTCAACAGGTTCACCCTCCTCCTCCCCATGTCCTCACGTTGATGTGTGTACTGGCATTTCTTAGCCCTCACCTTTGCTTAGGGGTGTTATCATATCCTAGCAACACTAGAAGTTATGTATGTTGTGGTTTAGGATTCATTGAAGAGCGGACCATATACTGTCTATTTTACTTTACTTTACTTTAATAGTTTCCACAACTTACAAACAGTTATGGGGAAGACCTGAACAGGAAATCCTTCCCTTACAAGCAGGCTACCCAATTTAAATACAATGATTACAATATAAGAAACGAAGAAGAGGAGAAAAGAAGAGGAGAAGATAAATTAAAATAGATAAATAAAGGGAGAAAAAGGAAGAATCGAATATTTATATGTATATGTCAAAAACCGCACTCTTATTAAAGTGAATATTTAAAAATTATGACAGGATAACTGAAATATAGGTCACTTCATTCTAAAATTATAGGCACACTTATTTGGATCATGGAAATTCAAGGTCAACTACGATAGATATAAATCGATATATATCCCTAGTGTAACATTTGAGGAGGAAACATATCTAAGTATCCCTCCTGTCTAACAAACACTATATCCTACACCATATCTATTTAATTAACAAATAGATTCCATTTTTCCGTGCGTCTGTACTCTAATCGATGCACAGATGACGTCAAAATGTGGTGAGAACAAAAAAGTACGCCACGAGACGAAGTCGAGTGGTGTGACTGTTGTTCTCACCACATTTTGACGTCTTCTGTGCATCGATTAGAGTACAGACGCACGAAAAAAATGGAATCTATCTGTTTTATATAATATTTATCGAAACATTCCAACCAATCAGAGCGCGCGTAAGATTCGATGACGCCATCTATGTGTGTGTACTCTAATCACACATGGTTGTTCGACCAATCAGAGCGCGCGTAATATGCCAATTATTATATAACTTCAATTAGTATTCACCAACATAAGGGCTATTACAAATCCTGCATTCTGATTGGCTCCCTAACCTCGGGCTATTGGTGATAGCCCGAGTTGAGAGGAAGCGCGAGTAATAATATCAATAAACATTTTTCTCTCTTTGTTTTGTTTAGTCTCATTCACCTTTGGCCCAATATGTTGGTGAACACTAAAACAATTAGACCTCTCGGCCTCATGGACTAACGCTAGCTATTGACTAGCTATTGACTCGTAGTCCATTCGGCCTCGAGGTCTAATTGTTAAATAGTAATCCCTAAGTTTCTCCCCCCTTTGCAAACAAGCTCAGTTCGTATTGCATGGCCAGACCTAGTTACTCCAACTATTGGTGTTTGGAGCCATAAATATTTCCGACGAGTATCCCCTGGAATGTCCGGCTTTAAATACAGAAGTCAACTGGGGAGACGCTTATTTAGCCGAGGAGGCTTATTCGGTCATTTACGGTTATTTTAAAAAGTATGAAGCCTACAGGTACCAAGACTTTCTTTAGCAAAATTCAAGTTGAATTAAGGCGACGTCATCAGTCTCGTTCATATATTCGCGCTTATTTTTTTAGTTCAATGCTCACTAATAAGTTTTTCAAAGGGTTCAAATTGCTGCACTTCCCTGTTATGCTCTTACTTTTATTTCAAAGTACTCACCGTACTGCGCCATGGCGCGGGGCGTTGTTTTTTCAAGAAGGCTCTAAATGTGCGACTAGGTTCCTTATCCGTGCGTCTAGAGATTTCTCTTTCTGTCTTGTCTGATGGATCACGTTTGGTTAGACTATCAGCTTTTCTTTTATCACAGTCCCAGGAAAGACACTTGTATCGACTGTCGCGTTGCTTCTTTAATACGTGTGCTAATGACTTTTGACTTGGGCGCGAACCACCATTCCTCTTATCGTTATCACTGCTGTTTTCATCACCAAAAATTCGCTTTCCTTTGAAGCATTCCCAGGAAATGCATCTCCTTTTTTGAGGTTGGATGTTGTTGTCTCTTGTTAGGAGTACTTTCTTTATTTCTCTTTTGGAAAGAAACCTCTTGCACACTGCCATGATATACATCGTCTAGGGTTGTTTGTTCCCTTCGTACCTAAGCGTTTCCTTTTGTCATTAACGTCTTCTTCTTCTTCTTCTTCTTCTGACTGCCGATCCATTTCGTCGATTTTGTTCTGAGCACGTTCTAACAAACAGTCCCAGGACATACACCGTCTTTTTTTGATTTTCTCTCGGTGGCCACCAGGAATGTTTTCTTTCTTGTCGACATGATTTTCTCCACAAAGCCCATCTCGGCACGATCTTTGACGAACTAAGTTTAGAAACATGTCTTCATCTCTGGAACTTGCTTTCGCGCCTACTATAACTACTGTTACAACAAGCAGCACAGCTGCCACCATAAACGACGTTTGTTTCATGCCTAAGAACGTGAAAGAAAGCAATGGAATTCAATTAATCATTCAGGGAAAGCAAGAGTGATTCCCGGACGAGACATCACATTGTACTTGAGTTTGTTAGTTCGTTCTCTCCCTTGCTCCGAGGATTTTTCTACGGGTCCTCTGTTTTTTCTCCCGCAGTACAAACAAACTAGTAAGTTGTGTGCATAGAATGATAGAGTGTAGTGATAGCGAGTGAAAGAGTACAGTGTCCTCCAATTAGTGCGCAAGCGATAGAAGAATTGGACACTTAAATAAACAATTATTATTATTCAGGTACGTTAAGCATCCTGAAAGGAAAATGTCTACTGTTTTTACGTCTTGCAGTCGAGTTAGTTTCCTCAGCTTTGTGATTCCTTTATAGCTACGACTACAAGAGCAGTTCCAAACATATCCAATAAAATTTCATAAAAGCACAATTTTTTCATTTTGTTAAAAGAGATCAAAGCCGGGAACGTTTACTGAATCGACAAAAACTTGTGTAAACGAGAGGAAGCCTGCTCAGTAGGTTGCAAGTAAATGAAAACTGAAGAAAAAAAAACAATAATCTGTAATTACATCAGTCATTGAATTACCGATGATGAAAACCATTTGAGTGAGACAACGAAACCGAAAATCAATAGATAGCAATCAAAGGTTTACTAGAAATTACCGATTACCCCTCTGTCGTCAAAGTAAGAGTCAACAAACTGATTTCTACAATTTTAGATATTACAATGGCCTTTTAACATTTGCATGAATTTTGAAACAGGACAAACATCAATGTAAAAACGAAAAGACTTTTACAATATTTAGTTTTTTTCTTTTGACAGAGAGGAGTGTTTGAAAGTACTTTATAAGTTGTTGAACGAGTATGACTGGTAGCGCTGATGTATTTTTTGTTACCAAATATGTTTTGAAGGCCGCGGACTAAATCGTCAGCCTTACCCAAGTGGCTATGTGGAGCGTCTCTGTTTCCTACCGTCCCGCGAGGAGAAGCTATTCGTCTTCCACTGTAAAATGTCTCATGCCTAATGTCTAATGGTGACACGTTTTCTAGTGTTTGCAGTGTTGTCAATGAAAATGTTATGTGATAGATAGGGGGTCACATATATTTAAACATCTTAACAGCTCAGAATCGTGCAGAAGACTTGCGCAAGAAGATTGCTTTGAAATAATAGACTATGCTGCGTATGAATTTACATTAAAAATCAAAGAAGCGTTACACATTATAGTTGGTTGAGCCCATCTCTAAATCAACTGCAGCTAAAGCATGTCAAATTCAAAATAGTTCAACAACCTTAATGTTAAAAACTCTTAAGCATCATTAATTATCTGACTTAGCCTTCACTTTAGGCGAGAAAAAAGTCAAATTAGCTTCCACTCCTCCTCCCTTTTAAGGTGGCTCGACCCAATTTTCAAGTAGAGCTACCAGTCGTCTTTGAGTGAAAACTATGTGTTCATGAGCAGTCTGATAGTAAATTAAGTATTGCACCCTTACCAGACAAAGATTAAAGTTTATGATGACGTATGTTATATGGAGATCGGCGCTATTATGGCGACGCCTTAAAAGAATTCCCCTTTTTACACATTCTCGAGTTTAATGAGTTCTAGGCTTATTCTTGAAAAATGCTCTTGTGATCTTGTAGTTAACATCATTGCCTTTAGCTCTAGCGAATTAAATCAAATTCTGAGAGAGCGTTTTTGAAATATCATCGATGAGAGATTTTAACTGCAAAAATCGAGCGTAAACAAAACAACTTTTTAAATCTCCTACAATTAAAAAGAAAGTAGCACATCTAAGTTAATTTTTCATCTCAAATTGTTGTAAAGATATCAAATTTGGCTACTGAAAGAGACGAGAGAAATCACATTAATTGATATTGAGAAAAGTGAGCCGAACTCATGTATATGGACATGCTGAATTTGCTTCTGTTGCCCAAATTTCGCTCTATTGTTACATAAACTGCAATACTTAAAGATCCCTTCGATAAATATTGTTTAAAAATTAGTATGGTTTAGTTTAGGTAATAGTTGATATGATATAGCGTTTCCAAATTCATTGAATCATTTTACGGCTGTAAAATATTTGCCTCAAATCAGTATATTTTTCAGCCGGATACAGTGGTCGACAACTCATTAATGCATGATGTAGCTCTTTTGTTTTAGTTTGTCATGTTTTCGTGCATTCTAGCACCTGATGCAAATTGCGGAACGTTTCAATACCTTCCGATCACTCTTCCGAGATATGGTAATCGCTAGAAAGAAACTTTTAACTGTACATTTCTTTGCAGCATATGTCAGCACATCGTTCTATTTTTACTTTGTCTCGCCATGATTCTGCTTTTGACGAGTTTCCATCTGCAGTTGTGTGACAAAACGTTTCTTTCCTTTTTGGCATTCTTATGTATATTTAGTTTTAGCAATTACCATATTTCGGAAGAGTGCTCGGAAGGTAATGAAGCGTTCCGTAATTTGCACCAAGTGTTGGAATGCATGAAAACAGGACAAACTAGAACAATTAAAAGAGCTACATCATGCATTAATGAGCTGTCGACCACTGTATCCGGCTGAAAAATATACTGATTTGAGGCTAATATTTTACAGCCGTAAAATGATTCAATGAATTTGAAAACGCTATATCATATCAACTATTACCTAAACTAAACCATACTAATTTTTAAACAATATTTATCGAAGGGATCTTTAAGTATTGCAGTTTATGTAACAATAGAGCGAAATTTGGGCAACAGAAGCAAATTCAGCATGTCCATATACATGAGTTCGGCTCACTTTTCTCAATATCAATTAATGTGATTTCTCTCGTCTCTTTCAGTAGCCAAATTTGATATCTTTACAACAATTTGAGATGAAAAATTAACTTAGATGTGCTACTTTCTTTTTAATTGTAGGAGATTTAAAAAGTTGTTTTGTTTACGCTCGATTTTTGCAGTTAAAATCTCTCATCGATGATATTTCGAAAACGCTCTCTCAGAATTTGATTTAATTCGCTAGAGCTAAAGGCAATGATGTTAACTACAAGATCACAAGAGCATTTTTCAAGAATAAGCCTAGAACTCATTAAACTCGAGAATGTGTAAAAAGGGGAATTCTTTTAAGGCGTCGCCATAATAGCGCCGATCTCCATATAACATACGTCATCATAAACTTTGATCTTTGTCTGATAAGGGTGTAACATGTAATTTACTATCAGACTGCTCATGAACAAATAGTTTTCACTCAAAGACGACTGGTAGCTCTACTTGAAAATTGGGTCGAGCCACCTTAAAGACGACACTGGAACCTCAAATAAACTGGTAGTTGTAGACATTGGGAAATCTTTCCCTCTTTCACTGGTTTGGTTTTACTTTCTTACAGTCCTCTCAATTCAACCCGTCGACTAACCTGGTAGTAACTGGCTCACCGTAAAACCCTACACCATTGTGCGTGGGACATAAACTGTCTTGTTCATATCAGGACTAAATTTTATGTGTAATTAAAAGCAACCATTATATAACGCGAGCTGTCATTGGCCGAGGGATGCGTATACTAGGAATTCTAAATATGCACACAGCACGCGCACGGCGCGCTTTTCGAATTTTTGGTCAGTGTAAATAAATACTGAATCGAAAACAAGGTTGTATTTTGTTTAAAAGATCGAAAACCTACCCGCTGTGCTGTGTGTGCAGATTAAGAATACTTGGCGATTGACCAGAACACTCGAGAAGCATAGCTAGAGAAGCGCACTTCTCTCTCGTTTCTGAGCAATAATCTGGAAACACAGCACGAGTGCTCGGGTTTTTTAGTTTTTTCAGGACGATCCTTAATCTTCAATACATCTAGCAATCTCCACCACATACAAGGGATAGCATAAAAATAGTGTTACACTTGATGACCAACTCTATTGCTTGTCGCAGGAACTAAGCATGTGTAGACTATACATCCTGAAGATTTTTACATCCTTGTGTACATCTGTCTAGAGTTTGATAGTGTTGAATTAACAAAAACCTTGACTATTCTATCTAATTCTTGAATGACAACGCGGTAAAAAAAATATCTTGATGTTGCCATCCAGGGACACTAGTGAAAATACTAACCATTTGTAGGTAAACCCTTATCAGTTTACTCTATTATTTATTTTAAGACTTGTTTTTGAGCGTGTATCATGTGGCATATTGTCTGTCTTTCTGAATGGATTGCTTTCTTGTGCTTCTAACTCGACATTGTCGCTATTCGGCGGTTCATATCTCGGCGGTCAAACTTTGGAACCACTTAGCTATAATAGTGTTTACAACAAGCCGTTCGAGTTAATTTGATGAAAAAGTTAACTGACTACCCTTTCTGACTTCGTTCAGAGTGAAAGCGTGTTTCATTTTTTTGTTCTAGTTAAGCGTGTGTGACATAACTGGTGCTTCATTAAACCACACCCGCTAGTTATGTCATTCAGAACTAAAATCGCATCGTCCCATGAATAGGCCCACTCGGTTTTCATGCATGCAACGACCGTTTAAGTTTTATTGTGAAAAGTCTGGGTATTTAAAAATTAACACGAGATACTGCTTTAGGTCAGCTGAATATTTTGCTCTCTTATCGCTACAGCCACACCGAGCAGATATATCGACTTCAATTAATGGCAACCGTGTTAGAGCTAGTTCACGGTTAAAGATAATATGTTTGTTCTAACTCCACTAGATCAATGACCGCATAACATATAATAGAAACCTAAATTAGTAAATGTCTGGATAAAACTTATTGGGGTTACTAATTACTATTATTTAGATCCAGGATACTTTTCACTATGTCTTAATTTTTACCTTCCTGCCTCGACTCGAAAAAATATCGTCAAATTGGTGTTCTTCCTGTAGGTCGGTGAGCAATTTCTTGTTTGTGCTGAGCTTTTAACAGCTGACTGACTATCAGTTCTGAACAAAGCCTTTGAAGAAATTCTCTTTTAAAACTTGAATCGTAGCCCACCGCTGATATCTACTCCGGTGCTGTTTAAAAGACAACCTCACAAGAGTAGCCCTTGTGCATCAAGCCTGCTTTGTCTTGTTTTGTATTCATAGTATGGCCGTCCTCCGCAATTTGGCTCTGTTGTAATAAAACCAGTTGCCACCTTGGTCAGCCTATAGATGAGACTAATTTAGAGTACGCCTGCTTACAACGATTCTAGTTGACACGCTCGCAAGCCAATTACAAGTCTGTGATTCCCAACAGTAGTCTTGTCAATTTTTCTATTGTTCAGTCATAAATTTAGCTCATCATATGGAGACATGAAGTATCATTCCGTCTGACAACAAAACATCAAATAATTCTTCACGTTATTACTGGCCTTTGTGAAGAAAATCATATTACTAGGGAGAAATCCTGACATTAAAGTTTCATGCGGTGAACAATGCAAACTTTGGCTGCATTCATGCTGCTATTGTAGGCCCAAGCTATAAAGTGTGGGCTAAATTACAAAGATAAATTCTTATTTTCCTAAACGAAACATCTTTTAAAGGGTGATTTAAATTATGGCCATGTTATTGGTGTATTTACATGATATATTGCAATCTAGATACATATAATTAAGATTAACATCAGATCAGGATGGCTTGTTTTCTCTAATTGATCTAATCGTCCAGCTGTATACCCGACAGAACCCCTGATCAGCGGAAGTTTTCTCAAACAAGTGGTGAGGAAGGACTCGTATACACTTCCTAGAACACACACCACACTGTATTGTCCCAACACAGACCAAAGTAGAGCTCTAACAGCGAATTAGCCAGTCTTCTTTTGTTGCGTGGTTTGCGGGTACCTCGTCCTCAGACCTGCCTAAAGGAAATGATTCCTCAAAACAATAGATTTACTTTAATGAATCTAGAAAAAAACATAATCCAATAGAATAATTCTAAAGTCGCTTCCATTAGGTTTTCTTTTGGGTATAGATATTATGTTTGAATGGCTGTTTGTTGTTGTCATTTCCAGATGGCTTGATCTTGAGAAACCAGTGTCCGATTGGACAATATTATTAGATCCCTTTTTTGGGAGACTATCAATTTTGATTCCATCTCTATTCCGTTATGTTTTACCGACGTATTCCCTTTGTGAATAGACGCCCACGCCTCAAGCCAAACTACTAGAAACATAATCGCGCTGGTCGAAGGACATCGGTTTACAACTTAAAGTTTGTTTCATTTTTGGCATATGATAAGGTGCGCCGCTCTTTTAGAAATGGTAGCAAATTCAGTAGTAGCTTTTTCATTCGTCTTAGAAATGCTTAGAAATGATGTCAAAATGGTTAAATTTGCACATTTTTTTGATACTGTGAAATTACTAAAATCGTTCAAGATCACATTCGTAGCCACGCAAAAAAAACTATGGTTGGGTTAGTTTTGGGTATTTTAGAGGAAAACCAAAATGAGGGATCAGTTTTATTTCATTATTATTTCATCAACGCCCGATTTGTTCTGACATATTGTTTTCTAAACCACAAAGTTGGTGTTTTGTAAAGTCGTTGTAAGATACTGAACATACATGGTAGTGTTTCTGACGTCAACAAAACCTTTGTCGACTGAACTGTTATCCCTTAAACTAATAGAGGAAATGTGAAATCTTCTTATCTAGCAAACTAGAGAGTCATAGGGTAAGCCAACTGTTTTGTGGTTTTAAACACTACAATTGGTATTTGTTCGCCTCTTTTATGAAAACGTTTTTTAGCCAGTATTGGAAAAATGTCATTGTCCAAATACTGTGATTAGGTTACTTAAAAAAAGGATTGGAACATCTTTGAATTAGTCTGCCAAAGTTTCACAAAATAAATGTTCAGAAAACAACACATTTTGGCCTTGTTTTTAGAGCAAAGTGTGTGGGCGATGCCACTAGGTGTTCAATAACCATATATAGTGGTTGGCTAATTAGAAGACAACCGTTAGAACTAATTTGACGTCATTAAACCCTTAGGTACTTCACAATACAAAATTCTTTCTTTAAAACTATCCCACGCTTTTTTCACATTATGGACGTGCTCTGGTTCGGGTATTTTCATTGCCACACAATTCGTAAAACCGGGAACTCGGTTAGTTTTGAACTGCACTCATTAAGTCTCAGTCACCACACTTTTTGGCAAAACTGTTAACTAAAAACTGTTGCCAGCAGCACTCATTTCGTTTTCTTTTTTTATTTCTTTTTGTTTTTTCTTCATGCATTTTTTGGGGGTTTGTTTTCGTTCATGAAATGTTGTATTCGGACTGACCTGAGTTTTCGGGATAAAGGAAGAGTATACGGTAGTGTACTTTAAGATGTTTCGACAATTGTTTTGTACTCCTTGTCGTCTTCAGTCAAACAAGTAATTTTGTCATGCTTACTTTATATTGGTTCTCTAAAAGGCAAAGTTTCACAGAAGACGTTGGAGCTATAGTGCATTCAGTAAATGATACAGTACTACCTAAATAGCACTAAATAAACAATGGAAAACAAACGATTTTGTATTATGTAACGCTATTTAGTGACTACTGAATACACTTTACAAATCAGTTATTGCATCTCACACACCTATGATCAATGTGTGTGTATTAGAGAAATAAGCTCATAGGACTCGTCCACAACTTTGCGTATTTACATTTTGTGTGAAAAATGAAAAAATAAATAAAACTTCAAATCGACTATGCATTTCAGTCTTGGGATGTAATGTATAATATGCATTATAACCTGAGGACAAACTTTTGTCATTTAACAAAAAAGCAATCCAGACAATGGTTGTTTGAAATTATTCTTTGTTATACAAAAACGCCAGGTGAAATACAAAAATATAGTAGTACAAAAATACACATCTTCGTACAAAAACTAGTGAATGAATCTGCCATCAATAAAAATACGTACATCTCTTTCATGGCTACTTCTATTAAATAAAGTTAACTATTAAAATATGCTCTACGTTATCGCTGTTATCAAGGGGGCCCAACCCAGTATCTCCATAAACTGAGCAGCACCCTTCATATTTTAAAACACTTAAAGCCCGCCGCACACGGTGAGAAAATGCAAAGAGAAAACTGCCAAACGAGGGAATTTGCTCGCCATCTGCGCACCTATTTTGCTGTCTTCGCCTTTGTCTGGCAAAGTACCTGGAATGGCAGTTTTCTCTTCGTAGTTTCTCACCGTGTGCGGCGGGCCTAAGATGCTCACAGCTTGCACCTCAATAATTAAAAGTGAAACTGAAAATGTTCAATTTCTTATGTACATTGAGATAACGCAATTGTAGAACATGCGCTTACTTAATTGTGAGATTTGTAGTGAACGTATACGTTCTAAATATCTCCAAACATATTTTGTACAGATTGTGAATCGACTATGAAACACTACTTATATTTATCTATTGCCGATTTACAACAAACAATACAAAACACTCATTCAAATTCTAGAGTACAAACAGTACAACGTGAAATATTTGTAATGCTAAATTGTGCGATTTTACACAAATTCTTTTGTCTTCTATTAATTGTTTAATTAGCACTATTTTGTACTATTTAGTAATTTGTCAGTATTTCAAGGATATATTGTTTGCACTCTATTCATTTGATCTTTTGGACTGGAAAATGTACAGTGAATGTACGCAGTGCCACACATTTTTGAGAATGCAGGAAGTACTACACTAAAAGTAAAAATAATACCATAAACATAAATGTGCATTTTTGATGTGAATATATAATTTTGGTGCTATAATAAAACTTTAGGAATTCATTGACCTTGAAATAGTATAAGAACATCCTAGGGGTGAGATACCATTCAATTTCAAGATCAATGATTCCATGTCACGTGCATTGCTGCTAAGCGGGTTCTCAAATATCTTATATCAAAATGTCAATTTGAAAATCCATATTACTTTTAAAAAGTTACCCGTGCACACACAAAGTGTGTGATTAATTAATTAGCTTATTTACACCCAGTGCAATTATTGGATGTGATATAACATGTAATACTCTAATTGTAAATATTGCAGACTTTAAGTCATGCTATGAATTGTGCAGTAAAAATATGTACATCTATGACCTTAATTAAGACAGGGCCTTCTAGCCTTAGGACCACTGTACTGCACTCGGGTAGAAGTGCCATAAAATAGTGTTAGCAAAAGTATTTGACATTAACAATAGAAAATTGTGTCAATGAAAAATATATATTCTTATGCAATGGTTTGTATAAAAAGCAAATATATATTGTAAGTCAGCCATTCAATGACATCTTCTGCATTATGTGCAAGATAGTTTAAAAAATAACTCTGCACATTTTTTTCCTTGAAAGGAAACATAATTTGTTACACACCAAGGTGTTGCATTTTTGTCTCAAACCTTCTTGGCCAAAATAATTCCCTAAAGTGAACACTTCTATTCTCTTACTGACATAGCAATTCATAATTCAAAACATCTAAATTAACTATCATCAAATTTCTCATTGCTTAATGATTTGCATAAGAATTCAAATTATGCTCCACAATGGATAATTGGCTATCAAAAAAATTATTTTGTAGTAGGAATTAAACTCAGATAAGTGAAATGCATGAGAGAGATATTTCACTATACACAATTCCTTATTTGTAGAAGGAAATGTACAGAACAACATGCTCTGGTCCACCAATCGACTTTAACATTGATATATCTTAATGAATAGGGTACTGGTAATATGCAAAACCATCGCTAAATTATGTTGCAAGCATATCAGGCTGATGAGGTCAGTTTGGAGTTTTCAACTCTTGGTGGAGGAGGTGCAGCCCTATGGATCAGACAACATCCAAATCAATAACTGTAAGAATAACTACATGGAGCCAATCTTTTCACCATTTGTAACATTATGACAATATCTGTCATTTATGACAACCATGAAGTATCCCATTCAGTCATGAGCAGATGAGCTTTATATGTAGCCTTCTAAGAAAGTGTTTGTACTAATTGATTCTTCACCCATGATCTAGCACTACTGTACAATAAATTATTAATTTACCCAGTTGCAGTCTATAACCAATGCATGAGGCTTGAATCAACAATTTATTTAAAGGCCTGTTTTTGATGAGCAGCATATACAAGCAGTTGCAACATTATATGCAGACTCAATGATGGTGCACTGCTCGTTAGCAGTGACTGTCATTTCTCCCACCTTTGTGACAAATCCAATACTGATTAAGTCAGCTCTGCTTAGGTTGCTCATGAAAACCAGGCTTAATGCTGATGCAATGAAGAAATTGCATTTTCTAATTTCCAGGAAAAGCACATTTAGAGTAAACAGGCAATGAAGACTCTATAACTGTTGGAAGCTAGCTATTGTCAAAGGAAGTATGTTTTAAAGGTTAATTACCATTGTGCAGGCACAGCAAATACTGTTGGTCTTCCTATAAACCCTTGACCTGGGTACTGTATCCACTGATCAGCTGGATAAGCTCCAGGAGGAATCTGTGCATACTGTGCAGTCTGGTACTGGCTTTGTTGGTCAAAGACATGGCCTTTGGTAAGAGTGCTAACAGGAGGGAGCACATAACCAGGTGCTGTATTGGCTGCTGGGGGAGATAGGGCTTGTGTTGATGCTGGGTTTCCTTAAGACAAAAATGTCAAACAACTTGAGAAGAGTTTCAACTTTTTGAAACGTTTTTGTAATTAATGTATGGAGCACATATACTTCTCATTCATTCATGTCCTTACCTGAAATGGTACTTTGTCCATTAGCATTGACAGTAAATGTTCCATAATTCTGTGCATTATACTGGCTGTACAGCTGGCTATTATGACTTTCCACTGATGAGGATGTTGCAGGAACAGCAATGTAAGTCGGGCTTGGGCATGACATGGGTGGAGCCATAGACTTGATGACCTCATACTGTGAAGCCTGGCCTTGTCCAACTTGAATGGTGGAAACTCCATGTAGAGGTGTATGCATTCCAAGTGGGTTGTCTGTGATTGGTTTTAATTCTGTCAACTCCTTTTTGACATGGATACTCTACAAATCATCAAGGAAAATAGTTAGCATCATAACCATGAAAGGAATATCTAAACATTAATTTTAAATGTTGTTTGCATAGAAAATTGGCCTGTCAAATCTTCATTAGCAATCCAAAAAAGCAAAGCTCAGACCCAATGCTGAATTCATATCCAGTATACAACAACAACAACAATTTTGTTTTTTTTTTCAAATAAATTACTTACAGTATGCTGTAGACCCTTATCACACTCTAGCATGGCATTATAAAACATTTGATTTATTGGATAAATGAATTACTATCAAATTTGTCACATCGATATTAGTAAAATTGCAGAGTTTTGTAAAGATTGCCCTTAAATTGAAGGGGATATTAATTTTTGAAGCTAAATATTATTGTGAAATATTTTGTAAAGAACTTTGTGTTTAGCATGATAATGAGGCTCACCAGGCATGCATTGCCCGTCCACTGTACATTTCTTTGTAAAAATGCTCTAATTTGTAGTTTTAAAAATTAATATTTTCATCAATTTAAGAGCAATCTCACTGAAACTTTGCAGTTTTATTAATATTGATGTGACAAATTTGATAGTAAACTCCTTTTACTGATAATTCAAATAATTTATAATGGCATGCTAGCATGATAAAGGGATGTACCAAATTATTGCTAATGTGAGGCTTTGATAACTGAGTCTATAAAGTATAATTATTTGTTTGTGGTTACATTTAATATATCACTTATAAGTATGTTAACTTACTTCATTAGAAGGTGGGTAGTGAACTTGAGTATGATCAGCTTCAACAGGTGTTAATTGAGGATGTGAAGTAGGACTGATAACAGTTTGCATCTGTTGGAAGCCATTTGGTATGGACAGGTAAGAGGTTTGCATGGCCTGGTTAGATGGTGATGATCCAGAGGGACTTTCTGATGAGCCTTTCTCTTTTCTCCATTTGGCACGACGATTGGAATACCATACCTATTAGTGCCAAAGAGTAATGAGCATCAGTGAAACATTCTAAGTACATGCAGTGATTTATTAGCTCAGTCTGACAAATTTAAGTCATTTTCAAACCAAACTAGTCTTTTCTCTTTGCAACTGATTTCCTATCAACCCAAAGACCTTCATGCAATATTTGATATGCACAAGAGTTTCTGGCATTTAATATCAATTAGTATCAATAATTAATAAGTACAAGTTTCATAATCCAGAATTTATTAATGGTTAGTTCATTACTGTAAAGCTGGAATACTCTTCTGCTCAATTAAATGGTGAGGTAGTTAATTTTGTTAACTATATTAGATTAGTATTGAGCATATTAGTACCAGTTACTAGCTGCTGGAACATGTAGGCCTGTTGGATTCCAGCATTACTAGCAATGAACTACCTGTATCCTTGCCTCTGAAAGATTGACTTGTTGAGCCTAGTTCTTCCCTTGTGAAGACATCAGGATAGTGAGTTTTCTCAAAAACTCTTTCTAGCTTGTCAATTTGGTCATCAGTGAAAGTTGTACGTTGGCGTCGACTTATCTTGCTTCTCATGTGTGCTGGGGAATTTGGGTCATTTCCCACTTCATCACCTGAGTGGCTTCCTGTGTTAGAGAGAATCCATTCATTTACTCCTATAGGAGAGTCATAAGCTACACATTTAAACAGTAAGACTGCAGTGTATGCAAATGGGGTTGAACTGTAATTTCTTATCCTTATTCCACAACAACTGTAATCCAAAATCATGATCAATAGCTTAGTTAAAAGTTACAGACCACCAGTATCAAATGTTACTAAATCTCAAACAAGTTTTTTCTGTTTACAACAGTGTTTCCAAAAATACCACTTCTATGTCTGAGGCATACTTCATACATCTCTACTATTAATATTGAAAGTATTTGTCCTCTTGTTTAAATACAAAAGCATTTCAGAATGAAACCATATAGAACATGTTTTATGCAGAAATGGTATTATAAAAGAGGCTTTCATAACAGGTAGGAAAAGGTTATCTGATATGTATATCACTTTGACAATTAAACAGCTAAACCTACCTGTTGATGGCTCAAGGGTTAATTTAATTTACTTTAAATGAAATGTTGAATTCCTATTTTATTGCCAAAATGCATTCCCTCCAAAAAAGCCACAAAAATGTTACTTTAATCGACATTATCATGAAAGATCAATTAGTGCCTGATTGACAGCTAAACATGTTACTAAATTTTCAGTAATTACAAATGTATTGCATTTCAATTCACAAAATAGTTTTTGCATAAACTACGGAAATTAAACTTTCAAAGTGTTTTTAATTTTGAATATTCATCATTAATAGAGTTGATTTTGTATTAGATTAAAAACCCTCGAAAAGATAATACTTAAAAAACCCTGCTGTTGCAATTAACTTGCAATCTCGGGAAGCCAATCGAGTGCAATAGTCCTAGTCTGTTAACTGAGGAAACCTTTCAAGTGCAATGTTGTGAGCGTAATGTTGGACGTAAAACAAAGACAACGAAATGTCCAAAGGAAGTGTGACATACAAAACTAAATTTACTTCTGAAGGAATTAAAGAGTTACGACAACAAACATCAGAGCCCCAGCACGTGGCCTCAAATACCTGAGTCGCTTTATACATTCTAAGCAACAGGTAGTTGTTGACTCGACATTCGAAAACTTACAGAAACTTGTGTAACAACATAAAACCACTGGCTAATGAACTAAAATTCAGTTAGCCACACAACTTTAAGCATTTAATTTACTTATTCAGCAACTTAAATGAGAAAATGTCGAGATTTTTAAAGATTTGTGGAAAACTATAGTGATTCAAGTAATAAATTTGGTATTTTACGTTCCGACTCCGATGGCTACTTCCTTTCAAGGATAAATATCTCTTACGTAAAAATGTCTATAAAATATACTCACTAAAGTGATTGCAGGGTTATTTAGTATTTTTAGGTAAGTAAATGAGCAATTGAGTTTTGGCGCGCATAAACACAACAATACAAACCGTCGGAAAATAGGTCCAATTGCTCTTTACTTTTCAAAATTCCATTTGAAACTAACCTTTTATCTTACCTGTACTGTCGTTGCTTTCTACTGAATGCTTGCGTTTGTTGGGAGAAGTAGTGATTTGGCCTTGCTGCATTGGAATCCCTAGTAAACCACTGATCGAATAAGACGACCGTGGAACGTTCATAGCTTGGAATTCACGTTCTGCTTTTGGAGTCATATCGAGCTGTGGGTTCTCGTTAGACGTAGATTTGCCGTTATTATTTTTATCTGGGTTGTTTATACGATTTCTGACGATCCTATTGATCGAGCTAACGCTGGGCACATTGTCACTAGTACAAACATTTTCGCTTAGCAGTCTGTCTCTGATCTCCCAGGCGAACATCGTAGGGTTAGCCAGCTTGTATTCTGCGATCTTGGCTACTACTCCAGGGGTTGCCACTTTAGGTTTACTTCCTCCAATCACCCCGGGTTTAATGGAACCGGTTTCGTAAAACCGACAAAGTATTTTACTGACGCAGCCATGGGATACCCTCAACTGGCGGGAAATATCACATGGACGGACTCCACTTTGAGCTAGCTCCACAATTCTTGTTCGTACTCCTTCGGGAAGCGGCCTGCCGTTGACAAATACTCCTCCAAGCTGATTCACCCCGCCATGGCCTAGAGAGACAAAATCACTGCATTTAATAGGCAGTTCCGTGGAGCACATGAAGGTGAACGCTTGGACAACCTACCTTGTTTACTATGAGACATTCTAGCAGATGAGTGAGCGCTCGTGTCTATGACTTTTGAAAAATCACTCAGGCGATGCAAGACTCAGTCAAGCGTTACTAAATACTCTGTCACCCCTGGTCGCCAACCAAAACTGTGAAAATCAAATAAAGAGGACAAATACTATCAAATTTCTGGTCCAGCTCAGTGGAGCGTTAAGTCTTAGTTGAGCTTAGTTTGAAAACTTTGGGAAAAATCTACTAGATTCCTTCATACCTTATGCGGCAGTTAGCCCTCAACTTGCAAGTGAACTTTTGAGTCTGAAGCGCATTCTAATATCACGCCGAGCAAGCAACATGGTTTTTGATTGACATTTGATTGACTTTCTGAAATCTGATTGGTTCACACTAAATCCTATTGTCTTACGTAACCATATTTGGTGGTGGCTAACAATCAGCAAACCACTCAACAGAAGCTAACAAAGTAATTATCACTTCAGTGACCGTTTTTCAACGTTCCTTGATCCGAGAACTTTTAGCTCTTGAGTCTTCGTTTAATCGCGCTCAAGTTTTACAATTTGAAAACACGATGATTCATTGCTGAGATATTTTTCTCGAACCCGTTGTTTATCTGACCCCTGTTGATTATTAGCTGTGGATTCTCATTGCAATTTAATTTGCATCACAAAGCTAAGCCCTTGATTGTGTTCTTTATTAAAATTAGCTTGAAGGAGACAGAAATGAGCAATAAAGTCACAGCCACACAAGAGAACCGATGATAGAGTCATTTGGGTGTGACTATCAGAATCAAGCGTAACAACCACTGTAGCGTATCTACCTACCCTAACTAAGCCTCCAAATTACCGTTCCAATAAACTTCACAAAGTTCCTCGGAACACTCCCCAAAAACGACAAACCAGTGTGCCTACGTGAAAAAATTCGCTTTCAAAGCTCTTTTAAAAAAATCTATTGAGAAAGGCCTTTATGATGGTGAGACACTAATCACCAGTGAACAATGACTTCCAAGATTTCCGTTGAGCCCAAGGCTTAGTAATGAATCTTGAGAGTCTTTGTATAATCGTTAAAAATGGAAAATAACTCCGTAGAAAACACTAAGAGGTCCTGCTGGGAATTGTAAACTGTTCGAGCTCTTTCGCAAGATCTCATGTTTGGGAACTTATCTTTTTCTAGTTTATTCTTCTTATTACTATTCCCAAAAAAAACAGTTCCGTATAAAATTAAATGCTTGTCTTATCACTCGAAACCATTGATAGATGCGCCTGACTACACTGCCTAAAGTCTCCAGGGCCAATGTTATTGTTCCTTGATAGACTGTCTCTTTTAATTCATAGAACTCCATCTAGAGTTTTCTTTATCAATTCACGTATTGTTTGGCACAAAGTATTGATGAGCTAATGGTATTTAGTGAAAATCTCTTAAGGAAATTACAAATAAATATTAATATCCTAAAAGCCTTTCAGAATACTTAATCACTTAATGCAATGGCATATTAAAAGTATTTCACTTGTTTGCCAACGTTATGCAACTCAAGTTACTCAAGTTATACCCCTCAAGTTACTTAAGTAACTTTAGACCAGGCTTTGACAGTTATTGACTAGCAAATTAAGTTTGATGTTTTGTGGAGGAGGAGCTTGGAAGAATCGGCACAGTTCACGATAGCCACTACTTATTCATATTGTACACTCCTTGTTTTGGTTGTCATTATTCGATAGTTGTTCAAACCTTATCAAAGTACGTTCCATAAGTTTTCACTTGTAATCAGAAAAGTTTTACGAAGTTTGGTTTTGTGATCAAAAATGTTGAACTCAGATATGAAGCAATCTTTGAAAAGATCAATTAACCAAGTTCGCGTCATCTAAGACATTTGCCACGCAACCCATTGATCAATCCACACCTGATTCTTTTACTTTCAGGTTCGCTTTGTCCTCATTGACTTCGTTATTTATACTATGAGGTTAGAATAGAAATAGCGGTCATTCAAAAAGTAGAAGATGATTTGAGACGCCGTGTCTTTACGTGAATTTATGGATGTGTTATGTAAAGGAATGTAGCCTCCGGCACTTATGATCGAGATCAACGACATTATCAAATATGTACACATCGCAAAATTTCTTTCGAATGCGGAAAAAGATTCTCTTCTACTACTAAGGCTATGACGTTATTTTTCGAAGCCGCAAAAGATAAAAAGACAGTGGCGTTTTGTAAAGAGTTTTTCGCTGCTGTTTAAGGATAATTATTCTAGTGGTATTGTTTGGCGCCCTTTTGTGAGTGTTGTTCAAGAAAATTGTTTTCAAACTTTGACTATTTTGGTTGAACATTATAGAACAGAACTAATAATACTTATGGTTTCTCAAACTTTTCTTTCAATAATAAGTCTGAAAGTCTGACAGCTTTACAGTCATTCGTCTGACAAAAAGAAAAGGAAATTGTGGTGGTTTGAGAAGTCACATCCACAGTACAACTTGAAACAACCATTCTAGTATTGACTTGCGAATTCAGTCTAGCATGATGGATGTATATCCCTTCATTTGTGCAATACTGAGAAACATGACGTGGTCACGGAAAGGAAAAGATGAATTTTGGAAAAAAAATCCAATATAAATTTCAGGTTTAAGTTGGAACTTAATTGCCAATGAATACGGAAATTAAAGCCTTTGTTCTTTAGGTATAATTCTATTTCATCTTCGTATGTTATAAAGTTGATTAGTTTCCTAAAGCTTAACCATTGAACAGTTCTTAACGTAGAAGTCACTTTAGTTATACACTGATCGAGAATAGAATACAAGACTGAGATACAAAAATGGTTTCTGTAAGTTAATTACTGAAATGAGTCTTACTGCTAATTACACAGGAATAGCTCTTACTAATGGAGTCCCAACTAACCATGGATATTTCAATAATTTTAATATTCTTGTGTCTAAGCATTGACTACTGATAGCATCTAGAATTCATGGAGATATATCTAAAGTGGTTTCTGTTTCTTCCTCGCGGCGTCAATCCTAGTAGATTGAAGACGAAGGTGTTCACATCTATATGAACACTAACTTGTACTTATTCTCTTTTCCTTATTCAAACAAATATAAACACTCCAGTATCTTACTTCCATCGAAGAGACGTGGTACACTGTATCAGCTTATTAATTGTGTCAGTCTTTAGTTGAGCTGAATTATTTCGCCATGTGGTTAGCGGACACCAGGGCCGCAACATTGTATCATCAAAGAGCGCAACAATGTTAGGAATTTGAAACAAACAACTTTTTAAACTACAGAAGTCATAAAAATAGTCAATCATTTTGAATTCCCTTATTTAGTTTAAGATATAATAAGCACTTAGAGGCGATGAAGATGGAAATACTTTTCCGATTTGTAATCTAAACTTTACTGCGACTCACATCAATCGTGACTAGTCTAAGACTACATCATGACAAAGCAAGTTTCTTGTTAACAAACTCATCTAAAAGCAAACCAAGTTGTGTTGGTCAATTCTTGTCTAATCGCCCTTGAATGTCGTTCTTTACCAATGTCTTAATCTCGTCAACTTTAACAAACTCTGACCAAAATGACAACACCTTGCCAAGCGGGAAGCACAATCAAATGGGCATTAAGTAAGGAACTCGAAGATTCCACAACCTAAGTTAAGAAAAAATCATGAAAGCTGTCTAAACCTTTCTATGGTCCACCTGTGTGATTTAAACTGTTTCTATATGCAGGTGCTTTATTCGACTGACTTCATACGAAGCATACACACGCAGTAGAGCGAACTGTTTGTTCGCGCTCTATTTCATCGTCCTGTCGCTTTCACTCCAATGCGTGCCAATCAAGCATAAATGTAGAACAAAATCTTCTATGATTCGGAGATTGGTTTTCTTGTAGCGGCAAAGCTTAGCTCCCTGAGCGGTATTTGAGAAGTTGTCCGGAACAGTGAAAACGTACGATTGCCAGGCATTGAAGAACGAGGATGTGAGTTTGCCGTGTTACGCGTCGTGGAGCATTTGATTCACGAGTAACAGTATTTTGTCATAAATACATAATTTGTTTGCTAAGGAATTATCACGTTATCAAAGACGATTGGTTTTACAACCATTAAAACAAAACAATCATAGAAAAAATGCATTGAAAACGACATCGCTCACTAAATAATACTCATAAACTGTTTCTATTTATCAGCCATTAACATTTCTTATTAATAATTGAACTGAAAAAAAAATGAAAAGAAGACAGAATAAAGTAAATAAAGAAAATATTTTACACCTTTAAAGATATTTGAGATTATTAGTGAAATGAATTAATAGAGAAATGAAATACCTGTAGAGTAGTTTGGCAAACTTTTCACCGCTGTAGGCTGTGATTGAGGTTCTTATGATTGAGAGAGAGTCTGAGAGGGGGTTGCCATAAATAGTGAGCCGTGCTGAGAGATCATTGTTATGTAGATTAGCTTGTCATTATCTTCAAACTCATTTATACCACTAATGTATTGCCTGCAGCTATGTCCAGTGTTTGGCTGCCATCGAACCCAGCATGAACACGATCATTTTCAAGCCAAATTCCACTAAATGATAATATCGACATCTCATGCAAGCTCTACCAACAAGCTTAGAACAAACTTCCAACGATCAAGAGTCATAGTGGAAGCCTTGATTCCAACATGGCACAACCTAAAACACTTTTCGTGCACACAAGAGGTTGAAGTTTTTAAGTGATTTTTAATGCGTTTTGAATACATTCTGATCTAATTGAGATCTTTGATTTAATGTTGATTCTCAGCTCTGATTGGTGAATTAATGAAAGCAACATTAGATGGCATAAAGGGCGCTGCAGGTTTCATATCTAGTAAAGATACACAACACTCCTTAAAGACTAGTTATTGATTTAACTCCCAATTATAAACGCCTTTTGCTTTCTCTATAAGCACAAATAATAGAAATTGTCCAGATGTCTATATAGCTAAGTATTAGGGTTATATTAGACTTTGATTAGTACACGCTACTAAAACTTGGGATATGAATCGCTTTGCATGTCGTATATCTGCCCGAACTAGCTTTAACGGCAATATGCACAACACTGTGATACTGAATAGAAATTAAGATTTTGCGTTTTTGCTTGGAGAAGTCAATTCATGTTTTGGTCAGCCCCTTGAGACTACAAGGTGAACTATTTATAAGTTTGCCCAAGAAGCGTGAATTTAAGAATTTCACCAGTTTCTAATAATCTAATTCATAATGATTTCTTATAGAAATAGTTAGAGGTGGTTTGAGTACGTGTGAAGTCAGATTGGCGTGGGAGGCTAATTACACTTGAACAACAATCAGAAATACGACAACAATCTCACTGCGTCAAAATCATCACGTCAATGCATTAATAGCTATAAAAAACACCGACAGACACACGAAGAAACTAGAAGGTTAACCAAGATTGGTGAACTTCCCATTATTACACATTTTAGTACTTCCTTGACGGAATTTTCTTAACATTATTCATTGTGTCTAGTGCACACTTGGTTGCACTCAATGAATGTCTCAATATCAGCAGGCTAAGATCATAGTTTTATTGAGTTGATTCCACCTAAAATCTACCATGTTCTATAAGGTGTATTTAACAGTGTACTTTATAGTTGTGTGCAAACAGCCTTGTGTTTGTTTGACAACCACTCCCTCTTCATCAACCTGTCGTTACAACTCCGTTCAACTGAATCTCATCGTCGCTACACCCCTGGGGCCTCTCCCTAGCAGCATAATCCAAGTCACCCATCCCTTGTAAGTTCAGTAATTTCTATAACTTCTGATGGTGTGTCTCATTATTGTTTTACTTATCGCTGTTGGAACACAGTTCATCTCCCTCCTCCCTTTTGCGCTCCCCCGCCCCTCCCTTGTAAATTCTCGCTACTGTAGTTTGATTTAGAAAGTTTGGTGTCACGTCTCGAAGCGTCGAACCAAGAAAAGACCATTAAACGTCTTTTGAAGTAACTTTATTCAATAAGCCATGACTTGTTTGACGTATTTCCATGGTTAGTTTCGTCAATGGCTGTTTGCTTGTCTGTTCCACCTCTCTTTCACGCAATTCATATTTAAATACTTTGTGTTTAGTAATAAAAACTCACACTCAAAATTTCAAAAAAATCAAAAATTGGAATTTATTATATTGTTAGACATAATTTCACTTATCAGAAACGTTAGTAATATTGGAGTTCGTGCATAGAGTATGGCCAATTCATTTCTTCCTAAGATCACAAATCCCCAAGGAACTTGAATGGATCTTATGTACTGTACATATTATCCTTAGATTTATACTAGCAAAATGTTTGCAAGCTTTAACTGTGGCATGCGATTTCAAAATGAGTGAATTCAGCGTTTTTCTTCAATGTAATAATAAACAGAGGATTCGCGGGAATTTCTAGTGTCGCTGCATTAGTGCGTTTTAACGTTAAAGTCTGCATTTTTGGTTTCGTGAGTTTTTAGTTAGCCATCACTAGCGATGCCTAAGCGTCTATCGACTGAATCCATGCATGTCAATGATTTGTTTAGCACAGAATCCAAAGTCTATGACTTGTGTTTATTTGTGGTCATTCCGTGCAGTGAAGGCTGAGATTCCCACGATGGATTTAAATGCTTACTGTTTATTGTGATCCTGTGTTCTAAGCTATCATCCTATAGGCAATGCGCAAGCTTTACAAGCGTTTATATCTATAGGTAGGTTCTATCGTGCACTTCGCGCCTCAGCGATGATACAACTATAGCGCTTCATCAGTCTAGTCAACCCTTAGAGAATATAAATGTATTAAATCCTACAGCCACTTTATATACCTAGAGCCTACTAATATCACATATAAACAACCACCCGTTTGTTGATGACGGGCTTACTGGGAGATTACGGGCAAAGCTATGCCTCTTGGCGCTTACAACCGCACAGACACGAAATGTTTATGAACCGATGTAAAAAAGTCTGGTCGATCTTTGATCAGATTTTATATAAAGTATGATAATGACCGTGCAAGGGGGTCATTGGCCTTTTTTTTAGTTGCAGAGGTGGAAAAATGCTAAGATTTCATTAATCGAGATAAAATGCATTTAGATAAAGCTAAAAAAACTGAACTTGTAAAAAAGCTTTATGTAGTAAATAGTAAGATGAACGTTTTGATAATACTAGCGAAGAAGGCAAATGGATGCTTTCAGTCTGCTAATGTTTTGTATAATCGGTCTATAGTTCTCTACAATCGATTAGAAATAGATGTGACCGTGTAAAGATTTATGCTTGTTGAGTGTGCGACCATGAGAATATGATAGCCGTCATAGATAGCAGGATTGCATGGAAGTGAGCACAGGTGAACCAGTTAATAGACAAGCAAGAACAGCAGGTGCTGACTTTAAAACTCTTCGACAGACGACAGACACAAATTTCAAATTCACTAGCCGAAAATTTCTTGCCATACCAAATGTGGTCAAATTGAGTACAGCACATTCCTAAGCTGTTCTATGATAAATTAGCTTCAGCCTGATGGCTGATGATTAATGGAAACTGACAAACTAAGAATGCATACTCAAGATTTAATGTTGACATCCCATTGATCTCAGAAAATAAATCTGGGCGTAATTAGTATCCATGGACAATTGAATACAGTCATACTGTAAGAGCAGTAATATTTTTGATGCCGTCTACGACTGAACGGGAACTAAAGGAAATGAACTTCGCAGTCGATAGAAAATAGTCCACTATAAAATTGGAGGAAAAGGATTTTGTCGTACCACTGAAAGTGCGCTATGCTGATTAGAGCCGCTACATAAGTTTCGTTTATCAAACTTTCTTCTTCTAGAAGGCGGTTTTGTAAGGTATTTCGCAAACAGTCGGCATTTCTTGATGCTCTTTTAGATTTTCCCTCTTTGTAGTTCATTCCACCTGCCCATAGCTGTTTGTATTTGTCAAAGAATGCCACTTTAAATAGGACTGAAAAACCGCGTATGCATAAAGATTGTGATTGCATGCTGTTTATTGTCGGTACAATACATGCATGCAAGTGACGCGTTAATGTTGACGCTATATAACACAGTACAACACCGCAAGACTCTCGACCTCCTGATGTTTTGATTTTCTTTATCAATGAACTCAGAGACATGAACAATATTGGCGAGAATTGGACTTCGGTCTACAACTAAACAAAGCAAAAGCGTTTCTTTAAAATACTATTAGTTCATGACATTTTTGCTAGAAAGGTGGCTGAAAAGTCGACCCTAGAAACCTCCCTGCACTATAAACCCGAAAGTTCGGAAGCAAAATCGTCATTGTTTGAATCAATTTGTAAGACTCCTGACAATCCATTGAGATCAGATTAATCTATGGCTCAAAGAAAAACCTGATCGTGGTGTTTTTTGGGTAATTTAGTAGCATTTAGTTGGACGCAATGGAATGTTTTCCTGTATCCATGCAGACGCCATACCAGTTATTTTGTCCCACTTGGTGGCCCACCTCAGGGGGCAACATCAAAATAACTAGATTATTGTTTATCAGCCCATCAGTTAATCAATAAATATGGAAGATTCAAGAACTGCTTAAGAATATCTACTAAATATATATCTTCGGCTTTTCTTCACAGTTCAGTCAATATTTTCATTTGGTATCGTAAGACAGAAAATTCAATCAATTTGATGTCTGCTTCACTGCAATTTGTACAACAATTTTACTTTCGAGCTCAATATGATGTGAGCTGATTTCATCTCTATCTCTATCCTACTAGATATTACTATAGCTAGGTCACAAGACACCTTTTCCTTTACCAAGAGTCCAATATCTAGAAGTGCACATGGATGACCTTGGCTTACAATATCCTTATAAACTACCTTGTTTACAACCACAGCGTTCTAAAAATAGGAGAGATGATGTTGTCGATAAAAATTTCTTCTTTGCCAACGACACAAAAAAGCTGTCTTTTGAATAAGTTAATGAACTTAGTCTCTAGCGAGTAACTTGCTATTAAATAGTCCTTATAGTGAATGTTTCTTAGGATGACTGTTCAGTTGTTCGTTTACTTTTGACTTTGAATTAAGTCTCTCGTACCTACACCTTTTAGTCCGTATCAGTTGAGGAGTTTATTTTCTAATTATGGCATTTTCTTCGTTGACTTCTGTCTTCGCTCATTTATTTATATTCAATCATGAAGCTTTTGTTATTGTTTTTTATCTGTCCTTTCTTGCGTTTAGTCAATTTGTTCCGCGATTTGTTCCTGATGTATCATTGGTATGATATTTTATCTTCAGTTGCGTGCGTGCATCCATCCATCCCTCTACTTCCTCCCTCCCTCCTTCCAGCCATCAATCTATGGTCATCTACCCGTTCCATCCATCCATCCATCCATCCATCCATCCATCCATCCATCCATCCATCCATCCATCCATCCATCCATCCATCCATCCATCCATCCATCCATCTATTCATTTATCCATTCCAGTCATTCCATTTCAAAGACAATTAACTGGTTCGCATCCTATTTGGATAATAGATCTCAGATATGTTATATGTTAGCGGTGTTCCATCCGACATAAGGTGTGGAATTGCCCAAGATACAATCCTCGGGCCTCTTCTTTTTCTTCTGTACGTGAATGACATCTCAAAATATCGAGACCATTGTACAGCGAGACGTTATGTAGATGACACCAACTTAACTGTCGCAAGGAACTGCACAGCTGATTTAGAAAGGCAGATGAACAATGACATAAGTAATGTGGCGGCTTGGCTCTAGGTAAATAAGCTTACACTAAATACACTTAGACCAGAGTATATGCTTATTGGATCAAGACAACGCATCGCTATATATACTTTAGAAAATGATTTAGATTTATATGTTGGCGAGAAACTCCTTAAAAATTATCAAATACTAAATGTCTACTCTTGGAGACGAAAATTTAACATGGGCTGCTCAAATAAGGTGGCTCAAGTAGCCACAGCCATCTCACTAAATTTCATGCGATACGTTACGATACGTTATGATACGTTACGATACGTTACGATACGTTATGATACGTTTTAATAGGTGAGTGTTGAACTGAAATACCATGGCATACTGAAGACCATGGCAACCAACCAACAACCTTCAGATAAACCATAAACTATAGACTGGAAACAAGATTTCAAGTAATCAAAGTATCTTACACTGCTGAAAAAAGAGAAAATTTCGGAACTGATCCAAGTGGAATAAGTTTTCTTCAAAATTGGTCAAATTTTGGGTATCATACCACCTTAAAGCAAGACCAACTCGTCAGTCTGTATGAATCAATCATTGAACCCTACTTTACCTATTGCAGTATTGTTTGGGACAATATATAGATCAATCCTTTTCAGTTGAAGCTTCAGAAGCTTCAAGATAGAGCCTCTCGTTTAATTATGGGCGCCCCTTATACTGTCCGTTCTTTGACGTACTTCATAAGCTTATGCTTCACTTGCAACCACTAGATAAAACGAGGTTGCAGGATAAAGCAATAATGATGCATAAGGGCATTAATGACAAAGCGCCGTCATATTTAAAAAGATATATTTACAAATAGTTATTCACCACAATACTATAGTTTGAGAAACAAATCAGAAAGTGATTTGCAGGTTCCTTTTGCGAGAGCCAACGAAATGATTATCGAAATGGAATTCTCTCCCAGCCAAAAATCACTTTCTAGTTTCAAAGCAAAAACAAAAATATATGATCTCTATATCAATTCATATTAGTCTTAATCCAGCTTTTCTTCCTGATTTTGT